>CM035129.1:165736687-166336687 GCA_020205605.1 Panax ginseng
CTCCTAAAATCACTACTTTATGATATTATCATTACCTGAGCTATTATCATTACTCCCCGTTATTTATCCTAATTTTCTTATCAAATATCTGATCAATCCCCTTGAAGCAATTGTTGATATCACATATCCTAATTTATTGGAAAATTTTGACGATGGCTTTTATTTCCAAGACCAAGCCATCCTTGCTCCTACACTTGATGCTATAAATAAGGTGAACGAATATGTGATGTATTTATGGCCAGGTAATGAAGTACCATATCTAATATGTCCTATGTAAGGTTGATGAAAACTCAAACAACTACGAAGGCATTTACACCCTATAATTTTTGAATAGCATTACATCTTCCGGAATGTCAAACCACAAGATAACGTTGAAGATTGGGGTTCTCGTAATGTTGTTCAAAATATAGATCGTTGATCCGGTTTGTGTAATGTCACGAGATTAATAAGAACTCAATTGGGAAAACATCTTATAGAAGCAAAAGTAATTTCAGTCGACAATTTTGGACACAAAGTTTTCATACCTCACTTGGTCTTAACACCGTCAAACATTAGATTACCTTTTAAATTCCAACAAAGACAATTTCCTTTGGTTGTTTGCTTTTTCATGACAATTAATAAGAGCTAGGGGCAATCTCTCACAAGTTGGACTGTATCTATCACGTTCAGTTTTTAGCCATGACCAGTTGTATGTAGCAGTATTAAGAGTTACAAACAAGAGTAGAGTAAAAATACTAATTTGTGACAAAGATGGACAAACATACAATACTACAAAGAATGTAATTTTTCAAAAAGTTTTTCACAATTTAATGTAAAAAGGTTTGACTGTTTCTGGCTATTATCTCTTTGCTGCTCATTATTAGTGTAAACCCTGATTATTTTATTATTATATCTCATGAAATTTTTACTATAATCTATTTGAATCTTTTTAGGTAAATGTATGATCTGCATTTACATAGCTATCTCAATCGAGCCAAATTCCAGTTGCAAAGACAAAAATAAACCGATAAACTTTCAACATTACCCCTTACAAAATTGTTTAGTTTTTATTATACCTTCAACTTGAAAATTTGTTAATACATGTACTGAGTAGAGTTTATGTATATTCATTTTTTTGTCTGTGTATATATATTCATGTATAACCATTGAAAAACTTTTAAATAAGAGTATAATAGGTTTGTCTTTTACTTTTTAGATGACAATATTAATTTGAAATTCTATGTAAGTCCATTTCGTATGTGTTTGACAATATTCATGTGTTTTATTTAATATATGAGCTAAATTCCTTTATGTTCTGTTAGTTTTCAATCCGACAAGCACATGAATTTTTAGTTAAGTGTGAGACTTTTTTTTATCTTAGGCAATACTATTTCCTATATAAAAGAGTTGTGAAAAGATAATTATTTATTTGGTTGATAGTTTATGCAATGTTGAAATCAACTATTAAGTATGTCTAAATTCTTATATCTCACTATTGTCCAGATTCCTGTCGCATATATTTATAAGATTGCAACGACTGTTAAACAGATCATTTAAGTGCTAATTTTTGTTCGTGTGAATATATTGCACATTCAATAAATATAACTGGATTGAAGACCTAAACTGGAAGAAGCTTAAATGTGATAATTCTGGTACCTATGGTTCAATGGTAATGTGACAATGAATTTGGTGTATGCAGTTCTTGACAGAGTTAAATTTTTGTTGTCATGCTTATTGCATTATTTTAGGTGCATCATGGATTTTATTCTGCTTAGCACAACAGAATTTTGCGCCCTACAATTTTAAATACTGTCTAAAGTGTAAAGGAGTTATATGAAGACCTTCATATTATGGGACAGTGCATTCAATGGGAGGGGCTATGGCTTTATTTTGTGGACTATATCTCACGATGTTTATATTTATGGCTTCTTCATTTATTACATTCTATTATATGGATTGTGGCTTTGCATGATTTGTTAAGTACTAGCATCAAGTAAATCATTTTCATCATCATTAATATATATTTTTTTTGGCATTATGGTAATACTGCGAGTGCCTATACAATTGTCAAAAATTGATAAAAAAAAATAACGAGGCAATGTATTCATTCTTTAACCATAACATTGTGTTATGTATAACACGGTGTTATACTGTTATATTTTTGGACATGGTGTTTGTTTGACATGAAGATCCAACATAATTATTAATTCTCGTGCTTTTCAATTTTTCGTATGTAACATGTGCTCTCTCTCCATGTATGAGGACCGAAACTGAGACATTCTTTAGTTGTTTTCCCTTTCGTTTGGATGTTAAAATTCTGGTGCAAGTAAGCGTGTACGAGACATGGACTCTTCAAAATGCATCAAGTACATGTGTCAGATATTGGAGGCTTGGTGAGGTTTGTGTAATGTGTAACAGAATTCAAATATATCACTAGCAATCATATCAATATAACAATTCGATAGCATTGTGCATAACACTTTCTAAATATTTGTTAGTACTTTAGAATGAAAGAGTTATCCATTTTTAACCATATTGGTTACATTATAAACATTTTTATCAAGACATTAATATATATATATATATATATATATATATATATATATATATATATATATATATATATACACAACTGTTATGTAATGTTCTAGAGTTTAGTGATCGATTAATTATATACTTGGATATGTATTTACAATTACAAATTTTATGCAACGCTATATATAACATATCTTATTAAATTTTGATAATCGCACAACAATCTACCATCTTCTTATTATATTTTAATTTATTAATTGCATGTATAAATTTATTATTAACAAAATGAATAATCCCGCCGCAAAGCGCAGATTTGTATCTAATTGTATACTAATTACAAAATTTGTTGTGTTTAAAAAATAAATAAATCATATGCTGGCTAAACAAGCACAATGATGTTTATATTTAGGAAATTGACATGGATGTGGGTCCTGTTTACTATTCATATGAGGAGAGCTTTGTGAAAATATCAATTTCTTATAAGTTATAATTGCCGAAAAATAAAAATGAATTGCATCAACTTAAAAAAAATTATGTCTCAATTAATTTCTTTAAAAAAAATAATTTTATATCTCAGAGTGGAGTAGAGAGAGCATTACTCTTTTGTAAATAAAATTTTCTTTTACTTATGTAAATCCCGATTGGTAGATATTATTGCTAAATGGTTTAATAGGTTGAGAGTTGAGACCATTTAAACAAAATTCAATGAATATAGTAAATCATATTAAATTAAAAAAAAATTATTTGTCACTGTAATTAACAAATGTAACGGTTGAAAATTGAATCAGTGCCAATTTTAGAATAAAGGCAAAAGAGAAAAAAGGTCTAATTTGATGATGTAATTAGTAATTAGTTAGAGATAATTCCTACTTACTACTAATACTAATTATCAGGACTCTAATTAATATACTTGGGCCCAAAGTCTTTCCACCGGAATAAAGAAATCAAACGAAGGTCCACACGGGAAATTTGGTGAAAATACAGGGCTATAATTGTAAGTGGAGGGTTATATATATAGGGTCAGAGAAGCTCGGTTTCGAGTCTGAAAGATGGCGAGCGAAGCAGAGTAGTTTCCGTTATCCGTTCAGTCTCTCTCTATATATCTCTACCTTCAAATTTACGACATATTTTCCAATCAGATTAGGGTTTTTATTTATTGCTGCAAATCTAATTCACAACCATGGGTTTTGATTCAATTGCCAATTCTTCCATCCCTCCGGCCTCAAACGCCAAGGATTTCGCTAAGAAAAAGAGGGTGTGCATTTAATTTAATTTTTGTCTAGTTTTTTCATTGTTTATTTGTAGGTTCCCAACCCCAACTATTTCTCCCCTGTTTCTGAATTGATTTTTCTGGATTGATTGTTTGATTTTCAGGCCAACAGGTCGGCAAAATTGAAGCAGTGCAAGCTTGATGCTCGTCGTCAGCAGTGGCTTTCACAAGGTGTGCTAAAAGGATTCCTTTTTTCATACCTTAAATTTGTACTCCTATTATTTGGTAGTGATTTCGTTACAGTTGATATGCATAAAAGATTTATCTTTTTCCTGAACAGATTTATGTTTTTGGGGTTGGTAGGGAGACTGATGATTTTGTGTGTATAATTCTTTCTTCTTTTGTCTTCTTCAACTTATATTTGAATCATTGACTTGTGCAGTGAAAAACAAGGGATGTAAGGAGGAATCAAATGGTAGTGGAGAGCTCCATGTTCCCCCAATGTATGCACCCAAAGAGAGGGAACGAGCTATTGGGAGTTTGGAAATTAGTCCAAGAGACGGAGAGAATGATGGATCGATGCACAATTTCAGCGATTCTGATTCGTCCTCTAATAGTCCCACCAGTCACACTAGCAGTATTGTGGGGAGTAACGGCTCGGGAACTAATTTCACCGGGAGTAGCAGTAGCAGTAGGAGCAGTAGCAGTGGTCGGTCTTATTCTGGAAACATAAGCGAAGAAGAGGATGAAGGGTGCTTGGACGATTGGGAGGCTGTTGCTGATGCTTTGACAGCTACTGATGACAAGCAAGAGCAGCATAATCATAATTCCGAATCACCTCCGGAGCATGAAAATGTCGCCCGGTCATATTCTCCACCTGAATTAGTAAATTGTCCAGTAGTTGTAGACATCTCCAAACCAAAGCCGGTAAACAGCCGGGCATGGAGACCTGATGATGCATTTCGCCCTCAGAGCCTGCCTAATTTAATTAAGCAGCATAGCTTCCCTATGAAATCGGATCGGCATTGTGGACATGGAGGCACAGCATGGGTCTCCAAGAATGTTGTATCTGCTCCAGCCTCATGTCCAATATGCTGTGAGGATCTGGATTTTACTGATTCATGTTTTCTCCCTTGTTCATGTGGATTTCGACTTTGCCTTTTCTGCCACAAGAGGATTCTTGAGGAGGATGGTCGCTGTCCAGGTTGCAGGAAGCAGTATGATTATGATGCTGACAAGGGAGAAGGAAATGCAAATTTGGGTGGAGGTCCAACATTCCGATTGGCTCGTTCTTTTAGCATGATTACAAGGTCATAGGAAGTCCTTGTTTGCTTTGAAATGTATGATGGGTCTCTTTTTGCATGTCTTGCATGTCCTTATAATGTTAGACTCTGATCTTAGCCGTAGATGTGCTTAATAGGGTTGTGATTTTGTAGCATTAGGCGATTAAGTTGGTTCCTGTTTGAGTTTGGTCCATATTTCTATAGTGCATGTGATGATGTAGAAGACTGTTGGTATGTGAATAGATAAGGTGGTATAGAAATTCAATACATTTAGGTTGATTGAAATATGATTTTATTATCCTTGTTGTCAAACTTATATTTCAACCATTTTCAGTGACGCAAATTAATTTTACAACTTTGTGTTCTTGTCCCAATCCTGCTGGCACATTGGGTTGTAGACAAATATACATTGAATTCGGGATAAACTTGATTTATTTAGAGAAGTCAAATCTATTCAAGGTATTCGATAAACTGGTAATGATAAGCTTTACATGTAATATGTTCTCTTTTTGATTTATAAATAAAGTGTTTTGGTAGCTGTACTTTATTATGTTCTTTGAGGAAAATCTCATTATTTTTTAAGTTCTGGTAATGTGTATAAAGAATTTTATGTAGTTGAACCTTGAGTCTAAGGTTCATATGAGAGTAACTCACGAGGTTAAAGTTGTGACGTTGACCTTAACACCCTGTTTGATTTGCATGAAGGACTAAAATTTTATTCACCGGAGGTACTAAAGTGTTTGGTCTGGAATAGGAAGCAAAGTGGAATAGCATTGATGTAGGTAACATAGCAAGAAACTAAGACTCAACGTGTACTTTAATGCCAAATTGGTAGGCGTAGGCTTAAAATGAATACCTAAGTGAGGGTAAATGTGAAAAAGGGCAAGGAAAGAGGAAAAGAAAAAAAATGAATATAAAGAAATAAGAAATGAATAAACAAAGAAAAGAGTAGAAATAGATCGAATAAATAGAATAAAAACAATTAAACAATCCTAAGAGTGCAAACCAGAAGAGCTCATTTGAGCCATCCATGTAAAGGATTTATTTGCTCACTGGTCAAGCATGGATTCTGTCTCAGTGGGAATGTGCAATCTCTTGACTCAAGTATGAAAGTTACTTCAAGTAACTTATTTATAAAAACACAATTAAAACTGTAATGCTTATATAGAAGTAGAAACAACAAACCTGAATTCTATGTTGAAATTGCCTGGATTCCAAAAGTAGAAAATATGTTTCTTTAAATTGTGCGCACTGTCATGTTCTTTAAGGTAAATAAGAATTCCCTTGTGTAAAATATATATCTTTTAAGTGGTTTTAGTGTCTCATGAAATAATATTTTCAGCAATGTGTATGGGTTCATATTGTGCTCAAAGTGATAAATAATGTAAATTAGTAGAGCTATGAGAGATCTGAAATAATTAAAGAACAGAACAGAAATACATGACAATTAAAAAAAAAAAACTAACCCACATATATATAAAAAGAATATACATACATTTATGTGCAAGTTTAAGAAACGAAAGAAAGATAGGGGAGGGAGGGGAAAAGAGAGAAAGATAAAAGAGAACAAAAATATATAAAGAAGACTTCTTCTTCTACCCCCCCAATTTTTTATTTTTTTTGTGCGTCTTATTATTTATTTTTCTTCTTGTCTCTCTACTTAACCGCCTCCATATGGATTCATCATCTGTTTACCCCAACTTGAAATAAAAGGTGTTGTTGAGTTAGGGTTACATCTTTTACAATTTTTTCTGTACAAGGAATATGTAGCGTTAACCAATTAATCACAGTGATGAATAGGCATTTTTCATTGGTTATCTTAGTTCAAACCACATAGGAGATGGAGTTTAACATTCATATTGGGTATTGTCAGTCACTAAGCAGCCCATTTTTAAATGTCGATCTTCTTTACTTAAGTATAATTTTCTGCAGCAAAGGAGCATTTGGTTTCATCTCTAAGTGGAAATCCTTGATTTTGTCTGAAAATAGAGTAGGTGAAGCATTTCAATTGCTATGAATATTATTTTTACTATATTTTCTTAGATAAGTTTTCTTTGTGAATATTGCTGTACTAGTAAAATTTATGTATTCATGATTTATTAGTACCATTGGAGTCCAAATTGTATTGTATATTGTATGAGGAGTTCAGGGAGAATGCTTATTGATATATTATTAATGGTAAGTTAATTTGGGGATTGTTTTTCCTTTGATAAGTGAGATCAGAATAATTTACTGACAACAAAAGACACGGGATATAATCCAATTCTAAAGATTATAGTTTTCCTTTCAGAGATTTAAATAGAAGTTGTTGGTGTGGATGAGATCATTGCAGAGCTATGTTACACAAATTTGGATGGAGTTTGCAGTTGGAGACGGTATTTTGAAGAGTCCGACACGGGTACTCATTAATTTTGCCAATTTTTTACACTAAAATGAAGTGTCCAGCACCCATACCCTTGTCCGAGTGTCACGTGTCAAACACGGGTATTTTAGCCAAAGTGAAGAGTCGACATAGTTCTAGGTGCTTGTGCATTTGTAAGAGATTGGGGTTTTCCCTTAATAAAAATATGTAACTTAGTGTAAATGGAATCTTAATTTTGGCTTCCATATCCTTGACCCCCTTAGAAGTACATTGTCTTCACCAGGTTTGGCTCTTCTTAGATGACCCCTCAAGCCCCGGACCACACACTGCCCCGCTAAAAGTAGTAATAGGAGGGGCTTCTTTTTAAGTTCTTTTAGTTCATATTTGTGAAACCACAATTCCCAATTTCCGAGTAGCGTTTGGATCATTTCAGCATAGATATTTTAAGTTTTCTGATTTACCTTGACGCTTTTGAGACTTGCAATTTTTTTCTAAGAAAAAATAGAGACAAGAAAGCTGTTAAGAGCAGAACTCTTCAGAAATCTTTGGTTTTGTTGATCACTTTTTGAGCTCATTTATTCATAAACACACTAACATTTCCATTGATTTTTTTCTTTCTTTCCTATGAATGAAGAGAGTATAAAGTTGCTTGCTAGAGATTATATGTGCTGATGTGCATATTACACAAGATGCCCTTTTTTACCTCAGAGAATTAATGTGGTACCTAGCTGTCTAACTTGATTTTGGGAGCACTAGATTGCTAAAGACATTTTTAATAAAAGAATTACTGATTTATTTATAGTTAATTCGATGATGGGATTTTTCCCACGGCAGAACCTACAGGCCTTGAAGGCCATGCATGACATTATTGTTGATAATTTTAGCTCATGAATTGTACTCGTCATCTTGACCAAATTCTTGCCGCCTCTTTGATGTTGGTCTTTTGGATGAGAGTTGTGGAGTGACTGCAAAGTAGAAAACTACCGGAAAGGTTTGTAAAATTCCTGGTATCAAGTATAAGGTCATGCTTTGCCTTAACACTATTAAGAACTGGTTTCCTATTGATGTTGTTAGAGAAGATGGTTAAGGAATCTGGCTTTGGGAATTATATTTGCCTTCTTATAAGTACAATATTTTGCTAACTTGATGATTCTATAAAAGTACTAGCTTGTTTCTTTTTGCTGTGTGCTTAATGCTCTTCTGTTAGGACACCTCTTTCTCTTTGCAATGAAACTGTCCCTTATAATGCCTTCTATTAGTTTTCTGAATGCTTGTGACAGGTCAACTTGATGATTTTGACATTGGTGTTTGGCTCTCATGGATAATGTGTGATGCTGAAGCCAAATGTTGATGATGTAATTAGCTAAACAGAGAGAACATGCTACTCTTTTTCTGATGATGCATAAAGTTTGAGACGTAGTATTAATTATAGCTGATGTAGTTATTTCCTAGTGGATTCTGTGGTTTGATAGCATCTGGTATGGTCTTTTAACACTTGAGGAACTTTTTATGATTTTCATGATTGGTACTAGAATATGGACTTGTTAATTTTACCTGGCTCTTGTAGGAAGATTTGCATCAGTTCGCCGTATGTAAGGTTCTATTATGTTTGGACACATGAGCTAGGGTCGATTTTGAAAATCAATTACTTGAGGAGGGAAAATGTATGCTTAGTTGCTGATACATGTGCCGCAGAACCAAGGAGATAATCATTCATCTGCTATGGCATTGTGAAAAGTGGGTAGGAGCTTCTGATTTTCTCTGTGTCTTTATTACACAGAAGCTGATGTCAGTGTAAGTGGCTGTTCTCATGGGAGAGCATGTAGTTCTCTAGTCCGGAGGCTGTACAAAAGGTATGAGATTTTTATCTCCTACATGCTTGATGTGCATTGTACAGAGTAAAATGAATATTAGGTGCTTTGAGGATAGAGAGATCTATTGTGCAGCTGCAGCATATTCTGATGAGTTGCTTCCTTTTATGGCAGAAGAGTTATACCTGAGGTCAGTCAACTTAAACATATTTTCCAAGCTACTTTGTCTTGAGATCCTTTTGATATGTAGTTTGTTTTTATAATTTCCTTGATGAATAGTAGTTTGTTTTGATATGTGGTTTGTTTGTATATGGTTCTTAAACCTACTTGGCAGGCATAGGTCTCGTTTTTGTTTCTCCTATTCAGTTGCTCTGTTTTGTTGTTGTTCATGTGACAATTCCCCCAGTTAAGTACATGTTTTGAATAACTACTCGTTTCAAAGTAAATAAATAAAATAAAACTTCTCGTCAATTCCTACCCTGGTCCGGTCCTTTCTCTCCATATGCTTGTGGTCACACTGCTTTAGAACATGCTAGGATCCCTATATGTCCACATCTTTGAGGTATTTATCGCACATCGCTGCTTGATACTTTTGGAAAGTGCTTTACTGAATCTGAAGCTAGTTATCTCATGTGTACTGTTCACAAGTTTGTGGAAGACCCTTTACGAAGGGGATTTTGCAATTCTTTGTTAAACTGGTCTTGGTTTATAGTTCTTAACTTAGTTTTGACTGAGGAAGGTGACTGAACATAGTTGCTTGCTCGTGATCTCTAGTTGCTTGTCTTTTATATATCTTAATGTTTCATACAGACAGACAAGAATGTACTCTAGGACAACTATCTATAGCTTGGTGTATGACACAATGTATGTGTACACTTATATTCAAACATGCTTCGTTATAGACTGCTGATAACTTGAGCATTCAAATTAACTTACCATGATTTTCTCTATCAGTTTGTCTTTTTGAAATGTAAACATTATGTATGAAAATAACGTTCTAAGAAATTCTGCACTTGGTGGATGGTTTTCAGAGATGTTTTCAAGACTCAAGTTATGACTATGTTGTTTCTTTTGAGTATTGTTCTTTGTACCTACTGCTATTGTTTTTGTTTTACCTACTTAAGATTTTGAAGTGGTTGGTTGAATTTGAAATTAACTTGCTGATTTAGTGAACATTTATGCTGCAGTCTATTGCTCTGACCAAGATTGTGACAGTTAAAGGAAGTTTGCTTATAAATCAGTCAGAAATTTCAAATGTCGATTGTGTCCAATAATCTTTATTTAGAAACCAGGAGTCCAGGATAGTGTTTCTTATAGATTATTGTATATGCTAAAAATAGTTTTGTATTTATGGCATCAACTAAGGTATCATATGGTGGTTGTACTCTGCGATCAACACAATATGTGTCGACATACTTCATCAAATTTTACTTGAATAGGATATGTGAAATAGATAACTATATTAGTGCCTAAATACCTTGGTGTCTTTTATTACCAATTTCCCGAAAACTTTTAAACTAGTTTTACTTATTTGGGTTTAATAATGATCTCCTAGTGGTACTAAGAATGAACTTCATTTGCCTCCTATTGCAAATTAGAAAAGGCTGGTCATGGTAAATCCAAGCATTTTACTCATGCTTGAAATGAGGGGATGACAAGATCAGACTGGATTTATTCTTTTAGTGTTGATTTTTGTATCTGGGCAAATTTTGATGATTGCTCTGATGGTACTACTGAACTTATTTTTTGCTCGTAAAAGAAGCTAATATTAATTTTTGTGGTTTGAGGGTTTAGGTTGTTTTTCCAGTAAAGGTTGATGAATGCTTCTAATATCACTCACGTAATCCAATGAAAAGTTCATGCACACACGATGACTTAAGAATGCTATCCTTTACCTTTCCAGAACAGAATATTAACCTTTATATAGGAGCTAACTGAACAACTCTTTTTTTTTTTGGGTGCTAACTGAACAACTTAATGTATAAGAATTTTTAGTTTGTTTAGCAGTATAAGCAAGGGCTGAGAAAATCAACGAGGGGTCTACTTTTTTATTATTGATTTTTTAGATAGAAAAAGAAGATTTTATCAGTAAAAGAAAGAAGGACAAGAAGGGTACAAGTAGTGCACCAATAATGGAACAAAAGAGAAAGACACTAAACAAAAGATAAAAACACACACAAATAAGTTGAAGGATTTCTCGATCTGTCTCTGTGTGGGGTGTGTGTGGGTATTAAGTGGCAGGACCTTAGATATCAATTAAACCTTAATTGTTGTCTAAACTTCAGCTATAGCCCTAGGTAGGAAAATATCTTTCCCTAACTAGTTATATGCTGTGCAAGGCAAGATGTCGATCTATGTTGATAGGGGAGAGTATTCCACCACTCTGCAAAGGTGGATCCATCCAAAAATACATCTTTGCCTAGCTCCCCTTTACTAATCCATTTTAGCACATTTGTCTCTAGACCCTCAAGCTTCTCCTTTATGTCTTCAAATCTCTTATTTCGAAGTTCCTCCACCTCGGCCCAAAAACAGGAGCCTGAGCTTGATTCAACTTGCATCCTTGAAGCATGTTCATGCCATCTCTGGGTGTATCTGTAGCGTCGTGGCCTACCCTTTATCAAGTAGGGTCCTGTGTCATCATTCTTCAAGTGTCTATAATAGTTTGCAACATCTAGGGGCTCAACAAGTTGTCGAAATTTGGTTCCCAGCTGTATCCACTCTTTGCAACTCTCAAATCCATCTGGAAGTTCGTATCTCTTCAGCAGTTCAATAATCTCATCCCATATGCCTGCTAGCTCAAGCCTACTCACATTAGCATTGAAATCTTTGGGGTCGTTTTGAAGTTTGAAGGCATCGTAATAATTCGTTCCGAGCACTTCACATCCCTTCTGGTATGCTTCTATTTTGTGTAATGCCTTTACAATGATAGTCTTGTTAGAATCAATCCTGCTTTGATTTTTTATCTTTTGCTCTTCTAATTCGCCAGCAGCGCGAAGACATAGTCTGGCTCTTGTGCTCTGGAATATCAAGATCATAAAGTAAGTTTTAATGTGTTTAATTAGCTGGAGTCAAAACGGTGTAAATCTTAAATGTTCCCTTCTGCAACTATAAAGTTGGCAGAGTATTAGACTTTATTGCTGCATGATTATCTTTTTTTTCCTGCAGAATGATAAAAAATAAACCAATACTATTCAAAAGAGTTGAAATGATTGAAACTTACTAGGCCAAGGTCGTTTAGGGCTGTGTTAACTGTTGTAACCTCATCCAATGTGTTGCCAACTGAAGACAAAGGAAGTTTTTCAAGGTGATCTAAACAAATTACAGTTTGCATTTCCAAGCTTTCCTGCAATTCCTTTTCGTATAACATATGCTCGTTTAAGCTTCTAATAGCAATCTCTACACCTTCTCCTTCATTGCTTAACTGAGAACAATAGAACAACATCTGCAGAACAGCGTCTGGATTCTCCACCACCACCAGTTTTCCATTTGTAGAGCAGAAGACATGGGTGCCAAAAGGTCTGTAAGGGCTAAGTTTAATGAAGTTAGAGAAAGTTTCCAATAGCATATTTGTGCATCCCATGAGGTTGCATGCAGCATGGCTTGCAACAGATGATGCATTTCTCATGACATTCATGAAAAAAGCATGAGCTTCATTAGCGATAACTTAATTCTGGGAAATTGGGAATTTTAAATTTTTGAAGAAATTGAGAACTTTCTGTAATTCGTTCTCCATAGCCAAGCGAGGAGCAAGCATTATACGAGGTACAATGTCATACTTCATGACAAAATGTACAAAGTAACGAGACCGGTTCTCTCGCGTAATAGCATGCCCAAAAATCTTGTCACCTGTAAGTGGGGATCCGAAAGTCACACAACGACATGGAATTTGAAGGCCTTCTGCTCTTGTGTATTTCTCCAAGAACCAAAGGGTTGCGAATATGGCCATTGGCCCCCCTGAGGAGTGCCCTGCAAACGCTATTTGCTTTCCCTTCTTTATATTTTTCTCCACCTGAAATTGAAGTTTGATATCAGTATTATTTTCATATAAGAATACATCATAGGATAGATTATGGTTAAATTTGCTTCTAAAAAATTACTACTTTTGCTGCTTTTTTTGGGTTGGGTCAAATTTTATTGGTATTTTACTTGCATATGCGGATGCAAACAGGATATTTGTAATCATCTTAATTGGGTATTGAATGAAGACAAGTATGATGAAGAATTGAATTACCTCATTTTTGAGTGTTTTGAGGATATCTTCAAATCTTTCAGCAAATGCTTTGTTCACCTTGGCAGTTTCATCGTTGCCGATACTTCTCATAGATGGAAACAGTTGACGACTGATGTTTGTTTCTCCGTAAGAATCGTCTCTAAACAAATCATTCGCAGACCATGATCCAGCAAACCCAAACACAACCTCCGGTGAGCCGCGAATTTTGTCCTGAAGGTAATACTTCCCGGCAGACCTGTGGGCTTTCATGGCTGTAGAACAAGCTCTCTTGATAAGCTCATCTGTCATCCCTATACTTTCTTCAAGCCTGCCTGCCTCCATTTCTGTTTAACTCCATTCTTTGGTTAGACGGCTGGAATTTAAAGAGATGAATGATATGGTATTATTACTGGAATGCCCCCTATCGATATGGGGATTCTACTTTCTAGCCAAAATAGGTGTGTAATATTATTATGGGTATGTTGGTCATTGGACAACCATCGACTCCAAGTCTACTTGACTTGGATGTAATTTGGTCTGCTTAAGAAAAGTAGACTACCAAGAAAATACCTTACAATTTCTTGCGTCATTATTCCAAGAGGCACAAGCTTTTCCTAGTAATAGGATTCTCCTTCTTTTTCTTCAGGGAACAGATAAAATTTATATTTTTAGTTAATTCATTTTACATGAATATTGAGTAGATAGAGGGAGTAAATGTCATTGAAAATATGAGTTTTCTTTGTTTAATGGGTGTATAAAGAGTATCAAGATTTGGACCTAATTACTGTTCCACGTAATAGTAGTATCACTGCAAATCCATCTTGAAGTAATATTTAACAGCAAAGTCCGTCCGAAAGAAGTAGAAAAATGAACCTAATAATAGTGGAGTATTATATTTGACCTTGATACAGAATAAAATTAGTCTAAATGTAACTTTTATCAATAAATTATTTATGATATAGTAATAGTATAATCAATCACACATCATTTCTTTCGGTCGAAATATTTTGAGGCAAACATGATATTTGGGCTATGTAAAATACCAAACCTGTTGTTATTTTCCGACCCACCCAAAAAGATGCAGAAATTGCCAAGAGCCTTTCTCTCTGCTTCACAACTCTGCTACCGTGGGTTTTCCACATTAAACAGAAAGAAATTAAAGAACGAGGTCATCTTCCTTCACATGTTATCTCTATTATCATTACACGTTACAAATAACAGCAAGTAGATTAAGAGATTTGTCGGGTTGCATATGAGATGGCTGTCATGAGCAAATTCAACTGGGTTTATAGATATTGTAATAGTAGTTTATATTCAAATCACTGGTTTGCTTAGGTCTACATCTGACATCACTTCCAGTTGATTCTGGGTTTATTTTCTTAGGTTTCAGGCAATAGGACCATATTATTTTTCTGTGGTCATTATCATCTAGGATAGAATTGTTCCCTTCTTCTCTACACTAAAAAATTCTAGGTGTAATTAGTCAGGAAAGCAAGGATTTTACACATGGGGATTCTTTTATGAAAGTTATAAATCAAAATGATGGCCTTCTAACTCTCTTAACTCAGGACTGCAGATTCTTGGGTGAAACTTGATGTTGGATTTGCAGTTTGCCTTCAGACCATGTCAATTGCTTGGAACGGTTTAAAGTTGAACAGATAAGCACTTTCATCACCATTTTTGCTGTCTACCTTCCAGAGGAACCTGGCCATGCTGATGCGTATCAGTCCCTTTTGCAATTTTTTGTCCCTTCTTTCTACATTCAGCACACATGGTTAACAGTTATCCTGTAAGTATTTAATGTTTCAAGATTACAGCCATAATGTGTTCACTAAATTTTTAGTTTCTTCAACGTTGGTTATAGTCAGAATTATTAACTTAACTTTTCCAAAATAAGGAAACATATAAACAAATGCACGGAAACGTTTACGAAATAATGTAAATATCCACATTCTCCTTTCTAAATAACGTAACACATCCTCTTCTAATGTTTCTGTGTTATTCCTATTACTATAGGACTGGGAAGAACCCCTAGAAATCATCCTCTGATTTGTTGAAAGATGTTGAGCCGGGCTTTTCTGGTGTAAAATATGATTGCAAGTTTTGGAACATTACTGAAGCCCTTGTTGACGGTGAAAGCAGTGGTGATGATTCCACAGCCTTTACATTCTTCTTCTGAAGTTTCTTTGTGATTTCAGAACAAGCTTGATCAACCATGTCTAGAAAATCCTTCACAAATATAAATATTTGAAGTGGGTGTGCCCCTTTGTCCTTGGAAGCTCCTGCTTGATAAAAGTCCGTTGTTCTCTTCACAAGCTGCATAACCCTTGTTTGTTCCTCTCTCACCACCTTAAGCTCCTCTTCACATTTTTCTATAAACCCCTTCATTTCCTTTACAAACTCACCTCTTTCATCATTTCCACATTGTGTCACTAGTTGCCGAATCTCAATGACCCGTAGTATGAGATTTGGACACTCATTCATAAAAGTGTCAGGGTCTATTGTGGCTGCTTTCTTGACATTAGAGAATTCAGTTCTTAAGCTGCCTAAAACAGGTAAACCTAGCATTAGGTATTCTTTATCTCTATCTTCTTTGTCTGTCGGGCAATCTGAATCTTTATCATTATTTTCGCTATCTTGAGTGTTAAGTCTTCCCGGCCCCTGATTTCTGTTGATCGCACAATGTTTACCCTCAGCTCGAACAACTTGTTCCACTACAAATTGGAGTAGAGTAGTCTTCCCATCAGTACTTTTCACATAGGAAAGTTTTCGAAGAGCGCTAAGGTTGAAGCCTTGTGCATTTCCTCTAGCAGTACCAGCATTCATGCGATTACCGGCCTTGAGAATGGCTTCAAGAAGTTTTAAGAAAATTCCTCTAGCTCTTAGTTCTTTACATCCAAATTCGAGGGTTTGCAACGACTCCTTGAGATGCAAGATATCTGGGTCATAATTTGATCTGAAGAGCATTGCATTGATGCGGATAAATGCAGATGGAACAGATTTCAGGAGCTGGTAGAGGAAAGATTCTGCGGCGTCAAGTTTTGATGGATTGCCATTGAATTGAAGGATTTTGTCTACTTCTTCTTGGGTTGGAGAAATTTTTGTTAGTTTCTCTAAGGTATCAGAATTGAGTCCGCTACCCTCGAGGAGGACATCTTGGATTTCTTTGTGAGAGATTGTAAGAGATTTCAGTACAATTGCTGTGTTCTGGGATCTCCTAGGATCGAGGATAAAACTTTGAGAAGGTGGAGTTGAACCGGAACTTCCTGAAGTTGATGAATTGTTTTTGATTTCAGGTGATTTATTTTTGGTAGCGTCATATCCAAACAAAGCTTCGATAAGCTTATCGTCAAATCTGAGAAGCACATAATGAATAGAATGTCATTCATTGAAGGGATGGAAAGAAAATGCAAGAAATGATGAATTTAATGGATCCCACTTACCTAAAAGAACCACCATTGATCTCATTCCAGACCAGTGAATGATCAACATTAGCTGTGACTTTATCCCAGTGTAATGGCTTCATCTTCAACTGGACTTCATTCCCTTTTGAGCTTTGTTCTGTTGAAGCTTCTGCCCTGCTACTGCTGTTGACTTTCCCTCTTGGTGCAGTAGGGGGTTTTAATGATGAAATTAAAGCACCTCGATGTAGTGGTGGAGGTGGTGCCGGGGGGTTCCTTTTTACTGAATTTTTTGGTGGAGGTGGAGGTGGAGGTGGAGGTGGAGGTGGAGGTGGAGGCGGAGGTGGTGGTGGTGGCGGTGGTGGACGTGGTGGAGTTTGCTTGTCTGGAATCACAGGGCGAGGTAGCTGAGCCAGAGGCTGAGAATGCTGTAGAGTGGGCAGACTTGAACCTAGGTAATCTATTTCTGTATAATGAATAATGTTCGATGTATCATGAAGTAACGGAAATTCCTGGATTGGTTCAAACATATTTGGTTTTTCTCCTCTACCATCCAGCCTCTTATCTTCTTCTTCCAAGGGATTAAACCAAATTGTAGAAAAACAGCCAAGTTGTCCACCTTCAAGTTTCTGCAAACAAAGCACATCCTTGCAATTATCATCAACAACTAAATTTTTCAAAGCTCTACCTTGTTGAGTGAACTCCTGATGATCTACCGCTGCTTCTCTTCGAAAACTTGAAGCAATTTTGGTTTTCTGGCGTTCTCGAGCCATAGCATATTTATAGACGAAATAGAAGATGATACTGGCAACAAGTAAAGTACTTGCAGCCGTGGCTGCTATGACTTTAACAACTGTTCCATCCTGTGATGGAGGTGATGGTGATGGTGATGCCTCTGTGGCGGACATTTGTTCCGGAAATGGGACGATTATTTACAGTGCCAAGTACTAGAGCAATCAATTTTTGTGGAAGCAAAGTATTTTCTTGAGGAACTTGATTCAGAGAGAAACAAGGGAAGAACCAGAGAAGTCAAAAGAACTCCTTGCTGAATCGAGGTGGGAATTGAGGAGGGCTGCAGAGAAGGGGACAAATTTTTGTAGTTTTTTTTATCTTGATGATGGAAGTTCTTGCTTTGTGCTCTTGGAGGTTAGTTGCTGAAAGTTTCATAGATAGTTGTTCCTGTTGGTTGGGTTGATTTAATTACTCAGACTTGTTGTGAAATGACCAGAATGCCCGCTGCTTAATGCATTCTAAAACATACACGCAGTTTATAATAGTTAGCCGGCTGATTTAATGTTATACTTTGTCCTCTCTCTCTCTCTCTGTAATCCATTTCGTAGCGACGACGTGTGTATTAATTCTTGTGTCTTGGTATGTCCAATTTACAAATATGATGCGTCTCCAACTGTTACTAGTTCCACAAAGGAATTAGTACATTTTAAATATAAAATCCAATTTTGGATTCCAAAATCATTGGTTTGGAGCGAGTTTACTGGTGGTAAAGTTTTTGATTTAACTTATCCTATTCGGATTGTCTTCAGTTTAATGTTTTTGTTTGTATTTCAGTTACTTGACTGTCTGCCTGTCTGTTAAACAAAACAGCAGGTAGCCCACTCTCCTCTCCACCAACGCAAGTACGCAACAAAAGGGCCTTTAATTCGTATATCAGGAAGAAGAGGTGTAAGTTTCCTGTTTTAACTAACTGAGGGGAAAAAAAGAGAGGAAAGTCCTAAATCATATTTCTCTCTATACCTGAAATGGTGATTGGACCACCAGTAATTTCTTACTAGTATATACTACATATTTACTACTAGTACATTTTATTTGATGGAGATGGAGTGAAGGGAGGAAGTCGGCATTTTGGGTTGGGAACAAGACTAGTAAGTGAACCAACAACCGTATTTAAAGCTAGCTGCATGTCCTCCTTGTCCTTGGAAGGTGTATTCATTTATGGGCATTACTGCAATTAGATAGCTGAGTTATTACCAGAGCCCCATACTTTCTGCAATTAGTGCCAAAGGTAGTCAATCCTCCAAAGAGTTTAAGAGAGGTAAGTAGTAAATTTTCCCCTTCAGGGGTCGGCCTAATTGAGTGTCATTTATCAAGCTGTAAGCAGAACGAGCACAAACTCAGTAGTAGTAGTAGTAGTAGTAGTAGTAGTAGTAGTATAAGACAGACAGACTCACTCACATGGCCACTGGGTGGGTTCTTAAATCTAAAAATCACCTTTTTAGGAGTAGTTCCTAATAATACCGTTAGATTCCAAATTTAGTCTCCTTTTTTCTTGGTTCGGTCGTTTTCAGACGTTGGTGCAGGATAAGTAATGAATCGACCCAGATCAGATGACAGCCAAATGGAATTCGGTGCAAAATGGAAATTGAATTATTTTATTATTATTAGACACTACCGATTTACTTACCGGATCTTACCTCTTTCAAAAGGAGATCAAGATATGCACTGACTTGAAAATAATTTTCTACTCTTACTTATTCTCAGTCTTTCCAAAATACTTCAAATATTCGTTAGAATTAATTGATCAAATGAGATGACCCACCTGTTCCCGTTCGTAAAAAGAATAGCTATTCTATTCTTCTATTGCTGCTAAGCCCAAACATATACTTATAAACAGTGGCCCTAACCTAATAGTATTGGGATTTGGGGGTTGATTCATTTTACACTTGTGATTCTAATGTTTAAAATTTTATATTAACATACTCCAAACACACTTAAGTAAACAATGTCTGAATACTTAGTGTCGTCAAAAATGCGTATTTTTATAATTTGCAACGTATTTTATTGTATTTTACCATTAAAAAAAATTAATTAGTTTGTTTGTATTTTATTTCTAATTTGTATATTTTAATACTGATAATATTTTATTTTGATTTGGTATTTTAATTTTTATAAAGTGTTTTGATATATTTACCTCTAATATATAATAAATATGTAAAAGATATACATGTATTAATTTTTAATATAAAATACATTTAAAATTATAAAAATACGTATTTTCGGTGACGTCAACATTCAAACATTTTTTTGACTAGAAAAATTTTCAGTGTCAATTTTGTTTAGAACATGCTAATGTAAAGTTTTAAACATTAGAATACCAAGTGTAAAAGGAATCATATGAGAAACATAAATGTATTTAAGCCAAGTTTAAAAAGGGGAAAAAGAGGTAGCTAAAATTGGAACAATTTCAGTTCAAAGATCCCTACAACTCTCGTTTTAGGGAGAGACTAGATATCAGATCTATGGTAATCCAAATTGTAGGTATATTTCATTGAGAGTGGTTAGCATAAAATTAACTTTAATCAATTGATCAAATACATTATCGACGCACAAACCGACAAATATTTCACTTTTCAAACAAAATAAAATAAAGAGATCAAAGGCACACTAGTACAAGTTGGGCATGAAGCTCTACCGTATCTTCAAACTGTGCTAACAATATATTGGACAAGAAAAAGTGGAATTTATATCATCCCCAAACTTTTTTCTTACATTTTTCTTTTTCCCTCTCATGTGTATTCAAAAATGACGACTTTAAGTATGTAGAACAACGAGTGTTAGTACGGAAACGAAACACAAGGAATCATCTACATCCATCAAAAAAAAGAACAAACACATGGGGCATGGGTAGGGGATTGCAAAAATATGGTAGTCAAAAAACAAAGGACAGTTGATCAAATCTGTTATAATCTAGGTCGCTTTGAGGATGATGGACATGGTAGAATGGATGGTGATAGATCACAAGCAAGGCGTGAAGGCAACAATGGCAACACTGATGACAGATCGTCTTTTAGCTTTCTTGCCGGTGGCAGCACTGATGACGGATCATCATTTAGCTTTCTCACCGGTGGCAACACTGATGACGGATCATCGTTTAGCTTTCTCTTGTGCATCTGTATCTCCTTGTTATCTCCTTCCCCTTTCAGTATGCATTCTTTCAAGCGCTTCACATCTGAAAGCTTTACTGGCTTTACAAGAAAATCCTCGGCCCCTTCTTCCAAACACCTATCATCAATACAAAAGCAAGTCCTGCCTATTAGCAAGTGTTAATTATTTGAAGTCACATGTCTAAGGCATAGTATTATATTACAGCGAATGACCACTGAGGTAACTATATCCAAGCGTGTGACAAGAAACTTTAGCATCCTTTCTTTTTGTTTTAGCCCGTTAAGAGAGAAACTCTTTATTGCTAGAAAGGTTGGACCCATGAGCAAATTGATCATCAAACTTGTATAAGCACGGCCAGAATGTATTGGTCCTGGGAAAAAATATTGGACTCTCAACTATACAGTGCATCAGTAACTGTCCAAATTTCTTTCCATATTGACATTTGAGATTATGAAAATTGGATGTATTTCACATATTATCGAGGGGATATCTGCCAAATCTAAAAAAATATCAGCAGATGGTCTAACGCGCAACAATTTTTTCTACAAGACACTACAATGATTTGAAACATGTTACATCTACAGATTTAGAGCTTGTTACTTGATGTCAACAAAAAGGCACTACCTTCTACAAGGTAAATGCAAAAATTATGATGGTTGAAGTAAGAAAATACCTATCAATTCGAGTCATAATGTTCTCTGAGGACATGATCACGACGGGTATTTTTCTCAGTGTCGATGAAGTCTGCTGAAAATGAAATAAAGCTGTTACAACGTCAATACATAGCAGTATAATAGATCTTCAATCTATTGTTTTATAATAATGCACGAAAAGAATCAAGATTTTGAATTTTGCAAGTGTTAAAACCAACTACTTAATCTCTAATCCTTACCAATTTTCTTTTTAAAGCATGACACACATGAAACATAAACCAAAACAGTGTGAAATAATCTTGGTTCTTGAGAAAAACAAAATCGACAGAACTAACCTTGAGCTTCTTAAGAAGTTCATAGCCAGTCATTCCGGGCATAGAATAGTCAGTCATTATCAGATTCACCTTCAAGCCCTATCACAAATCCAACCAAAAACACCAACACATTTAAACCCAAAAAAATAGCATAAAAAAAGGTCAGTTTTGTTTAATAACTCGTCTCTTGTCAAAAAATATTAAAAGAAAAAACAGAGTAAATAAGTAGAGTTTTGTTTGGTTGCTTCTTCTTAATCTTAGATCACAAACCAAACACATAACATACATAGGTGGTGTGAAACAAATTTGTGAAATATGGAAAAATTAATAATGCTATGCTTGCTCGCTACTTCTTCATTAATACATGCAGAAATTTCAAGTTGAAACTTTGTTGTAATTTTCAGTTGCTCAGAAATGAAACACGCAAAAAAATACCAATAATATAAAATTAAAGAAAAAAGAAAGAGAGAATGCTATTATTATTATCCTCTTACTTACATCGAATGATCCAACCGAGCTTTTGTCTCCATCCAAACCAAGATACTGCAGAGCCCTGCTGCCGCTTTCTACAGCCGTCACTGAAATAATCAAATCCAATCGGCTTCGTTAACCAACCAAAAAAACACAAAGCATTAAAAGAAGCTCTTTTTTTTAAAAAAAAAAAAGGGAAAAATCTAACCTTTACAGGAAGAAATCTTAAGCAATCGCTCAATAACCTTTCGATCGACGACACTATCGTCAACGGCAAGAACATGTAGCTCTTCCGAATCCGACGCCAATTTATCGGTAACATTCTTCGCCGTCTTCGGTGAGTCTTTCTTCCGCACAGTTCTGAAGGCCATAATACTGTAATGAAATCCGCGTGGTGTTTGTATGTGTACGTTATACTTTATGTAGGGAAAAAAGAAGAAACCAAGGGACAGTCTCGCTCTCTTTAAACTCCTACCATAAATGTGATATGCAACGTGTAAATATTTGCAGCAGACTGTAAGTAGTATACATATAGATATAGATATATATATAGAGAGAGACAGAATAAATAAATAAAATTTAAAAAGATGGAAGTGGAAAGGAGAAATCTAGTCCAGTTTAAGAATCAAAAAGGGATCTTGGGGGATACATACATACAGACAGAGACACAGAGAGATCTTTGCAAATCAACCTCGCACAATCCCACTTGTCTCTTTTTCTGACCCCTTACCATTAGGCTTAAATATTTTTTTAATACTTTATATCAACTTAATATATTTTCTGTTTATAATAAATTAAAACAATTTTTATTTTTATACAAAAATTTAAAATTTTATTTTAGACTTCAAATTTTTTAACAAAGTTTGACGTGATAGTGTCACGTAAGCACACAAAATCTTAGATAAAATATTCTTTCAATAACTTTTTATATACGTCATCATAACTCACTTATAAAAATCTTGTTAAATTTTTTAATAAAATTGGACTTGACAGTATCCGGTTATCATAAAATTAATTTCATAGTAAGTTAATTATATGACTAATATAACCTCGCGTCTGCGTATCAACACTGTATTAATTAATTGATTAAAATTAACTTCATACTATCCACTCTTCTTAAATATATTCTTACCAAATAGTTGTACAATAATCAACTTAACAATTCTTACCAAATAGTTGTACAATAATCAAGTTGTTCGTAACAAATTTATACTCGATTTAACATTTAACTAATGGAGTTTAAGCAAGTCTTTTTATCCGTGAATGTTAACCAATTGAGTTCGAATTATGTTATATTTATTTCAAACTCGTCTTGTTTGGACTATATTTAAGATCAATGTATTTAGACTCGGCTTGAGAACAATTTATTTAGGCTCAATTCGAGCTTTAATTATTTATTTAAGTTTAACTCATTTAATAATTATTATTATTGTTGGGCCATAATACTTTATGCAGTGGACTGGATTGAATAGACTTATCTACTGGGTTTCATTTATCGGGTCCTGAAGATATTGGGCCTAGTCATTGGGCCGGTGCCAATGGGCAATTAATATTATCATTTGGGCTTTGACCGATAAATCATGAGTAAGATAACAGTTGACTGATATGTCTGCAAGGTATTAATGTAGATGGAATCTAGTCGACCGGCGGTGGCAAACAGTGATGGGATGTAGTAGGTGGGTTGCATGCAGTCGGCTGAGATCATCAGTGGTGGGACTGTGTCAGAGGAGAGTGGGTGACACGAGAAACTGAACGTGAGAGTATATGTTGACAAGGATATCACACAAGAAAAGGTAATTGATTTTTCTCTCCCTCAAGATGTTAGATATTATTTTCCTCCATTGTTAACCTTGTGATCGTCTGTACTGACTCTTACGCCGGAGCTATCCCCCGACGGTCGAAGCCATCAAGCTTCTGCTATTGTCGTGTTTATTATGCAGGATTGGACGTGTTTTACGTGATTGAAGCACGTGAAAAGATCTTGGCGTTAACAATTACAATATATTAGTTTAGCTTATTCATTATAAACTTAAGCTCATTTAGTCTCATTTATACATCTAGTCTAATTTATAAAATTGTAATATTAAATTTCGGTGATGTTTGATAAAATTAAGTAATTAAAATCTGAATGGTTAATATATCTTAATAAATTAGAATATTTGAGTGAAATAATGTAAGACTCCAAATTTTTATGAAATGAAAGTATTCAATTTTTTTATAATTATAATTTTATTTCGTAAATGGTTAAATTGATAAAGGGTTAAAGTTAAGGGTGATATGTGAAAATTTTTGCAAAGTACACAAGTTGTTATATAATATTCGATTGGTCGGGGAATATTCTTTTTAACAGGGAATATTCGTACGATGGCACAATCGTTGGTGGACCCCACAATTGAATTATTGTCGGATTGAGAAAACGACAAAAATATTTTTAAAAAAATAACGGCAGAAGTTTTACTGGTAACTGTTGAAACACCCGGTGTTAAAAAAATACGATAATATCGTGGTTCGCGTAAGTAAGACAATCGTATTGATTATTGATGCTTATGTGAGAAGTCACTCAGCTTTGTTCAATTATTGCTACGATAATTCTTTGATAAGTATCTCACATTATTTGATTCAATTATTGTCGATATTTTATATATTATTAAATCAATAATTGAGATAACAAAGTTATTAATATTATTATTTGCAATATTAACGATGTCAGAAGTTCTGCGCGAGGAGAGGCTTGTCAACTAATTATCTTGAATATGGATAAATCCTTATTGGAAGCCCCTCTCTTTCTCGAGAACGACACAGTGGATTAATATTGTGAACTATAATAAAGGTGATAAGTCTTGTTTTATTATTATTATAAATGTAATAAAACAAAAACTTTTTATATAAAATGAAAACTTTTATAAAGTTTTATTTTATTTGATTATAAATAGAATATATTATATTTTATTATGCATAATGTTTGAATAGTGCCTGCATAGTATTTGCATAGTAAAATCTTTTTATATAAAATAGAATATTTTTATAAAATTATTTGTTTTATTAGACTATAAATAGAATATATAATATTACTATTATGCGTAAATTTTAAATAATGCCCGTGCGTAGTGTTTTGCATAGTAAAATCTTTTTATATAAAATAGAATACTTTTATAAAGTATTTACGTTTTATTATATTATAAATAGAATATATTATATTTTATTTAAAAGATTGGTTTTATTAGAATATTTTATTAATCTTTAAGCATAGTAAATCAATATGGATAGTCTGTTTAAAAGTAAATCAATCTGGACCGTTCATGAATTAATTCTTATTCAGGTCCATTCTCTATAAATAAAGCTCATTCCTTCATTATTTTTTACTTAATTCACTGAAACTCCATAGAAGAAAAAAAAAGTATTATGTTCTTTCACTACTCTATATATCTAGTTTTTTACAAGGTAAGGGTATTATTTCTTTCGTATCCATGAAGAGAATTTACATTATTCCATTTTTATTATTACATTGGAATAACTTGTATATCTGCGGGCTACCCTATACTTGGTGAAATTCTTACATTATTCCATTCTTTATCATTATGTTGGAATAAAGCTGCCTACATCAAGTAAATGCTTATATCTTGGTGAAATTCTTCATTATTCCATTCTTTATCATTATGTTGGAATAACTTGTCGTGCGAAATACTGCATACTTGATGAAATTCTTACATTATTCCATTATTTATCATTATGTTGGAATAACTTTGTTTATGAAAGCATCGCATACATGATGAAATTCTTACATTATTCCATTCTTTATTATTATGTTGGAACATCCTCATACGTGCGTTTACGCATGACTTTACAGTTCCATTATTTATTATTCTCTTGGAATATCTTGTATGTGCGTTCGCACGTGACACAGTTCCATTATTTATTATTCTATTGGAATATCCGATGCATGCGTTCTGCATGACTTGATTCCGTTATTTATTATTACATTGGAATAACATATACTGTGCGGATACATCGCATGCACGGTGATTTCTTTTATTATTCCATTCTTTATTATACTTAGTTGGTTAAAGTTTTGGCTTTTATACTCCATGAAATTAGTGGAATATCCTTGATATTTGCTCTTCATCCAATATTTTTTCATGAAAATATTCTTTTAACCATTTTTGAGTTTTACCTGAAAGCGATGTCATGTTGACAATTTGGGCGTTATTGGTTCTGGATAAATTAATTCTTGAACTTGTTTTATTGAATTCTTATATCATTGTCATCATCCTCATGTTTATATTATGTTGAAAGTCATCTGTGGCCTGTAATGCATAGATGGACTTGGTATGATTATGACCAGGAATTATTCGGTATAATCATGATCGTAATGTTACAAATGATGTGGTAAAAGTCCTCATTGGCCCATAGTGCATTGATGGACAGTTGTTGGCATGATCATGACCATTGATGAATACACGAATATCCTTGGCCCGTAGTGCGTGGATAATTTGTGGTTGTGATACTAATGAATATCATTGGTCGTAGTGCAGGGATGATGTGGATTATATATTAAGTTGAGTCCCAGTGATAAAAGTGATGAAAAACCTTTTAAATCATAGAATATAGTAGATTTTATTCTCTACTTGACTCTTTTAATGGATTCTTTATTCATTGCTAGATTAAACTTGATGTTAGTTATATTGTATCAGTTTAACACTGTTGAAGGCTAACGATAATTTATTATGCATTATATTAGTCATAATATTTCTTACTGGGCTAGTTGAGCTCACCCTTTTACTTTCATTGTTCTCTTCAGGAAATGAGAACTTAGCAGGGACTAGTCGGGGAACGGAGTGACGGTCCAGGTGATATCATTAGTAGTCCTCACTATTCTATGAAATAGTGTGTTAATAAATGTATTGAGGACTATTTTGAGTTTGAATACTGTCTAGAAGACATTGTATTAAAACTCACAGCTCATTTTGTATATTTAAGATTGTATTTGTATTCTGTACCATGTATTTGGTGATTCAGAATAGGTGATGTATACCTATTTTAGGGGCGTCACAAATAACATCTGAACTTAAAAAAAATATTTGGTAACTAAAAAGTATAAAATATTTAAATAATTTTTAAATTTAAAAATATCAATTTTAAATTTAAAATAACTCAAATTGATTTTTTAAAAATCAATAATGATCTTAAAATTTTGAATGGAATGAGTACAATATTTATAGAGAATCGATATTTTCACATAAAAATTAACATTTTTATATGATCCCTATCACATGAATAGTGAGTGGGTCGCACCTTTATGTGAGAGAGACTCGTGTGAAAATATCATTTTAACATGTAGAAATATCAGTTTCCTATTTATAAAAGTTCCAAATATTTAAAATTTTCATTAAAAGATATCTCTTAATGATTTATATTTATAAATTCCTCTTACTGATTAAGAGAAACAAAATTTTACTAAATAATTTTACCCTCTTATAGAATCGGATACAGAGTTATTAAGAGGTAATCAAACCTTAAGAACATTATGCTAATATATATTTAATTAATAAAAAATAAGATATTTTTTGTGGAGAGTGGTTAACATGAAGTTAATTTTGGTTAATTGATCAATACAATCTCGACATGTAAGCAGGAGATAATTTCTCTCTGCGTGTTAATATTGTATTATTCAATTAACCAACTTATCATGAACATAGTAATCGGATCCTTTTTTATAATGTAATTTTATTTTTATATAAATTATATTCTTTTATAAAATAAAAAGAGTGTTAATTGTTGAGTTACAAAAAAGCGTAATGTTTAAAGAAATTTAATAATTTCGTATGAATTGCATAAATATGAAAGAAAAAAAAAATAGTCTTTGCTCGAAGAAAAATGTAAGCGAAAGAATATATAGAAAGAGTAGGTAAGGAAATAAGTAATATTTGATTTTGGTGTTATATTGGAATGGAAGCATTGCATTGATATGTCTTGTCTTAATCTGGGCCTGCCTTCCTGCCTTCATTCATCGTGTACCCAAAAACAGAGAGAGAGAGAGACTTGAAGTAGGAGGTTGACTTGACTGAGAATTAGTCAAAGGCTTGACAGTCCAATCAAATGACTAATGGAATACTCCATGTAAAATACTAGTACTACTCAATACTACTCCTACTTCACTTCTACCACTATACTAGACTTTATCATTTTCCTATAAATACATATGTAGTAGTAGTAGTAGTACCTTCGTATGTTAATTACTATCGGAGTTGGTCAGCATGAAAATTCATTTTTGTATAAATTGATTAATTGATTAATAGAATATTGATACGTAGACGAGTTTTAATGTGTGTCAATATTTTATTAATTAATTTATTAACTTACTCAAAAATAAACTTCATGAATGTGTGTCAATATTTTATTAGTCAATTTATTAACTTACTCAAAAATAAACTTGATGCTAAGAGGAGCTATTACTACTATTAGGTTAAATAGAGTTATGTTGTTCCGAATTTCAACCTTTTTACACAAATAATTTTAATATAAAAAAAATTACGATAACAACTTTAAAGTATATTTAAGTAACTAAAAATAATCTCAAATTAATTTTCAGATAAAACATGTATTCAGTGTATTTTTATAAATTTAATTGTTTTCCAATGTATTTTATCATTAAAACAAAATTAATATCGTATACCTATTTTCCTCTTACCCCACCATATGTATTTCTGCCAACTAAAAATACTTTTATTTTCCCTCCAATTCAGTCCAACAGTTCCCCTATATATTAAGGTGGAAAGAGAAAGAGTATAAGAGCAGACAAAAGAGAAGAAAGGAGAAAGATCATACATCATACATCATACATCATTCATACATGAAAGTTTCATTGCTTCTCACAAAGATGATTAGAAAAGATAACATTTATAAAGGAATAATGGAGTATTATTTTTTGAGTATTGTAATGTTTATAAATTTTTTAACAAATGATTTTTTTAGTATACAATCTATGTAATATTATTTCATATTGTTATGAATGAAAAATAGAATTCAAAGGAACAGAGCATGACAATTCTTTATTTTATGCTACTGTGAATGAAAAACTTTAGTAAGCTGAGTTTTTTCAGAAAATAAGCTAACACAAAACACATTGTTAGGTCCGAATATGCAATAATTAATCTAGAAGGAAGGAAGATTTTACACTATAAAAATAGTTTAGCTCCTTAGGTGGAGAAACTTTTACATTCTTTTTGTCCAACTAAAGGAATATTGTTTAGCTTAATTTGTTGAGTAAAGAAGACCGAAACTACCTGAAGTACTCAAAGAGAACTCTAACATTGTTGAGTTAAATAACACTCATTTTATTATTGTAGAATAAAAAAATGAAGTACTCAAAGAGAACTCTAACATCGTTGAATAAAATCTTGTAGTCACTTTACTATCGTAAAGTAAAGAGAACTCTAAAATTATTGAGTAAAATATTAGTTCGTCGAGTATAGACTGAAGTTATTTTACTATCGTAAAGTAAAGAAGTAAAGTCACTTTATTATCGTAGAGTAAAGAAGCAAAGTTATTTTACTATCGTAGAGCTACTGCAAAGCATAAAGTCCAGTATCATAGAGTTAAATCATTATACTATCTGATAATTCACTTTATGTTTCTACATTAAAAGCCAGAACGATCAAAATCATAGAGTCAATTTGTTTGAAAAAAATACTTTTAGTCCGTATGCTAAATCATTGTATTCACAAAATAACTTCAATATAACATTCACAATTCTATCATACACGGAAATATAACACACACACACACACACAAATTCAAACGAGAATTTATTTCCATTCAACAATTTAATACATTAAATTGTTTGATACAACACATCACCGTTGAAATTGCTAATGCTTAAGGTCAAACTTTGCAAACTATAGCCATGTAGTTCATAAGTTTGCAATGGTCAAAATTGATTTTCATGATGCTAGTGTGCCCTTTTCAGTAACCAATTCAACTGTACTACATAAATTTAGCTTCTTCAACATGTTGTCAATGTTTCACATATTGTTTATTAATGTTGCCCTAGATAATCTTTACTGTTTTAGTTCTTGCTCTATAAGCTTGAGCCTCTAATCTTTACTTTATTTAGAACCTCGATTACCTAGTCGAGAGCCAGAAACTCACAATTTTTCTCTAATTTGTAGAACTATCAAGCTTAATTATTTTTCTACTCACAGAGCTCTACCTTATTACTCAAATAAGTTTTTCCAACTGTTATTAAGTGAATAATTTTTTAACTTTCTTATATTGGGACTGTATTTCATAATTAACCGTATTGTCAATGGTATTTACAAGGTCATATACAATCAAATTGTATATAACATGTCTTTCCCGTGACACGTCATGTAATCCGATTGTTTTTATGGTCGAAAATTATTTAGAGTCAATTTTGCTTCCGTAAATGTACTTGGAGGCTACTATTATAAGTTTTTTGATATTTAGGTCACTTGTGCAAAAAAAAAAGTGATACTTTAAGTGATGAAAATGTATTTAACCGCATATAAATTATTACTTAAATATTTTAATTTTTTAAAAAAAGTTGTGTTTCCGTTTTATTATAAACTTTTTTAAAACTTTCTAATAAAGAATGTGTTTCAATATTTTTAGCAGATTAAAGTTTATGAATATTATATATATATATATAGAGAGAGAGAGAGAGAGCTATATGTATATACACAGTTGTGTATTACACAGTAGGACTATGACGACGGATTTTTTGAGCTATGACGACAGTTACCCGTTGTCATAGCCTGGAATAGCTATAGTGACGGGTGAAACTGTCGCTATAGCCCAAAAAATCATCGCCATAGTCGACTGTCTAATATACAATTGTGTACATATATATATTCCAAAACATACATCTGTTATTACATTTTAGATATATTATTATTGGGTAAAAGTGTAAAAATGCCCCTGATATTTATCTCGAAATCCCACTTTCACTCTGAATTTTGCTTCTTCAAAAATGCACTTAACGTTACAAATTTAATATGAATTGTGCCTCTATCCCTAACAGACATGCCACCTAAACTAACGTGGTTGACACTTCATCTAATTTTGCTGACAAGACATGAAGAGATAACAAATTTTATTGACACATGACAAAAAAAATATTTAATAACAAAATATATTATTTTCTCTTTCCCCCCGTCTCCTTCCTCGTTCTATATCCTCCATCATCCTTATAAAATTTGTCAAAGATCGACCTAATCTGATTAAATCTGATGAATATATGATTTTTAATGTGCAATTCATTAATGACAATGAGGCATGCGCAGATCTAGAGGTTTTAGATTCGTTACCTTCAAGGACGAGAAGTCAACGAGAGACGCCATTGAAGGAATGAACTGTCAAGACCTCACCGACGACAACATCACCGTCAATGAGGCTCATCCGATCCTCCTCCTCCCTTCCTCTTTTCTCATATTCTATGGGTAGTATATGTATGTAATTCAAATTACACTGCTATTATGCTATAAAAAATCAAATTTATTTTTATGTTTTTTCTTTTTTTCTGTGCAGATCAAGTAGGAGTTTTTAACAAAGGATGATGGAGTTTTGAAACATAAGATGATAGAGAGATGAGAGTACAGAAACCGGGGTGTTGTTGCCTCCATGTTTTGAAGGTATTAATTAATTCCCTATTAATGTTCTATCTGCAAATTCTTGAAAGTAACTACAAAATTAATCTTCTGGAGTGCTGTCATTTTTTATAGTAGGTCATGCTCAATATCTTAAATAGAAGTCGGTCAATTGATAAACATAGGATGATGAAGTTTTGATTGAAAAACCCATTTTGATTTTAAATTTTATTATTGATTTTCAATAAAATTTATGAGAAATTCGTGAAGATGACATTAAATTAGGCATAGGTTTGGGGTTTTATTTAATGCTCAGTAAAGGTTTATTGGGCATATAAACTATTGGGTCGTGATATTTACCATATTGGGTCGACCCGATTGGGCCCATTCGTTTGTTTAAATCTTTTGGATAGTTTCTATTGGGCCTGGCCAGTTGGGCCGAGTCAGTGACTTTTCTTAGTTAAGTCTTGAAAGGCTTGGGCAGAATTGAAGGGATCGACCCATTTGATATTTTAACATCTCCATCTTTGACCGGTAATGATGAAAAAATATGACAGTTGACTATTGTATATGCCATGCATTTATGTGGATGGGATCCGGGGATGGCCGGCGGTGGAAAACAGTGACCACAGGTAGTGGATGGGTACGTGTATGCGGTCAGCGGAACCATTAGATCGGGGGCTATGTCGATAGTAATGGGTGGTGCAGTGGCAACCCGCAAAAGAGTATAACATAAAAAGAAGTCTTCAAGCAAAAGGTACACACTCACAACTGATATTTTTATCTCTCTCAAGACACTAGAGATTATTATCCTCCATTGTTAACCCTTGTGAACACCTGTACTGACTCTCACGTCTTAGCTATCCCCCGACAGTCGAAGTCGTCAAGTTCTTGGTGTTAATCGTGTTTACTGTGCAGGATCAGGACGTCTTAAGTGGTTGGGACGTGGCAGAAGATCTTGACATTAATATAAACCATCTATTTTCTCTCTCTAAAATTCAATAAAACAAGAGCAAAAGTCTGATTGATTATTTTGAGGGGGTTTTCAATTTGGGTTTATTTGATTGAAGAGTGCGACAGTAATGGTGATTTAGGCGTGGAATTGAGATGGGATTGGAGAATTTGGGGCTGAGGTTTGCGGTGGCAGTAGTGATGGTTCAGTAGTGGGGCTGAGGCTTGTGGGATTGAAGAATTAAGCGAAAATTCGAGAAAGAGGAAGAAGAGAAAAAAGTCAGAAGAGATTGAATAAATTTTTTTATTAAACATTATTTTTGACACGTGTCAGTCGCCTAGTACATCCGTTTGTCTAGCTGAATTTTTTTTAATAGGAGGGGCACAATTGATTTTAAATTTGTAACATTAAATGCATTTTTAAAAGAAAAAAATCAAGATAAAAATATAATTTCAGAGTAAACATGAGGAATATTTTTGCACTTTTGCCTTATTACTATTTGATCTTTTGTAATGTTAATTTTTTATATTATTTTATTTACTCTTTTAAATTTTATAATTTTTTTTTTTGTCCCACATATAATTTTGCTACGCAACCTGTGCTTGTATTCATAATGAATCCAACCAACCAGCGGCGGCGATGAAAAGAGGAAAGCCGCCCTTCTGCTTGTGCTGGTATGGCGGCGACCACCGAGTAGAATAGTGTATAAGGAGGAGTAAATAGACCCCCATCCATCCATATATATATATCCAAAGAAAAAGATACAAATTGGTCTGTACGTACGGTCAAATAAGATTCGGAGGCAGGTGGGTTCCACATCCCCATAAAGAAAAAAGATTTCATAGATCATCATCATCATGATATTCATAAATCACAATCTAGATCTCCTCTGTTTGAGTGAATAATCAGATCCCATATCAAATACTCCTAAATAAATATACTCCTGCCTTTCTTTCCCCTTACTTGTATTAATGCCATGCCCACCCAATCTTATTTAAGAGGATTTTTTTTATTAAAAAATTGATATTTATTTTTACATTAATTTTTTTTGCATGAAAATAGAATCCATTCACTATTTATGTAAAAATGATAATATAAAAATATCAGTTCTTTTTTATTATATTCAACATAGATGGTTGGCAACAATTCAATTCATCGATGAATCAATTTATGAACCGTTAATGCCAGGATCTTTCTCCACGTCCCAATTACGTAAGACGTCCTGATCTTGCACAGTAAACACGACAAACACCACAAGTTTGACGGTCGGACCGTCGGGGATAGCTTTCGGTGAGTGAGGTAAGTATATACATTCCTCAGGTTAACTCAAGAGGATGATAAAATCTAGTGTAATGAGAGAGATTATTTATTATCGGTTGTGTGAATGTATATATATCAAAAACGCATTACTCCTTGTGAAGACTTACTCGCCAAGAAATAATATTTTGCCGGATTACTTTGCTCCACCTACTACCATCCGACATATCCCCTCGATCGATGGGTTCTGCCGATCGCATGGAACTTATCCATTTTGCCACATTACACACACCGTCGCTTACCGATTATAATCCCATCCACATTAATGCATGATGAGATATCTCATCAACCGTCATACTATATCATCATTACAAGTCGAAAGATGTAGATATTTAAATATCGATGGGTCGACCCACCGATTTGATCCGATATTAGAAGGACTTAACAAAGATAATAAAATGACTAGGCCCGATAATGTCAACACCCATAGTGAAGACCCAATGGACTAATCGAATAAGTAGGCCCAATCCATTCGACCAAAGGAGAAATATCACGACCCAACATTGCCCCTGGTTTTTTATTAAACAGGGAGGTTTAATAGAAAACTATAAATGGCATCGGTTCGGACAAAAGGAATTATAATAAGACCAATAAAGGACCAAAATACGGTTTACCAAAGCCCATCCGGTGAACATCAAATAGCGGCGATAAATTAAGATCGAAAGTCCAATTGAAGAACTCCGCTTCCAAATGGACATACAATGTGGCGCCCCAAAATAGGTCCATTCCATCCAACCCATTCTCGAGTCGCCAAATACATGGTACGAAAATAACTACAACTTTATTAATACATTTGTCGTGCAAAATACGACAACATATATATTGTGAGTTTAAAAAACAATTATTGTCTTACAGGCACAATATACATACCAAATAAATCCTCATCACAATTATTTATACATTATTTTACAAAATGGTGAGGACTACTAAACAACTCTTTCTAGAACCTTTATTCCATACCCCGACTAAAGACTTTCGCTACATTCTCGCCTCCCGAGAAGAAAAAATGGAACAAAAAGGAAAAGGGTGAGCTCACTAGCCAGAAGAAGAATATTATGACTAAGATAATATACAACAAAATTATCGTTAGTCTTCAACAGGGAAAAATATAATAGAATACAATAGACAACAAGTTTTAAATCAATATTCGCAGCGGAAATAATAATTCATTAGAAGAGTTAAGTAGAGAATGCAAACTACTATCTTCTATGTATGAATTTTAAAGTTCATCGTCTATTTTTATCCCTGTAACATCAATCAATATATATCTGAGATCAAATATTCATCCTTGCACTACAGGCCAAGGACATTCACCAGTTGGTCATGTTCATCTAAACACCTGTTCATCTTTGCACTACGGGCCAAAGATATTCATCAGAAATCATTCATCTTTGCACTACAGGCCAAAGATATTCATCAGAAATCATTCATCTTTGCACTACAGGCCAAAGATATTCATCAGAAATCATTCATCTTTGCACTACAGGCCAAAGATATTCCATAATATCATCATTTAAGACTAAGGATGATGAAAAATATTTTTTAAAGGAACGAATCCAGTGAATAATGACAAGGATTAAGGATTCGTACTTTGTTTTATCCACGTCCAAATACCTCAAAAATAATCATAGTGGTGTAAAATTCAAGAATGATCAAAACATGGATACAATCAAAGCTAGTATCTATAATAGATATTTTGGACAAAAAGAAGAAATTTCATTTTCTAAATTGAATAGTCAGATTAAGTGAATAGTGCCGTAGTATCGTGAATAAGAACTCAGAGCACCAAAAGATAGAAATTTCTCAAAAAACATCATCACGCTTCGTGAATAATACTTCGTGAATAATAAATCGTGAATAAGAACTCATGAATAAGAACTTCGTGAATAAGAACTCATGAATAAGAACCCCCAGACGTGAAAAAGTTTCAAATTTGATAAAAAGTTCCAACCAATATTTCAAAGATAATGATATTGAAGAAATAATATCATTTGAGAAGAAAATAACATCTCTTTACCTCGAAAGACAAGATCTTCTAAATGAAACACCTGATATAAAGCTATGACTTGAACTTGCACCGCAATACTCAAAGTATACTCAAAATACTCACAAGAATACGCTCGATAATATAGAGAGAAAAAACTTCAGTTTAAATTGTGATTTTCAATTCTAACCTAAGACTATTTATAGAAATTCTTTAACACCAAAGCGAAAAATTTAATATAATATTATTATTTATAATAATAATTCCTACGCACACCTTGAATCTGAATTTCAGAACTTGTCATGTGTTAAATGAGGGAACCAAATGAAAAAAACGTTTTTGTAAATAAAAATATTTTAAACTTCCAAAAATCAATTATTTCGGAGCTTCGGAACTTCAATAATTCACAATAAATAGCCCTTTTGCCAAAAAAATCAAATCTCACGTGTTTTTATAGGAAATTCAATTCTATACAACTTTACAGAAGAAAGTTTTTCCAAATTCCAAATGTAATTGACCAAAATCCACAAAACGGGTGATTTTAGAGGCTATAATCAAATTTCAATCGATAAATGGGGTCCACCGACATGTTTAACATGTTTTAAACATTTATTGCAACAAAAATACTCTTCTCCCTCAGATATACTCATATATCCTACATTCGTTGTAAAAATATCACCATTATTATATTATTAAAATATAATAATATATATTTAAATGAATTATTTTATAAAATATTAATTTTCAACAATTGTCACTATAAAATTTTCTCCATCTATATCCACATAAAATCAATATTTTCCTCATCATATGAATCAATAATTAATTATTCACAAATAATATTACGTAATCACAATATTGACAACGAGCGCGCCTCAGGGAAGAGAGGGCTTTCCAATAAGAATTTCTCCTTCTCTGCGCGCATTAGGTGACCAAACCTCTCCTTGGGCGAACTTTCTAGACATTGCCAATAATGTTATCTAATAATATTATTCAGATAATATGAATTATTGGTTCGATAATGAAAAATACCGCGTGTAATGACAATTATTGAAACAACAACAATATAAAATATCAACGCAAAGAATTATTGAATCAATAAAATAAAATCTTTGATAAGAATTACTATAACCATTATTGAGTAGTGCCTTCTTACGTAAGAATCAATAATTGGTGCAATACTGTCTTCTACTGATGCAACAACGCCAGACATCGTGTGTTTTAACCACCGGGTATTCCAACAATTAAATCCAGTAACAACTACGCCAATTATTTTTAAACAACTTATTTTTGTCGTTTTCTTCCTCCAATCGCTTTCGTTATGGGGCCCACCACACATGGTCGCAGTGTCGTCATTTAATATTCCCACAAGCATCTAATATTCCACGACCAAACGAATATTCTCCGAAACAATAATGAATATTATATCACCACTTGCTTATTTAAAATATTTATGCATTTACCCATAACTAACCACATTAATCAAATTCACCCTTACTATTTCAAAATAATAAATAAAGGAAATTCCTTTTTATTTAAAAAATTTCGGGTCTTACAACCTCCCTCCTTATGAAATTTCATCCTCGAAATTGACGTGACGTGCACTGGTGTTTGAAAAGATGAAAATACCTCGCTTTCATTTTCGTTTCCAACTCCCGTGTTATTTCCTCAATAGCATGGTTTCTCCACAAAACTTTAACTTGTGGTATAACCTCGAGACATAGGACATGTTCTTTCCTATCCAAGATCTTGACAGTACCTCTCCTCGTGACGTTAAGTTTTCGGTATCTTGTCCTGGGTTTAACTTCAATGACGTGGTTCGAATCGTCCACATATTTACATAACATCGATCGTGAAAAACGCGTTATGAACACGCGTCATACTTGGCGGTAAAAGCGAGTCTATAGGCCACGGTTCTATTCGATCGAGAATTTCAAATGGATTAATAAATCGAAGGTTTGAGTTTTCCTCACCTCACCGATTCTCGCTTTTGAAATAACAACTTTTTACCTCCTTCTTCAAATTCATCACTCCGGTGTGTAGCTTGAACAGCTTTAACTTTATCGATTAAAGTCGATTATACTCAGTATATCATCACGTGGGTACCTAGAGTTTTCATCTCCATCTCTATTATTTGTAAATTATACGAAATTAGTTTTTGACAATATCGTACTCGTACTTGTATACGATCTTCTACTCAACACGTCAGCTACCACGTTAGCTTTTCCAGGATGGCATGGTCAGAACATATGTTGAAATGAGTCTCCTCTTGAGTTCTTCGAAGCTCTTCCCACATTCTTTGCTCCATTCGAATTTTGTATCTCTACGAGTCAGCTGCGTTAATGGAATAGCGATTCGAGAATATCCTTCAACGAATCTCCGATAATAACCAACTAAGCCTGAAAGTTACATATTTCAATTACCGAAACTTAGGTTGTTCTCAATGTGACTCACATCCCAATCTTGGATAAGACGTTACAATGACACCTATCGGTTTTACTATCGAATCGAATATGGTGTCCCCTACGGAGAGTTTGGCTTGGTGCATTCCACAAAGGAAGTCACCAGATAGAGGCTCGTATCAACTTCTACTACATTGGGTTTTTAACTCCTCGAAGTTCAATAGAGCCATTCGATGTGAGATTTTAGAAATGGGTTTTGTCTCTGGGATTTAAAGTCGATACAAATTCAATATCACGCCTCGGGAGTAGGCCAAGAAATTCTTCAGAAATACGTCAGGGAAAAATCAATAACAACAGAATATTATTCAAATCGACGTGTCTTTATTCAAATCCATAACATGGACTAAGAAAGCTTGACATTAGTTTTTCAATAAACAAATGGCTTTATAATTTAATATGAAAGAGTTTGACTTCAATGGTTTGGTTGCTTGAATTGAATAACGAGTTCTTAAGAATATGAAAACTAACAACCTTACGAAAGCAATCAATTTTGGCATGATGAGTAGTTAACCTTAAAATCACATCAAAAACAAATATCTCTATAGAAATAAGGTTAACAGTAATGTGATAGTGCCAACTGAATCAAGCAAGATTTCTAAACAACGGATGTAATAAAAGTTTCTCTTATCTGAGTCTCCACAGATAGTCAAAGTCTAATTTCTCCATAGTCAAATTCAAACGTTGGCGTATGTAAGCAAGAGAGATAAAAGAATGGGTAGAACCCAGGTATCTAGTAAGGTATAAACTTCGAAGAATTTATAATTAACTAACCCGTGCTTAAACTCGTTAAGTTACTTCGCTTTTGAGAAGTCACGAAAAACGCTTCTTCCAAGAACCGTTGATTTCGACTTATCCGGACATCCTTTTGAGTCACCATCCTCATTGGACTTGGTTTCGCCATCTGTAGACACTCTCGAGCTATATGTCATTCCTTTCCACAATTATAGCATACACGAATCTGCCAGGGGCGGTTTGACCGATATGTCCCTCTTTCCCGCATTTATAGCATATATACGACAGTAGTCGTTTCTCCTCCTTGGAACCGATTCTTCACTTTGGCCGACGCGTCTTCACATGGTTATTGTTGAACCTTCTCTTGAAATGTCCACTTGAGTCACCTCTCCTATTATCATGGCCACGATTACCACCCAGTGGTTCTGCCGCCTTTGTCCGTATTCTTTCCTCCCTCACCGGTTATCATCGTTTTGATGATCTATCATCACCGATATGACCCTGGTTGTGGTCCCTCGGTTGAACATACTCGTTATCACGCTCTAATAATTGAGCCCTGTTTACAACATCTGAATATAAAGAAAATTTATGAGAGATAAGATATTGTCGAATCTCGGGTTTTAGACCCCTCAGAAACATACGCGTCATTCGTTTCTCATTTTCCACCAAATGAGGTGCAAACCTGGACAACTCCGCAAACTTCGCCTCATACTGAGACACCGTCATGTTGTTCTGCTCCAGTCTAATAAACTCCACTTCCTTCATATGACGAACACTTTTAGGAAAGTATTTGTCATTAAATAGTTTCTGAAACGTCTCCCAAGACATACTGAGTGCAGCTGGATGGGTACGCTTCACAAACTCCCACTAGTAGTCTGCTCGCCACGGAACATAAAGGTGGCGAATGGAACCTTCTGTTCCTCCGTGCATCCCAAGACATCGAATATCTTGGTGATTTTCTTGACCCATGTTTACGCCATGATCGGATCGAGGCTTTTCCTTAAATTCGTGGTCCCAACTCTTTGAATCGCTTGGTTGTGACAACCCGTGAATTGCTATCATTTCTCCTATGTTTTGAACACGAGTCTCCTCGTGCGATTTTGCGTGAATCGCAAAAAGCTTCTAAACATCCTGTCGTTAATCGTCTGCTTTCGGTGGTGTTGTTTACGGGAGGTACATTGCCACTGTTGCACGTTCTCCTTGTTGGTAAAATCTGACACATCTCCACGGTCTCATTCACTCCATCATTAATATTCTCGATTCGACATTCTCAAATCTTGTCATAAAACAAGGGTTAATTAAGAAATCAATATATCACATAATATCCCTATATACTAACCAACTAACAAATAAGCTTAGGTAGGACACACTAAGCGAAGGATTTACTCGTCTCTCCCTCCTAGTTCTATTCCCCGATCTCCGCCAGAGATCATATCCCTAGCTCGATACCAAACCGTGGCGCCCCAAAATAGGTCCATTCCATCCAACCCATTCTCGAAATTCGCCAAATACATGGTACGTAATAACTACAACTTTATTAATACATTTGTCGTGCAAAATCGACAACGTATATCTTTGTGAGTTTAAAAAAATTATTGTCTTCTAGACAATATACATACCCAAATAAATCCTCATCACAATTATTTATACATTATTTTACAAAATGGTGAGGACTACTAAACAACTCTTTCTAGAACCTTTATTCCATACCCCATTAGTACTTTCATTACATTCTCGCCTCCCGAGAAGAAAAATGGAACAAAAAAGAAAAGGGTGAGCTCGATTAGCCCAAAGAAAGAATATTATGACTAAGATAATATACAACAAAATTATCGTTAGTCTTCAACAGGAAAAATATAATAGAATACAATAGACAACAAGTTTTAAATCAATATTCGCAGCTGAAATAATAATTCATTAGAAGAGTTAAGTAGAGAATGCAAACTACTATCTTACATGTATGAATTTTAAAGTTCATCGCCTATTTTATCCCTCGTAACATCAATCAATATATATCTGGGATCAAATATTCATCCTTGCACTACTGAGGCCAAGGACATTCACCATTGGTCATGTTCATCTAAACACTGCTCATCTTTGCACTACGGGCCAAAGATATTCATCGAAATCATTCATCTTCTGCACTACGGGCCAAAGATATTCATCGAAATCATTCATCTTTGCACTACGGGCCAAAGATATTCATCGAAATCATTCATCTTTGCACTACGGGCCAAAGATATTCCATAATATCATCATTTAAGGCCGAGGATGATGAAAATATTTTTAAAGGAACGAATCCGATGAATAATGACAAGGATTAAGGATTCGTACTTTGTTTTATCCACGTCCAAAATACCTCAAAAATAATCATAGTGGTGTAAAATTCAAGAATGATCAAAACATGGATACAATCAAAGCTAGTATCCATAATAGATATTTTGGACAAAAAGAAGAAATTTCATTTTTCTATTGAATAGTCTGCCGTATTAAGTGAATAAGGTCAGAGTATCGTGAATAGTCATTATATCGTGAATAGTAACTCAAACACCAAAAGATAGAAATTTCTCAAAAAACATCTTCACGCTTCGTGAATAAACTTTCGTGAATAAGAACTTTCGTGAATAAGAACTCATGAATAAGAACTCGTGAATAAGAACTCATGAATAAGAACCCCAAACATGAAAAAAAATTTTAAATTTGATAAAAAGTTCCAACCAATATTTGAAAGATAATGATATTGAAGAAATAATATCATTTGAGAAGAAAATAACATCTCTTACCTCGAAAGACAAGATTTTAGTTGAAACACCGATATAGGCTATGACTTGAACTTGCACCACAATACTCAAAGTATACTCAAAATACTCACAAGAATACGCTCGATAATATAGAGAGAAAAACTTGATTTAATGTGATTTTCAATTCTAACCTAAGCACCTATTTATATGAAATTGCTTAGAACACCAAAGCGAGAAAATTTAATATAATATTATTATTTATAATAATAATTCCTCGCACACCCTTGAATCTGAATTTCAGCAACTTGTCATGTGTTAAATGAGGAAACCAAATGAAAAAAAACGTTTTTGTAAATAAAAATATTTTAAACTTCCAAAATCAATTATTTCGGAGCTTCGGAACTTCAATAATTCACAATAAATAGCCCTTTTGCCATAAAATTCAAATCTCGCGTGTTTTTATAGGAAATTCAATTCTCTACAACTTTATAGAAGAAAGTTTTTCCAAATTCCAAATGTAAATTGACCAAAATCCACAAACGGGTGATTTTAGAGGCTATATAATCAAATTTCAAATCGATAAATGTGGTCCAATCGACATGTTTAACATGTTTTAAACATTTATTGCAACAAAAATACTCTTCCCCTCGTATATACTCATATATCCCACATTCGTTGTAAAAATATCACCATTATTATATTATTAAAATATAATAATATATATTTAAATGAATTATTTTATAAAATATTAATTTTCAACAATTGTCACTATAAAAATTTTCTCCATCTATATTCACATAAAATCAATATTTTCCTCATCATATGAATCAATAATTAATTATTCACAAATAATATTACGAGAATCACATTGATGACCAGGCGATTCACCAGGAAGAGAGGGCTTTCCAATAAGAATTTCTCCTTACTTAAGCAAGCAATTAGGTGACCAAACCTCTCCTTGGGCGAACTTTCTAGACATTGCCAATAATGTTATCTAATAATATTATTCGGATAATATGAATTATTGGTTCGATAATGAAAAAAATTTGTGTAATGACAATTATTGAAACAATGATGAATATAAAATATCAACGCAAAGAATTATTGAATCAATAAAATAAAATCTTTGAGCGATAATTACTATAACCATTATTGAGTAGTGTCTTCTTACGTAAGAATCAATAATTGGTGCAATACCGTGTCTTCTGCAATCTGACAACAACGTATTCTTGTGTTTTAACCACCGGGTATTCCAACGATGTAAATCGGTAACAACTACGCCTGTTATTTTTAAACAACTTATTTTTGTGTCGTTTTCTTCCTCCAATCGCTTTCAGTTATGGGGCCCACATGGTTTAGCTTGGCCGTAAATGCGAATATTCCCAAAGCCAAAGATTTAATATTCCACGACCAAACGAATATTCTCCGACAATAATGAATATTATATCACCACTTAACTTATTTAAAATATTTAAGCATTTTACCCATAACTAACCACATTAATCAAATTCACCTCTTACTATTTCAAAATAATAAATAAAGGAAATTCCTTTTTATTTAAAAAAATTTCGGGGTCTTACATACAACAACAAATATTTCACCGCCTCCTGAACGACTCAGACCTTCGCCACAAAAACCATTTTCTTATGAATCTAGGCCCGAAGAAGTGCCGACACCGATGATCATCGGTTCGGCAATAATTCCATCATGGAACTGATGGGTTAAGGAGTGAAATACCAGACTAAAGGAAGTTGAGATTCGACCATCAATCTGAACTGATCGATTAATATTAGTCATCTGCAAGTAAACACTGTCTCCGGGTACCTCCGTCTCAAATATAAAGAAGTCAAGAGAATCTTAAAGAGATAACGCCATCCGAAAAAGTCTGTGTTGGCAAAAGAAAGAAACAATCTTGATATTGCTCTCTTTAACAATGAATGCCTTGGGAAGGATATTACAAGATCGAAGAAGAATCGAAAAAGCGACCAAGGCCACTCATCGGGTCATCAACGATACAAATGTCGATCTGTCGAGCTAAAGGATCAAAGCATCTCGCACATCGCCGAAGCATCAAGAAAGAGCTCAAAGAGCTTGAACCCTTAAGAATTTGAGTCCGCTTATTTGATCAAGACCTTCATAAGAAATCCAAGTAAGATACGAGAAAATTCGCCGAAATTTGGACGATGAGATCGACCATATGTATGCAAAAGGATATGAAATCTGCCGAAGTAAAGGCAAGAAAAAGCTCGGGCCAAGGTAGATCCATTTCTTCTAGACTCTTTAGATGGTGACGATGACAAGGAAGAAGCCTGAAGATGACCTCTCCTTATCTCTAGTTGTAGAACTTTCTGTGAAAATTCTAACTTTATGTAAACAGTTAATATTTAATGAAATATCAACTTCAAGCCTTATTACTTCTGTGTGAACATTTTTTGTCAATAATGGATCATCAATCAACTTGAAAAGCGTCTGCAAAGTGCCTCTTATTTTAAAAGATTAGTCAATAATTAAGCAAACTATATAACAGATTAAAACAATGATAATATAATCCAAACTCAACACTTGAACAAAATAAAGTAATGCATACTTATCGTTACATCGAAGTGTGAGATCGGTCATATGTGAAGTGAATTCGGTGATCCTCCTTGTACCATCAAGATCTTGCTCACCACTCGGGGGAAACAAGTATATAAGGACCAAGATATAAGGATCAAGATATAAGGACCTTTGTCTACCATTCGGGTCCGACAAAGTCTAAGAATGACACTTGCCTACCACGAAGGGCCCGACAAAGTCAAAAGATGACATTCGCCTACCACGAAAAGGCTGGACGAAGTCAAAAGGATCACCTACTGCAAGAAGAGGCTACCATCGAATGGTCGTGAGTCCTCCCGAACCTCCTATCAAAACCAAAAGATGACATTCGCCTACCATGAAGGGCTGACGAAGTCTAAGTGGCGACAATTGCCTACCCCAAGAACCCGACAATGCCAAAGTGACGACAATTGCCTACCCAAGGGACCGACAATGCCTTAGTGACCACTGCAAGAAGAGCTACCATCGAATGGTCGTGAGTCCTCCCGAACCTCCTAACACCGAGGTGGCATTTCTTTGTGCTGTCGAAATATGGATGAGCTACGGAAGTTCCTTATGAATGTTTTAAACTTGATCCCATGAAATGGTGTTTGTTAACTTTGATCCTTAGGCAATGGACCAAAGACGACTACCCCCAGATGAAAGAAGGTATAGGAGATAAAATCGAAATATAGCCTTTTGGTAGCTGATGTGGGATCGAAACATTTGGCTGACAAATATCCACATGAACCCTCCAAACAACATTTGCAGCTTCGGACGGCTCCCGAAATTCCTCAATAGTGGGAGATGGGTCCAAAGTAGAATACCAAAGTCTTTCATCTTTGAATCCCCGCTTCTTTCAAGAATATCATTTGCTTAGAAGTGCTTTGTAGGTCAATAACTTCGCCAAATAATTGTCATGAATATCTTTGTGAACTTCCCGAAGAACACACCCTACTTCGGATGGAACCAAATGTTTAAGTAATGATGACGAAAAAGGTCCTTCGATAAAGATTCTAATCAATGAGAACAAAATGGACACTCTTTGCGGTTAGTCTTCTTCTTTGCCAAGATCTCGATCCAGAAGAAATGGCGCCATCATCTGTCGTCAAGTTATAAGCATCTGTAGTGGCCAACTTCGATAATGCACCCGGCGGTGGAATTGTTATTGTGATCGACTCCTTAATAGCTTTCTATATCTTGATGTCCGAAATAGAATATCCATCTGCGTATTTAATACCCACGAACTCGCTTCGCTAAAGAACTGCAGACGGCTTTTATCGGACTCTCACCGCTTTCCATCCGGGCTGCAACTTTAGATGGATTTCCACGAAAACAAGTGCCCACAGAGGCGGTGTGCCTTAATGGACTCTCGAGTGTGATTTACGGATCTACTTGATGAAACTTTCACATCATTTGTGGTGAGCCTTCGCCTCTACACGACCATAATCCCAAAGACCAATATAGGGCGGAATACCCTTCCGAGTCAATCAATCGGAAAATGGTCATTTGGGTCTTCATCTACTCGCTTGACCATAATCCCGAAGACCAATAGGGCGGAATACCCTTCTCAGTCAATCAATCAGGAAAATGGCTGTTGGGTCTGCTTCGATCCCGGGGAAGGCCTCGAGACATGTCTTTAAAGTGTAGACTTCTTTCTAACTTGATCGGTCTGTCAGTCTGACCACTTCGGTATAGGATTCTAAGCAGTATGCCTTCTACCCTTTTCCGACCATGGTCAGGTCTTCTCTGGGCAGTAAAAATCAATCTTCTTCCAGCATCATCCTGGACTCTCGAACGAGAACCCTCAGAAACCTGCTTGAAAGCAGTACCAACATGAGCATTCTTTGAAGGACCCAATCAATCATTGGCGATACTCATTGTGTAGGCGAAAGTCATAGCCATCAGTATCCTTTAGAGGTAATCGCTCTACTCTTCTTCACCATGGATTTCGACGTAGAAAGCATTCTGATTTGTGATTGAAAACTTCAAGAACACTAGAACACGAGCCCTCCTTCTAAGCGCCCGATGTTAACGCCAGGATCTTTCTCCACGTCCCAATCACGTAAGGCGTCCCGATCTGCCTTACAATAAACACGACAAACACCACAAAAGCAAGGATCACCAGGGGATAGCTTCGGCGTGAGAGTAAGTATGTCATTCACAAGGTTAACTTTCGAGAGGATGATAAAATCTAGTGTAATGAGAGAGATTATTTATTATCGGTTGTGTGAATGTATATATATCAAAAAGCGTACCTCCATGTGAAGACTTACTGGCCAGAAATAATATTTTTGCTGGATTATTGTACCACCTACTACCATCCGACATATCCCCCGATCGATGGGTTCTGCCAATCGCATGGAACTTATCCACTCGCTTTTGGCCCTTTGCTCACACCGCCGTGACTATAATCCCATCCACATTAATGCATGGCGATATATCTCGGTCATTAATCATCATACTATATCATCATTACTGGTCAAAGATGTAGATATTTAAATATCGATAAATTCGACCAACCGATTTGATGCGATATTAGAAAGACTTAACAAAGATAATAAAATGACTAGGCCCAATAATGTCAACACCCAATAGTGAAGACCCAATGGACTAACTGAATAAGTAGGCCCAATTCATTCGGCCCAAAGGGAGAAATATCACGACCCAACATGAATTTTATTAAAATTTGAAATATAGTGGAGAATTTTATTTATTTATTAATAAATTATTTTAAACACTACTTATTTAATTTATAAATTGAGCGTTTGATGATTAAACGAATCACACAATTACTTAATATATATTTATCCCGTTATCAACTTTATGACTTTTAGGTATCTAAATGTGCAGTATTATTTTTATTATATATTAATAAAAATCTCAAATATTATATTTGTAAATTAAATAAGTTATAATTATTATTTTTTTGTGCGGGAAGAAGATAATATATTATTGGTTCCTGCAATTCTGGAAATAACATGCACTTTATTTGATTGTTATGCATAGGAGTTGCTAATTCCTGACCTGTGGGCTGGGAAAATAGAGAATTTTGGGTTATGAAAAAAGGGAAACAAATAAAGGTTACATAATAAATAAATAATGGTACTAGCATATCTCCTATTCATATTTTTGTCTGATTCTCTCTCTCCAAATATTTGTGGGTCCTACAATGTCTCCCATAACCAATAAATAAACAAATAAATTCTCATCCGCCAGAAAGCTCTGCCCTCTGGGCTCTGGTTACAGGCATATCACATGCCTTCGCTGTCGCTAAGCAAAAAACCGGATAAAATTGATTAATAATCAATTTTTTAAAATTGATTTATTTTAGTAATTTAATTATTTGAATATATTCGGTTATAATTATTTTATATTTCAATTTTGTTTTGGTTTTGAATATGAAAATTAGATTATTTGGGTAACGATTAATTAGAATTTGACAGATTTTGTCATATAAGTTATGTACGTATGTATTGTTAATTTGAAATTATTAAACTAGTTTATTAATTATTATGATTGGATTATGGTTAAATATTGTTTGAAATTTTTAATGTGAAATTTGTGATTTTTTTTTTGTTAAATTAAGTTTATATTTCAGTTATTAATCGAATAACAGAATAGTATAATTTGGGTTTCTATTATTTGATTAGTACATATTTTGAATATTTATTCGTATAGTAAAAATATATAAAATTTAAAATTTAATTATAATCAAATAGACAATTCAATTCAATTATAACCGAATACTTACCATTAGTATTCGCCAGTCGGTCGCTAATTAGAACAAGTTATAAGTTATAACTCCCACCATATCATGATTTTATATAAAGTATTTGGTCAATTTATTGTCACGCATTTGACATTTTTTTAGATATCTAACAATGCTTTTATGTTTGTTTGTTTTTATCATACAAAAGACCAACATATCTAGCGGTGAAGCTACGTGTTGAGTAGTAGAGTCAATTGACTTCATTGATTTTCATATATATAATATAATAAATTTTCTGTGAATATAATTTAATAATTTGATCCAACTGAATATATATATATATATATATATATATATATATATAATGTAATATATTTTTTGTGAGTGTATTTTAATAATTTGACCCCACTAATTTATATATATATATGATGTAATAGATTTTTTGTGGGTATAATTTAGAAATTTAACCCAACTAAAATTTTTTCCAGACTTTGCCACTGAACATACGGGAAAAAAATAAGAAAAGAATTTAATCGCATCCATAGGTTATCCCTATAAATGATGATCTATTACGAAAGATAAAAATATTATAGAATAAGTCTACTATCACATAAAAATCATTTCGAATCTGCTTTCATATATATATTGATATGGCTACGTGCGAGTAAGTAAATGTAACGTAGTCATACCAATATGTATGTGAACGATTTTATGTGATAGTAACATTATTTAATATTATAATAAGACAAGTTGAAATGATAATTATTTCAAATAAAATAAAATAACAAGAATAATAATAAAAAATAATAATCATAGCAATAGCTATACTCTTAAAAATAGTAGCCGTTATTCAATACGAATAATGAAAAAATAAGCCGAGATAATAACAACACACATAAATTTAAATAATCTACATATTTATCAATTCGCGCTCTTAAAAAATTCTCTCACTAAAAAGAGAAAATAAATTATTATAATGCAATTGAAAGCCAAAAAAAAAAAAAAGGAAAAGAAAAAAGATTTAGGTGGGGAGCTCTCCAGAAATATAGGGGGCTCCTCCTCAAATGACAAATCCAATATTTTTGGACACGAGAAAAAACTCCCCAAATCTTATTAATTACCACCTCTGTCCCCGCAAATAACCTCATTTTCTATTTTACTAAATATAAAGTCGGCGAATTAATAAATTACCATTAAAATAAAGCTAGGGAGTTATTTTTATATACTAATAGATAGATAGCTGCAACCTACTTTGTAACTCACTAACTTGGGCCGTACAATCCAAGATCGGCTACAATCCGGCCCAACAAAAGTAGGCCTTTAGTTACAGAGTTCTTATAGGGGGATATTTTTTGGAGACATTTCTAGCTACTTCTTCTTTTTTTTTTTTTTTGTTAGTACCTCTTAAAATATGTATAGTATTTATTTCAATTGAAATTTTTGTAAAAAATAATATTTTATGTGTAAATTTGATAGATACAAGAAACAGAGTTGTACAGACTGTATAGACCTTGTTTCTTGTATGTATCCAAATTACACATAAAATACTATTTTTACAAAAAATTCAATTAAAATAAATATTATACATTTTTTAAGAGGTACTACAAAAAAAAAAAATTGTCACTAAAAAATATCGCCCTATAATTTCTGGTTAGTTACAATATTGTATTGTAACGGGAAAAGGTTGAAATTGAATTTTAAAAGATGAACCATAATAAATTTTGATTCGACATGTAAACTCCCAAAACTATTGCATCTTTAATTCTTAAATTACTACCAAGGGCTTGTCATTTTTATTTATTTATTTTTTTGGAAAGAATAACCTTATATTATCTTTCCTTTCCTCTAAAACAAAACTTTAAATATTTTTAAGAAATTGATATCTCTACATTATTTTTTGATATTTTTATATAAAAAGTATCGCAATAGATGTACAATAACAATAAAAACTGTTAAAATCATGTGAAAATATTAAGTTTCATATTATTTACGCGGTAAAATAATTTAAGAATTAAAGATGCAATTGTTTGTTTTTTTGGACAGTGGGCCCAATTGTTCCCAGCCCTATAACATAACGAGCCTTGCTGTTTGCTTTCTATTTTGGTTGTTTAGTTTTACTTAATTAAAACAAAAATCTGTTTGATAATTATATTTAAGCGTTAATTTTATTTTTTTTACAATGAAGTGGAGTTTGACAAGATTAGATACCTAGACCTTTAGACCCTATTAGAGTTGAAATGACCGATTGAGTTTTTTTTCAAAGTAGTAGAAATCAAAAATAATATTTCGAAACCCACCTGAGTCTTAAAATAAACAAACAGTTCCGGTTGGATTCATATTCACTCGACTAAAACTTCGATTCGAGCTCGATTTGAAATATAAATGAGTCAAATATGAGCATATTTTAAAATTCGATAAATTACTCGAACCTCCTCAAAATATAATTTTCTATTGATACTCGAATCATTTTCGTTAGAAAAATTCAAATTATTCGGGCTCGATTAGGAATCGTGCTCGACTCGATAGTTAAATCAACCTTAATCAAACTTTATTTTATATTCAATAAATTTTATAAATCAAATCTAACTAACTCAATACTCGGATGGAATCTGTTCATTTACCCTCTAAACCCACCCCACCCCACCCACCCACCCAGTCCTTTTGTTGTTAAAAAACAAAAAACAATTTCAACGGTCCGAGATGAATTTTTAGACCGGTGAATTTATCGACAATGAGTTAATTATTTTTGGTGATTAAACTCGAAAAACTTAATAGAGTAACATTTAATGGAAGAAGAAAAAGCAGCGGCGTACTACGACGAGCTCAGTCGGAAAGGCGAAGGCGCGGCCAGGTTTAAACAAGGTCTGGGCTTCTCTTCTTCATCAAACGACGCCGTACCATCAAGGGGCTCTGCCCTTCCCTCGTCATCTTCTTTTCTCAGCAATTTCGTCAGAGCTTCGAGCCCTAATAAGGCCTCCGAGCTTGAAAAAGAAGCTCAACTCGCAACCATTCAAAACAAGCTCACCAAGAAAAAACCTACCCAATACTTATCTTCGTCTAGGGTTTCAAATGACAGATATTTAGAGAGGGAAAGGCATTCGAGGTACCGGAGCCGGAGTCCAAGAAGAGATGATCATCGATCGAGCCATCGCCATCGGTCTTCGAGCCGAGACAGGGAGAGGGATAGATATAGAGATAGGGAAAGGGAAAGGGATAGAGATAGAGACAGAGAAAGAAGGACAAGGAGGAGTGTATCACCTCGAGATCGGAGATCTAACAAGAGTAAAGGCGATGGAATTGATTATGCTAAACTGATTGAAGGTTATGAAAAGATGGTATGTGTTAGTCGAGCATTCTAATTTTTTTTGCCTTCGCTATTTGTATCAAAATTTTGGTTTAGGTGTTTAAATTGTTGTTCATGACTGTATATGTTTGAAATTTCAGTGCTTTGATATGGTATTATTCAGTGCTATTTGGCTGTTTTTTTTTTTGTTTCTATATCATTGCTAATTGCTGAATTATGAGCTGATACATTCCAGGCTATGGATTGAGCTATATTTAAAGTTTTTTTTTAGAATTAACTGGTAGAAGGCCGAAACCAAAACTTTCCGTAGAGTCAGTCATGTCAACTTTTGAACAATGACTCAGTTGCTTAGATTGTAACATTGAAAGTTTAGCAATAGTAAACATCACCTGTCAGTAGCTATAATATATAGTATACTTTTATGAAAAAAGATTTTATTAGAAATAGGAGAAGGAGGAGGACATGAAGATGAAGTCCCCTGCTGCTGCTGCTGCAAAAAAAAAGGGGAGAAACCCCCCCTCCCCCGTTAATAAAGGGTGGCCTGCCAATCCCTATGGACATCATATATGGAAACCCCTGATAAAGGCCCTACACGTCTAGAATCTATATAGGAGACTAAAATGGAGACACCTCCCTCAAAAAGATCCAATGCCTGAAATCTGTCCTATAGTTGACGTTTCTCTCTGTCCATAAGCCCCATAGAATCGCAAAACATCACACTACCTCAAAATCTCGCCCTTCTTGGACCTTTTTAAACCCAAAAACCTGGTAAGATAAAATGCTCTCCTAGTAGAGGCTCAAATCCAAGCCTTCAAAAAATCCCAAATTATATATTCCAAATAAAATCGGGACAAGTTTCTGGTACAATCATTCATGTTGATTTTGCCGAGAGTTGATGACCACATAACAGCCTTGATTTTAGCTTGATTCTTAGTCTTTCAAATGAAAGAAGTTAAAGGAAAAAGTAGGACGGAACGAGATCCAACGAGAGAAGCCAGTGGCTATGAATCACACAACATCATACATTGGGGCCTTGTAAATTTTAATGATCTTACTAGCTATGATCACTATAACTGAAATTGAATTGGTCTTTCTAAACTATCATGACAGAAAGCCAGGGCTCTTAGATGAACAATGTGAACTTATTTCTTTTTACTTCCTCCAGAGTTTTGCTTCAAGTTGCTCATTCAGTCATTCTTATTGAAGAGGGAGCAGGAGAAATGAATGATTATCAAGCATTGCAGCTTGAAGTTCAACTCATCAAATACTAGAGAAAATCAGCTATCAGATTACTTTACCAAGATTCTGAGTTTAAAAAAGAAAAGAAAAAAAAGAACACGAGTATCTTAGAAACTGTAATTTGGTCTGCAAGCATATCATACCAAAGTTGAAGAAAAAGTACCAACTTAAAATCACTTGAAGGAAGCATGAAGCATAACCTAACATAAGTTTCTGATCTGTTTAAGATCTGTAGTTGTCTTGGTTTATGTCTAATTGCAGACTTCTGGATTATAATATTGAGTTCGTAGAAGCTCCTCCTTTCCATTTGAATGAGCCTGAATTCCATGTATTTCTGCAATTTTTCTTAATTTGATTTTTGGTTTTGGATATCGATCTATCACTAACAAAAAAAGGAAGCTACATTGTGATGTCCTCCATGACAGTTGGCTCACCCTATATCCAGATGTCACCTTTCAAATTTCAAACAGGGTGGTAATTGTTTGGTAGGAATTAAATGTATATACCTCTGGACATTTGGATGTGGTGTTGTTAGTCATGTATTTCTCCTGTGGTATTTTGTCTCGGTAACTGTTGGATCTGATGAAAATTACACTTCTGTTGCAACAGTCACCTGCTGAAAGAGTCAAAGCCAAGATGGAACATCAGCTTTCTGAAACTGGTAATTTATGTCCTCTGTAGTATGAATTTTTAATTTATTTAGAAACATATTTCTACTTTTTTGTGTTCTTTTTCTTTTCTAACAAGTAATTGGTTCAATGTGCATTTTTAGTAACTTCGTTATGAGTCACTTTTGCTCATGTTAGTCTCTTTACTATATATGGCAACTGTATTCTTATCTGGATAATTAGTTAAAAGGAGAAAGGCTAGGTAGGAACTTATCCCAAAAGAAGAAGAAGAAGATAGAGACCAAGTAGGAATGTACATGTATGAGCAAGAGTTGAGACTAGTTTATTTTATAATATGGGTTGACCAGCGGCTTTTAAACCCAACTATTTGTATATTCTATTTCTTTTCTTGAACAATTACATACAGTTGGTGCTTTATCGTTGTGGTTTTACTTGAAATGTGATTTCACATAGAGCATGAGATGTGTTTGTAGTCACGAGTCTGTAGTTCATTTGGTAGAATGAGGTGTATCCGAGATCAGTGGTTGCTTTTTGTAGACTTTTTGTTTGAGTTTAGTCTAAAAGCATGGTTTTGACTGTCTGATTGAGTGACACAGTGTTTTTCCTGCTTCGTGGAAATTTTTCTGTACATGTTGTGTGGCTCCCCCTTGGTGTCGCTGTGTATAAGTTTTAATTCCTTGTAGGAAAAAAAAGATGCTTTTTAAGTTTCAAAGATATTCTCAAGTTCCATTGAAGCAACTGAATATTCCATATACTTTTTGCCCCCTTTTCTTTTTGTGTCTGATGAATGTTAAATTGGTGATTTATCTGCAGCTAAAAAGGATTCAACAAATGGCAAGGGCGCTGGCTGGGAACGGTTTGAGTTTGACAAGGATGCCCCTCTTGACGACGAAGAGATTGAAGGTTAATGATGTTATTCATATAGTTACTATAGTATTTGCCAAACGTGTTTGATATGTTAAATTTATGTTATGAAAATAATAGGTTTTGACATTAAGTTTTTAAAAAGCATCACAGAAACTAAACAATGGTCATAAATTAAGTGGCATTGTTTACCTATATTTAATGAGTTAAAATACATTTGACTTGATAATCTGGACCAAATGTGAGATTTGTATTTTTTTTTAACTTGTTTGGTTGTTTTAGAGTGGTTCATAACTTTAGTGGTAGCAAGGTTATTTTAGATATTCTGCCCAGCCTTGATGAGTTATAAATGCATTTCATTCTGACACTAGACCAAGTACAGTGGGTATGAGGATCTTTGGTAATACTTGGTGAGTTTCTGGATTAAAAGTTTTTATTTTTATTATTTCCCCTCACAAAATGCATATGTTCCTGGAAGATATTTCATTTGGAATTTTGATTAGTGTTGACCTCTTTAGGGGAGAGAACTGACTAAAATTTGTTACCCTATCTGCAGCTGCAGAGGATGACACAGAGTTAGTCAAGCACATAGGGCAAAGCTTTCGGTTTTCTGCAGTGGAGGTACTGCACATTTCTGTCTATCATTTTATATCTGTTCCCATTCATTCATGTGAGTTGGGCTTAGCAAGAGTTTGTCATTTGAATATTGTTGTTAATTCAACATTTATTATTGTCATATTGGAGGCAAAAAGAGAGGAGAAAATAAAGGCTGCTCACGATGAGGCTATGTTTGGAGCTCCGTCACTTTTACCATCTGTGGATACAGACATAGAAATAGAAGAGGACAGTAAGAAAAAGCAAAGCACTGAAACTGCCTCTGCTACAAGTCTCATAAGTGACCAGGTGAGAAATCATAAGCATGTTATCATTGTTATATATAATTGCAATGCAACAAGGTCTCGAGAGTTTCAGTTATTAATTTCTTATCCTAGGTACTGGCAATGCAACAAGGTTCTTGGCGTGATCATTCTCGTAAAGTATGAATCAACTAGTATGGGATGCATTTGGGAAGCCACATAAGCATTTACCCCGACTGGACAACTTAATAAGAAACTCTTGTTTCTGTGCGTATGCAGTATGCTATTAATTGTACCAGATCTTTATTTTTTTGGGTGGGAAGCACTGAACGAATAAAGTCTCTGTCCAGTTATGTCTAGCTTGAAGTTATTGTCAGGAAGAGGAACAAAACTGCAGTCAGCTCCCTTAGGATCGAAGAAATTGGTCTAGGAAATTTTTATCATTAATGTTTGTCATAACAAGAATTGCTTGGAGTTTAGCTGAATGTATACTTTTTTTATTCATCTATTTTTCATTTTTTTTCTTTTTGACATGAGATTACAGGAACCCCCAAGGTCGTGACAATTCATTACGTTATATTTTTAATAGTCTGATATTTAAATTTTTAAACATGTAGATAATTAGATTTAAATTTATCAAGGTTAGTGTTAACGTCAAGATCTTCTGCCACGTTCTAATCACGTAAGACGTCCTGATCCTGCATAGTAAACACGATAAACACCACAAGCTTGACGGCTGTTCCGTCGGGGGATAGTTCAGGCGTAGAGTCAGTATACGTGTTCATAAGGTTAACAATGGAGGAATGTAATGTTTAGTGTCTAGAGAGAATAATTTCCTGTTGTGTGTATGTGAGAATATGAATATGAAAGTGTATGAAAACGTACATCTTTGTGAAGACTTCCTTGTTAGGTTACACTCTCTTCGCCTGGATTCTGTGTGCCCCACACCATCATCCGACACGTTTTTCGATTTGATGGGTTCTGCATTGAACGCATATGGTCCATCCATCGCTTTTCTCTGTGCGTACGGCCATGATCCCATCCACATTAATGCATGACAGGAGTTTTGATCAACCGTCATGCTTTTTCATCATTGCAAGTCAAAGCAATAGATATTAAAATGTCTAATGAGTCGATCCAATTTGAACTCAAATTTTGGTCTTATAGGTTAAAATGGAAATAATATGGTGATCGGGCCCAGTGACTTTCACGATTCAATAATAAAGGCCCAATAGATTAATTAAATGAGTAAGCCAATTTACACTTACCAAAGAGAGGAAATATCATGACTCAACATTGCCCCTAGTTTTTTGTTGAATGTAATGTTTAATAGAAAACTATAAATGGTTCATGATAATTTACTAAAGGTCCATAGTAAGAAATAATTGAAGTGTACCCGATTCTTCGCTTCACGAGATGAAATGAGAGAGAAACGAGAGGCCCAAATTAGAAAGGCCCCGCCTATTAAATATCTCTGGACCTTTAACCCGACGCTTCCCATTCAAATTCTAAATCATTACTAACATTTAATGTCTTACCTTGAACAATCGTATAACAAATCAGATAAAAGATAATTTTACCAAATTTGATGATTTTACACCTTGTTTGAAATTCGAGCGCTTTTGAATTTTTCTCTCCTTCTCTGAACTCTCTTTCTTCCTCTGCAAACCGTCAAAAATGACTTCCCAAGACTCTGAACAAGGTTCACTCATACTGGTAACACCGATCACCGTCGTTCCACCAAACCCTAACTCTCGCGAAGGGACTTCGACCTTGAATCCCCTGGGGGGCGAAACCGACAAGAACCCCCTCCCAAAACTCCCAAAACCCTCTCAAATACTACTACAGAGCACGGATCGCTTCTCGCATGCCAATACTCCCTCTATCGTGACTGAGGCTGAGTTACAGAGGATTCGATCCCGGTACCACATTCCGGATACCCATGCGGTTAGGGTTCCCAGATCCGGCGAAAAGATGTATCAACGGCCAGAGGGTTGGACGGCCGTCCCTGCGACCTTACTCGAGAAGGGGGTTCGTTTTCCTCTGCACATTTTTATAGTGACTATACTGGGGTTCTTGGGCGTGGGGTTCGCCCAATTGGTACCAAACTCTTATATTCATATTTTGGCCTTCGTGGCCTTCTGCCATGAGTTGGGCGTTGAGCCTTCCTTGGACTTCTTCTTCACCGTATACAAGATAGTCCAATCTAGAGAGAAGGGGTTCAAGGCCCTTAGCAAACACTCCCCGAAGTCAGGAGAAAAGTTCGAGAGGCGTTCGCTGGTGAACACTCCTTCGAGCAATAGGGGATGGCACGAGAAGTGGTTCTACGTCAAAGGTCCCGAAGTTTCTTCTTTACCGAACTGGGCCACTGACGAGAAGATCTCTGCTGACTTCGGAGACATTTCTGAAGAACGGGAAGTTGAAATGATTTCGACAATTTCCCTAAGGAGTAGTAGAAGTATGGACTCCTCTCGAAGCAGGCATGGTTATATGACCATAAATGTAAGTATCGATCTATTTTATGTATATAAATTTTTTAAAATGCTTTTATGAGGTGGAATCTAACATAGGACTGTTCGTTTTATGCAGTATTTTTGATCAGACCGAGCTCCTTAGAAATAAAAGAGTTTGAAGATTTTTTGTCCCGAAGTCTTCTAAGTCGTTGAGAGTCTACCAATGTAGGCTACCCCGGCCGAGCCAACCCCAAAATACATCTGGATGAAGCCCAAAACAAGAACCGTGTCGATGAGGTTCACGATCGGAAGAGACCCTTCGTCCTCGCCGGAAGAGGAGGGCCACTAGAAAACCCAGATCAACTCCTCTCCCTAGCCCTTTCCGAAACCACCCTAGTAATTGAGCCAACCATGAACATCAATTCCTCAAGAGAGGCTTACTCGATCGTCTCCGATCGAAGAAGTATCCTTCAACCAAAAAAGCGAAAACCAAGATAACGCCTCGGCCGCCGAAGAACTCGGGGTGCCACAAAGCTTCGATCATCCCACCCTTCGTGTCACTTTGTAAAATACAAATAGCCAAAGAAGGTGAAAGCAGATTTAAACGGTTTCAACGTCGCCCGTGAAGAGAACGACACACGACAACCATCCAAGTTCTGCTTGTTTACCCCATCTCCCTGTGAGCCGATTCCCAACAAATCTCCTTCTCCCGAGACTATATATGCGGACCCTACTCCTTCTCGAGCAACCAAATTTCTTCTCCCGAAAGATCGAGACCTTCCCGAACGACTTGGTCCTTCAGTCGTCGTTTATCATCTTGAGGCTATGGGGTCCCCGACTCTGTGGCCTAGATTCAATGCAAATTTCCCATTCGATCTTTTCGAGAGCTTTCGTCCTAACGCAATGGCGACCATCGGCTTCGATGACCATACTGGATGGAAATCGCTTCGACGAGGGATGAACTATCCGCTAAGGTAAATAACAGCTTTTTATTTTCTATTCTCTCTTTTTGTTTAGATATCTCAACACCGATTTGAACAAAGTTGAACATATATACGCAGTTAATCGTCGTCTTCTGGACGTTTTGCGTCCCGAAGAGGCACATAAACGGGGAGGCCGAGGAAGATTTCATGAGACAGAGATCAACATGTTGAGATCGACCACGCTCGAGAAAGGGTCGATCGCGAAGACGCTCTTCATACCATCGACGGCCTTCAAAAGACTTAGATCGGGCAGATGGGACTCAAGACGCGTCGACGACGAGTAAAGGCCCATGAGGATGGGGTTGGTCTGCGTCCAAGCCGGTCGATAAGTTTTAATCGATATGAACGCCTACCGGGTCAAGAAAACCTACTCTTGAAGGCCAAAAATGAGGAGTTTTCTTCAGCCAACCGAAGTTTGGCGATTCAACTTGGGCGAGGCTCAGGCGAAGGCCCAGGACGAAGAACGAAGACATTAAAGCTAAGCGCCATAAACTTCGTCACAAAATAAAGGAGCTTGAGGGACGGGGTCCTCTTCGACCATCAAGAGTCATGCAAGCAGATTCAAGCGGACTACAGGGACTCGGACGAACTTAATGCCGAAATCATGAAGGTCTATTTGGAGGGATATGAAGACTGTCGAGAGCGAGGTAAAGAAAAGTTATCTGCCGCCAAATTTGGATCCTATTTTTCTTAACTCCGGGGACGAAGATGGTGCTGAATGTCCCTCCCGCTTTTGTTCTAACTATGTAAAAATTAAACTATTTAAACTGTTTATGTTTTTTGGAATTGTTTTTGAGACTTCATGCATGAATTTTGACATTGTGTCTATATTGGCGTAGTTAGTCTATGAACGGATTAAATGAATGAATGTTCTATTTTATTGATGAATTTTAAATTTCTTTGATTGTGCACTCTGCTTTTGGTTAGTTTCAAATCAATAATTATTGTCAATGAACCAACCCAAATAGTGAATCAATTTAAGGCATATAACGGTTAATTTATGAAATGAAGTGAATTGAATTTTATGGACAAAATTTAACTTAATCGAATTGAATGGATTTGAACTCAACACTTAAATAAAATAAAGTAATATATACTCATCGGTTCAAAGTGTGAGATCATCATGTGTGAGGTGAATTCTACCGATCCTCCTCGCACTATCAGTGATCTTAGATCGAACAGGATTAGGATCAATAGTGACCATTGACTTACCACCCTTGGTAAAATCAATATAGGATCATAAGGACCTTTATCTACCACTCGGGGTAGAAAAATAAATGGGCTGCCATCGAATGGCCATCGAGTCCTACCATACCTCCGTACACCATTGTGACCTTAGGACAAATAGGACCAGGATCAATAGTGACCATTGACTTACCACCCTTGGTAAAATCAATATAGGATCATAAGGACCTTTGTCTACCACTCTAGAACAACAAATGGGTCGCCATCGAATGGCCAAATGAGTCCTACCATACCTCCTTACACCATTGTGACCTTAGGACAAATAGGACCGGGATCAATAGTGACCATCGACTTACCACCCTTGGTAAAATCAAGATAGGATCATAAGGACTTTTGTCTACCACTCACTGGTAGAACAACAAATGGGTCGCCATCGAATGGCCAAATGAGTTCTACCATACCTCCTTACACCATTGTGACCTTAGGACAAATAGGACCGTGGATCAATAGTGAAAAAGTGACTTTTTATTGATAATGGACAATCACATCTGAGACTTAGATAAATTGACTTGATCTCTATTGAAAGTATTTTCAAGCCCGTTGTCGACGATGCCAAGTGTTCTTGATCTCTAACCATCTAATGCCTTTAACCGATAAGTGCCCTATTTGATACTTCGATCACTTCATACGGCCTTTCCCAATTTGGCATTAACTTTTCCGTGTTTTGAGGTGTAGAAGCTTCGGCTTCTCTGAGGATCGAAGTCTCCTACTTCGAATCTGCGAAGTTTGACTCCTTTGTTGTAATGTTTAGCTACTCTTCGTTGATAAGCAGCCAATTTGAGTAAAGCCACTTCTCTGACTTCTTCTAGTAGATCCAAATTGGCCTTCAGTCCTTCGTCATTATAGATCTCTTTGAATTGACTGACCCGAAGACTTGGAGATCCAATTTCGACTGGGACCAAGGCATCAGTACCGTAGGCCAGCCGAAAAGGTGAATCCCCTGTGGTTGTCCTCGGCGTAGTCCGGTAAGCCCACAAAGACGCTTAGCAGCCTCTTACGCCATCTTCCTTTAGCTTCATCCATCAAGGCTGATCCCGCTTCAAGATGGCGTCCGTGTTGGTCACCTCAACTTGCCCATTTGATCGTGGGTGAGCCATCAAGTATTCTTATCTTTGAATCCTCACTCCTTTAAAATCCTTCAAATTTGGATCCTGGTGACGTCCGTTGTCCGATATCACCACTTAGGAATTCAAGCGAAACACTACTGGACTCTTTTATGAATTTCAAACACTCTTGTTAGTTATTAATCGAAGTGGCTTCGCCTCTACCCATTTGGTCATGTAATCAATAAAGAATTCATGACGATTTAAGGTGACTGACCTTTAGCTTTAGGCAACGGACCCAATATATCTACCCCAGACGGCCAAGGGTATAGGAGATAAAATCGAATATAAATTGTAAGACCCCAAATAATTAATAAATGAAATTTAATTTTCTAATTATTATTTTGAAATAGTAAGGGTTGATGTGATTAATGTGGATAGTTATGGGTAAAATACGCAAATATTTCAAAATAAGCAAGTGGTTATAAAATATTCATTGTTGTCGGGAATATTTGTTTGGTCGTGGAATATTAAATGCTTGTCGGGGAATATTCGTATGACGACAAGTAGCCCATATAATGGGCCCCACAACGGAAAGCGATTGGAGGAAAAAACGACAAATATAAGTTGTTTAAAAATAACTAGCGTAATTGTTACCGCTTTTACCTCGTTGGAATACCCGGTGGTTAAAAACACGATACACACATTGTTGCACAAGAAGACACGGCAGATTGCACCAATTATTGACTCTTTACGTAAAGAAAGGCACTTTTCTCAATAATGGTTACTGAATTCTTGCTCAAAGATTTTATTGGTTCAATAATTGTTGTGTTGATATTTTATATTCTTTGTTGTTTCAATAATTGTCATTACACAAGATTTTTCATTATCGAAGCAATAATTCATATTATCCTAAATAATATTATTAGATAACATTATTGGCAATGTCTAGAAAGTTCTATCTAAGGAGAGATTTGGTCACCTAATTGTCGCCAAGATGAGAGAAATTCTTATTGAAAGCCCCTCTTTCCTGGAACCGCACAGGTTGTCGATATTGTGATTCTCGTAATATTATTTGTGAATAATTAATTATTGATTCATATGATGAGGAAAATATTGATTTTATGTGGATATAGATGGAGAAAATTTTTAATGTGACAATTGTTGAAAATTGAAATTTTATCTTTTTCGATAAAATAATTCATTTAAATATATATATATATATATATTATATTTTAATAATATAATAATGGTGATATTTTTATAACGAATGTGGGATATATGAGTATACGAGGAGGAAGAGTATTTTTGTTGCAATAAATGTTTAAAACATGTTAAACATGTCGGTGGACCCCATTTATTGACCGAAATTTGATTATAAATTGTAAAATCGTCTGTTTGTGGATTTCGGTCCAATTTCTGCTGGAATTTGAAAAACTTTATTCTGCAAAGTTGTAGAAATTGAATTTCCTATAAAAACTCATCATGAGATTCAATTTTCGACAAAAGGGCTATTTATTGTGAATTATTGAAGTTAGGAGTTCAAATAATTGATTTTTGGAAGTTTTAATTGTTTAAAATAACAAAAACGTTTTTTATATGTTGTGAGCCTCATTAATCACATGCTAGGTGGCTAATTTCAGATTTCCAAAGGATGACGTAGAATTTTTTTTATAAATATATTATTATATTAAATTTTCTGCTTTGGTGTTCTAAGCAATTTCCTATAAATAGGTGCTTAGGTTAGAATTGAAAATCACACCAGAAACTTAAGTTTTCTCTCTCTATATTATCGAGCGTATTCTTGTGAGTATTTTGAGTATACTTTGAGTATTGCTATCTGGCAAAAAAGTTCAAGTTATAAATTTATATCCAAAGATTCCAGGTTAAATCTTGTCTTTTCCGAGGTAAGGGATATTATTTTTTAATGATATTATTTATTCTAATATCATTATGCCAAGTATTGATCTGAACTTTTTAATCAAATTTGGAACTTTTAGTGTATTGGGTACTTATTCACGATATCGACACTTATTCACGATACTCTGATCTATTCACGAATACAAGACTTTTATTCATCTAAAAATGAAAATTTTCCTTTTTAAATCTAAAAAATATCTATTGTGGATACTAGCTTTGATTGTATCCATGTTTTGATCATTCTTAAATTTTACACCACTCGATTACTTATGAGGTATTTTTGGACATGGATTGTTTAAAATCTGAATCCTTAATCCTTGTCATTTTGTTTCACCGGATTCGCTTTCTTTAAAAATATTTTTCATCATCCTCGGTCTTAAATGATGATATTATTGAATATCTTTGGCCCAGAAGTGCAAAGATGATTGATTTCGATGAATATCTTTGGCACAGTAGTGCAAAGATGAATGATTTTGATGAATATCTTTGGCCGTAGTGCAAAGATGAACAGTGTTTAGATGAACATGACCCAATCGGTGAATGTCCTTGGCTTTAGTAGTGCAAGGATGAATATATGATTCGGATATATATTGATTGATGTTACAGGATAAAAATATTGATGATGGATCGTTAAATTCATAGATAGTAGTAGATTTCATCCTCTACGTAACTCTTCTATGAATTAATATTTTTCGCTGCGAGTATTGATTTAAAACTTGCTGTCTATTGTATTCTATTAAATTTTTCTCTGTTGAAGACTAACGATAATTTGTTGTATATTATCTTAGTCATATTCTTTACTGGGCTAGTTGAGCTCATTCACCCTTTTCCTTTTTGTTCCATTTTTCTTCTCAGGAGGCGAGAATGTAGCGAGTATGAGTCGGGATATGGAATGATGGTTTTAGAGAGTTGTTTAGTAGTCCTCACCATTTTTGTAAAATAATGTATCAATAATTATGATGAGGATTTATTTGTATGTGGATATTGTTTAGATGGCAATATCTCGTATTTAAACTCACGCTTTCTTTGTTGTAATAATAAAGTTGTAGTTGTTTCTGTACCGTGTATTGACAACTCAGAATGGGTGATGTATACCTATTTTGGGGGTGTCACATAGCTCTTCCGGTGGCTGATGTGGGGTCGGACTGTTGAGCTGGCATTTTTCACATCTCTTGACATACTCTGTAGCTTCCTTGAAAATCGTAGGCCAATAGTAACCTTGCCGAAGTACTTTATAAGCCAAAGACTTGGCAGCCATATGATCCCCGCAAATACCCTCGTGAACTTCCCGAAGAGCATACTTCGCCTCGGATGGGACTAGGCACTTCAGCAATGGTGAGGAAAAGGCCAATCGATAAAGATCCCCATCAATAAGAACAAAATTGACACTCTTGTACTTGATCTTCTTTGCCAACATCTGATCCGAAGGAAGAACGCCCTCTGCCAAATATTCGATGTAGGGAGTCATCCAGTAGTTAGATCGCTCGATACACATCACCGCTTTTTGAACAACACTTGTCACTGCAAACTTCCAAGTAAATCGATCCATTGAAAACATCTCAGATCTGTGAGTGGCCCGGCCGATAAGGCATCGGCAATGGAATTGTCGCTACGCTCTATGCCCAGAAACTCGTACGAAGCAAAATACTAAAGTCGGTCTTTTAATTCCGCCAGATACTTGATCATCCGGGTCCCACGAGCTTCATAATCTCCCGACAGTTGTTTGACGACCAACTGAGAGTCACAGTAGATGATCAACTTCTGGACTTTTAGGCTCTTTGCCAATCGAACACCGCTAACACCTTTGCTTCGTTACTTTCGGCTTCATTGTTCGTCGCTTTTAACCCGAATCGATGGCTCATCAACTTTGAACCCCTACTCGGACTCGTCAAGATAATTCACCTTACTACTAATCATTCAGAGAGGATCCATCTGTGCATCTGACATCCAAGCATTCGACCAATTTGAAGAACCAGAACCGCTTTCGCCGACGACGATTCACCTCTGGCAACTCGGCATCTGCTTCGGTAAACGAACATTCCACCATGAAATCGGCCAAGGCTTGACCCTTGATAGCCGTCGGGATGGTATTTAATGAAGAATTGGGACAACTCCATAGTCCATGCCGCTAGTCTCCACAAAACCTATGGCTTGCCCATCACCTTCTTCAATGGTCGATCCGGGTGTAGGCGGTAGAGGCCAATTTTGAAAATATTGCCAAAGCATTCTACTAGCAATTATTAAAGAAAAGGTAAATTTCCCAATATTCGGTACTGGTTTGACATCTCGTAGAACGCGTGGGTGACATAATAGAAATCCGGATGATGCTTCCCATCGACCTCCCTAACCAAAGACCGCCTTTGCTCATCGCCATCGAACTTGCTGCAAGATATAAATATAAAGTCTCTGCTGGGGCGGGCTTCACCAATAAAGGAGCAGAAGACAGATATGTCTTTATGCCTTGGAAGGCGTCTTCACACTCCGAAGTCAACTGGAACGTCTTTGCATTCTTTGGGCCCTTCAATGTGTCAAAGAAAGGAAGTAATCTCTCCGCAGATTTGGCGACGAACACAACTTAAAGCTTAAAGTCGCATCCTCTTACTAGTCAGACGTTGGACGTCTTTGAACGACTGAGGAGTCTTCATATCAAGAATGGCCTGGATCTTCTCCGGGTTGACCTCGATGCCCTACGATGACCGGATATCCCAAAACTTTCTCTGCACCGAGGCCGAAAGTACATTTGGTAGGGTTGAGTCTCGATTGACGATGACAGACGATACGAAAAGCATTCCTCCAGATCGTCCAAATGCTTCGAACTCCGCATGCTCTTCACGATCATATCGCCTACATATACCTCCATATTCCTTCCTACCGCTTTTGTCAAGATGAAGTTCATCATTCTACGGTAGGTGGCTCCGCGTTTATAAGGCCAAAAGTCATCTTCAGAAGCGTACACCAAACGGTGTGTAATGAACGCCGCCTTTGGAATGTCCTCCTTACGCATGGATATTTGATGATAACTCAAAAAGCATCCATAAAGCTTAAGTAATGCATACCCGAAGTGGCATCGATGAGGTTGATCGATATGGGCAAAGGATAAAAGTCCTTCTAAAAGCTTTATTGAGATCGGTGTGTAGTCGATGCAAACCCGCCATTTTCTATTCTCGCTTCGCACCAACACCACATTCGCCACCCACTCAGGATAATCAATTTCATAGATGAAGTCGGCATTACTAATGACTTTGCAATTTCCTCATCAATGATCTTCGTCGCTTTCGGCGCAAAGATCCGCCTTTTGTCTTGGCCCGGCTTCTTCGAGGATCTACATCCAGATGCGGCTCGGTATCTTTCTATTAACTCTGTGCATGTCCTGTGGTTCCCATGCAAAGATATCCGCATAGCAGCTTAAGAGTTCCATAAAGTTTGTCCGAAGAGGCTCTAGTAGACCAGAACCAATCTTCACAGTCTTGTCTGGCTTTCCTATGATCAACTCGATCTCCTCCGTCCCACCTGCAGGGATCACCAACGGTTCCGAACTGCTCTCGGTGAAGGGCTCGATCTCAATCACCATCGCTCTGCTTACGCTGCACGACCCCCCTCCGGAGGAAATAACAACGATTCCGATAACATCTTGGGCCAGATCTAAGTCCCCGCCACCTCTCCTACTCCATGCGCGTGGGGAACTTGATTTTGAAATGAGGATGGAGGTCACGGCTTGGAGAAGCGGTCGAGATAGGTCTCCCGAAAGATAAGCGTTATAAAAGCCGAATCCACATGCACAACATAGAATTTACACATTATTTCTACTGCTTTGGTCTTTGTCTTAGAAGATAACCGGGGAGTTCAATAGTGCCTGCAACTTTGACCGGATCGTTGCTGAAGCCGTATAAAGGAGCCTCCTGCCCGACCTCCATTTTCTGCTCATCAAGATGCATTCTTTGATAGGCATGGGCATATAAAATATCCACCGAAGACCCATTGTCTATCATCATGCGTTTCACGTCCACCGTTGCGTTGTGATCACCAAGGCTCCCTCGTGTGGCTCGATGGGCTCCGAAGGATAATCTGCGTCCGTAAATGATATGACGGTTCCTGGGAATGGTCTCATCAATCTTGAGGGAGCATCTCGTCACGTATATGGCCGAATCCAGGTAAGCCATTCTCTTCTTCCCTATCAACTTCCCTACAGATCCATCGGTTATTACATCGATGACATGTCTTGGCGGCGGTACTGAAGCATTTTGGATGGAGGGAGCCATTTGAACCGTCTGAACAGTACGGTTGATATTCTGCTGATCACGTTGGTCGTTCACGGCCACATACTGCACCAACAAGCCATCTTTAATCTTCTTCTCCACGAAATCTTTTAAATTGCAACACTCGTTAGTGTCATGGCCCGCGGCTTGATGATAGCCACAATACTTACGAGAGTTACCCTGTCCCGTTCTATAATTATCACGAGGTGGCTCGAAGAAAGGCTGGTTTCTGATCTGATCTAAGATCACTGATCTATCTGTGTTCAGTTTGGTGTAGACCTTGTTCACCTTCGTTTCAAAAACAGGGACGATCGCTTCTTCCGCCAGAGTTATTGTACTTCTTCGAATCGCCTCCGGCCGATCATTATACCCCCTGTTTCCTCTCGATCAACTTCGTCCTTGGGAACTTCTATCCGCTTTAAATGGTCCGAAGAAGGATGCTTGAGTCGCTCATGGCCTCTTCCACAACAATATAGCCTTCGCGCTTTGTCAAAGGCTTCGCCAAGCTCTTCTGGATGGTGGAACATCAACTTCTTTACCAACTTCTCGGACTTTACCAGATCCAGCCCATTCTGGAACAAACCTACAGCCTGGAGGTCATTGAGGTCGGACACCTGACCGACTGCTTCTCTGAACCTCTTTACATACTGGCCCAAAGATTCACTGGTAAATTGCCGGATCTGTGCCAGAGAACCCGTAGGCTTTCCTCTTCTTCGGTTACTCCCAAAACGGGCATGGAACTTATCACAAAGCTCGGTCCAAGAGGATATCGAATCTGACGGCAAAGTTCCCATCCACTGCCTCGCATCTTTTCTCAGCGTCGTAACAAAAGTGTGGCACTTGGCAGCATCAGTGAAATCATAATAGTCCATTAACCGGTCGAACGCCTGGCTATGGTCATAAGGATCCCCGGACCCATCGTAACTTTCCATGCGAGGCAATTTTTTGGTGATATCCGCCTCCTCGCCGAGAATATCGAGAAAAAGGGATGCCTTCTTTCCGGAGCGTCCTTCACTTGTTGGACCTCGGCCACCGCTTTGGAGATCTTTTAACTCCTTTACCAGAAAATCAACACCTTCGGGCTGCGAGGAAACCTCTTTCTCATGAACGACATTCTGTCTCTGAGTGGATTTACCTCTCCCCTGTCGGTCCCATTGCCGCTTGTGGGGCTTCTTGATCTACTCCCGTGTGCACTTCGCCTCATGATGAGAGAATGGTCACGCGATACTCCCTTGTTCGGTTTTACGGCACGACCTCCCTCGACCTGCTTTCTTCATGCTGTCGTTGTCACGATCTCGAGAACCAACGACCATCGATGTTTCTTCTTCGGGCCACGGGGAGTTCTGCTCCTCGATCTTCTCCTATCGTGAGAAACGATCCCTGACACGTCGCGTGAAATACTCGGCTCCTTTCCTCTCGCCGTGATATCTCCTTATGCCTACTCCGCCTTTCTGGATTTGATATGGCTAGATGCTTGCGTCCTTAATTCCGCCACGCCAAGCATCTGTTCGGCTATAACTTCTCCCTATTTCAACAGAACCTCCAAGGCTTTATCTGCTTCGTCTGCCATCTTCGCCAACTTGGCAGCTATGTCCTCCTGATCACTTCGACGATGAGTCTTGGTCGGTGAGCTTTCTGCCCGCCCTCGACCATGATCACGCTCCTTATCCGCATTAAAAACCAACTTACGTCTGGCCCCACCATGGATCTTCGGACGAAGATCTCCTGAATTATACTTAGAAGCCGTGCTCTCGTGAGCGCTTTTAGAAGGACCCAGACGATCCTTTACCGAAACACGAGGCAGTGATGAGCTAATGTGATCATCGCCTCTTTCTGGCGTATACCATCCCTACTCCTCATCATCTTCCAAGTAGGTTAAACGATTGTGATTGAAAATTTCAATGACACTTAGAACTCAAAGCCCTACTTACAGCGCCCGATGTTAACGCCAAATCTTACGCCACGTCCCAATCACGTAAGACGCCTCGATCCTCGCGACAAGAAACACGGTAAACACCACAAGCTCGACGGTACCGTTAAAATCGGGGATAGCTTCGGCGTGAGAGTCGATATCGTGTTCACAAGGTTAACAATGGAGGAATGTAATGTCTAGTGTCTAAAGAGAGATAATAATTCCCTGTTGTGTGTATGTGAGAATATGAATATGAAAGTGTATGAGAACGTACCTCTTTGTGAAGACTTCTTTGCTAGGTTACACTCTCTTCGCCTGGATTACTGTGCCACCCACCACTATCGACCACATTACGATCGATGGGTTCTCGCTTAACCGCATATGGTCTGTCCAATTGCTTTTGGCCTTTGTTTTCTATCACGTAACCGGCTATGATCCCATCTACATTAATGCATGGCAGGAGTTTTGGTCAACCGTCATGCTTTTTCATCATTGCAAGTCAAAGCAATAGATATTAAAATGTCTAATGGGTCGATCCAATTGAACCAATTCCGGTCTTATAGGTTAAAAATGGAAATAATATGGTGGATCGGGCCCAAGTGACTTTCACAGCTTCAATAATAAAGGCCCAATAGATTAATTAAATGAGTAAGCCCAATTTACCCGGCCCAAAGAGAGAAAATATCATGACCCAACAGTTAGTATTTGGTAGTTAGAGTTGGCGGTATTTGTCTTCCAGGATACACGACGGTTGTGTGGGTATCATGTTCTCTTCCTTCCACACAAGTATTTATTATCTTAAAAAAAGGAGTAATCTTTGAAGGTTAATTTATGATTGATAATTAATGATACCACTTCAAAACATAGTACTCCCTCCGTTTTTTAATATAGATCGTTTTAGAGTTGTGCATAAGTATTAAGGAAATGATTATAAATCATTAAATATACTATCAATTGTCTATATTGTCTTTGTATTGAAAAAAGAGTGTTATTTATTGGGCAAAAAATAGTGAGCGAACCAAAGTTATATTTATTATTTGGGGTAATATTGGAAACTAAGCAATTAATGCTTACTTAAAATTTCCAAACGACTTATATTTAGGAACAAAAATATTTCTCTAAAATGACTTATATTAAAGAACGGAGGGAGTATATGATATCATAACTTGACACATATCATTTTCACAATTCAACACGTGTCCTGTCTAATTAATGTTCCTTAAGACTCTTAACAAAACTGTCCAACTAACCTAACTAATGAGGATGAAAACAAATCCTAATTCATTCTCCTAAATTTTAGATTTATAATCTCCTAAATCACTACAATTCTAAACTGTTTTGATAATATCAACTGTTTTGATATTATCCTTTGTAATTTAATTATTATTTAATAAAATCAGTACTTTATGCTATTAATTATTTTTTTAGATTTATAATCTTCTAAATCACTACAAATCTAAACAGTTAATAGCATAATGTCATTCTCTTAATTTTTTAGATTTATAATCCCCTAAATCACTAAAAATCTAAACTGTTTTGATAATATCAACTGTTTGATATTATCCTTTGTAATTTACTACTTTATCTCAACACTACTCCCTATAATGTATATTCATCTATTTTTCTGGATAAAATTTGATCATCGCACAACAATCTACAATATTCTTATCATATTTTAATTTATTAATTGTACGTACATATTTATTATTAAAAAAATTAAATAATTCCGTCGTAACGCGGGGTTTTGTAACTTTGTATCTAGTTTGACTCTAATTCTAACCTATTTTGTTCAAACATACTGAAATTTATAGTAGGAGGAGAATCCGTCGAGGCTCAACCGGTTATGTTCATAAATACTATAATTTTTCCCCTCCCTTTTCCTAGTTCAGACATACCTGAAGGAAAATTCGTATTGGGCACCCATAACATTATTCTTTTCCAATACTCCCTCAGTTTCTGTTTGATAGTAGACCAAAAATATTCACATGCGATAAATAGAAACTAATACTCCCTCAATCCAGTGACGTTTTAGGAAATTCAAAATTTTCTAAGTAATATATTTGACGTTAATAAATTTTTAGGAAACATTAATTATAATTTTTTTTATTGTCCTCAAGTATCTTTCTATCTCATTTTATTTAGACAACTTTATACATATTTCTTTAATTAATACAAGGATAATTGTAGTAATACATACTCCCTCCGTTCCTTAATATAAGTTGTTTTAGAGTTATGCACAAATATTAAAGAAATAATTGTAAAGCATTAAATATAATATCAATTGTCTATATTGCCCTTATATTAAAAAAAGGTGTTATTTATTGGACAGAGAATAATGAGAACCAAAGTTATATTTAATACTTGGGATAATATTGAAAACTAAACAATTAATGTTTACTTGAAATTCTAATACGACTTATATTAAAGAACAAAAATATTTCTTTAAAACGACTTATATTAAAGAACGGATGGAGTATCAATTTTAATGACAGAATTATAACAATAAATGACTTCCAAACTCTCTAAAAAGTCAATTATTTAGGAATGGAAAGGAGCAGTAGTTAGTAGTCTCCAATAACAATTACCTCAAAAAATATTTATGCATGTTCAAAATATGCAACGTAATTAGGAACCAAGTGTTGGTCCAACGTAATTTTGGAGGCAACAGATTAAAATTTAAAGAGAAAACATGAGAAGCTAAAACATGAGCGCATCAAAGAAGGTTAGCTTAGTTTCATTTACCAACCAATAATGAGTCCCACAACAAAATTTAACTCGTCTTTAAGGCCTAAAACTCTGTCAATAAATATATTAGCCTCTTGGGCATCTCACTTGACTAATCTTAACTTCAGTTACAATCAACAGGCCAAGTTTTTGCAGCGCAGTACTGTCATCTGCTAGAAGGCAGAATCCTCTCATAATACAAACATACAAGAATCAGGAAAAAAAATTGCATCTATTCAGCTAAATTTCCCACACTAAGTACTTTCCTAATGAAAGCCATCTGCTAGAAGGCAGAATCCTCTCATAATACAAACATACAAGTATCAGAAAAAAATTGCATCTATTCAGCTAAATTTCCCACACCAAGTACTTTCCTAATGAAAGCGAATAGTATTAAACAACACTTGTACAAAGGAGATGAACACTTTAGATATTCTTTTAAGTTTTTTCCTCAGCTTTTCCTTCCATGAGAAGATTTTAGGGAGGGAAATGCTCAACATCCATAGCAGGAAAACTAGATTGTGCAAATCTTATTCCTCTTAGTAAAGTTTTTGCTTTTTCCTTCTCCTGCAGCAACGATCAATGAGGAAATGTAGCTTAATCTAAGATGTTGGCACACATATGCAAGTACGAGATTTGTATAACAGTACTTAATAATGATAGAAAGAAATGTAATGCAACTTACTGGGCCAGTATAGTCGAGCAGACGGGTACAATACACCTCCGCTTCTTCAAATCTCTTCTGCTCTTTGCAATGTTGAGCAAGAAACAGCAGAGCTTCAACCGTGTTTGGCCCTTCCCTTTCCTCGGCTTCCATCCTTTCCAAATCCTTTTTGTAGTAGAATGCTGCCTCTTCAGAACGCCCAAGCTCACTATGCAGCTTTGCTAGCTGGTGAAGAGCAATTGCTTCCCTGTCATTGCAGTTTGCTGCCCTCTTGTAACACTTTATTGCCTCCTCAACCATATGAAGCTGTTCTGTTTCATAACACTGAGCCATAGCAATCCACAACCGAGAATCAGTAGGCTGCAAGAACACTGATTTTCTAAAATAATGAAGCGCATAAAAGGGCATCCCCATCATTTCATATGCTTGTCCTAAACCATACCAGGCGCGATAATCACATGGATTTATATTTACAGCTCGCCGATAGGCATCAACAGCAGCAGGGGTTTTTTTCATCTCAACATACTCATGACCCATAAGTGTCCAAGCTGATAAATAATTTTTATTCAATTTAAGTGCTCTCCTGAAATATATAACTGACTTCTCATGCTGCCCCTTCAAACTGTAATAATTCCCAATAAGGCAGCATGATTCAGGTCTATACTTATCTGTCATAAATACCCTGTGGGCAAGATAACTTAGGGCAGAAAAGCACTCTTTTGCATAGAGCACATTAGAATACATATCCATATCTTCAACTCGATAAGGGTCATTCCTCAAAAGTTCTTCAAATATGACTTCTACTTGTTCAAATTCCCTCAGACTGTATTGGGCTTTAGCAATTTGAGCCTGGATGTGGGTGCTAGTACTGAAAGTTCCTAGCAAATACTCGTATTTTGCTAAGGATTCGTTGTGCATCCGGAGTTCTTGGTACGCACTTGCAAGAAAAAAGTCTTTCATCCAATGGTTATTGAGATTAAGACTGTTCAATGTCTCAATCGTGGTACACAAAGACTGCAGCTCTGACCAAGCATTCCAGTTCCACGGATAGCTATTTACAGACTCCTCAAGTACCGTACGTGCAAGACTCTCAATGCCTTTTTCTTTGAGAACAAGACCATATAAGTAAAGTCCAAAGGAATCAATTGTACCATTTTTCCGAAGCATAGACAGCTCCCTCTCAAGTGAAACTAGTTCACGGTTCAAAGCATCACTCTTGCCTAGGGGTCCCTCAAGCTCAATCGTTTCTTCTTCTTTTCTCTTTTCACCAGCCTTTATAAAGCAAAAAGAAAGCATAGATAATTACAATTAGAGCTTTATTAATTCATATAGACATGTTGAGTCAATTTATAAATACTACTGTCACATGACTTAGTGAGTTGGTGTTTGATTGCATCTTAATAGTCCACCTCTTAATGCATCTTAATTTGTGAAATTAGGATAAAAAAAATTCCTCTGAATGTCTCTAAATCATTAAGATACAAATATGAATCTAAACTGTTCAGATGACCTCTTAATACAAATATGTGGGTTGTTAAAATACATTAAGAGGTTAGCTGTTACGATGCATTAGATGCAATCAAACACCACCTAGTGTGAACAACTCTACAACCCAACTTGTGTGGAATATTTTGCTGATTCCAGGAAACCTATGGCATTTACCTACATTCTGAGTAACATATGAGCAAAAGAAAATAGAAAATGGTACACGAGAAGAATCAATGAAAATAATAAGAGAGAGCAGGATATTCGATGCAGACTTCTTCCTTCCTAAAAGTGGATGGGATTGGAAGGAGATTAGAAATATACTAGGGAAATTATCCTTTGGCTTATAGAAGGTTAGATTGATAAATTTACTGAAAAAGAGGCTTACATGCTTCCCAGATAAGTTTAGCATCCCTAATCTTAGACTAGGTGAACGGGCCCCATAATCATAGTTAGAAATATGATTCGGGAAGGTAGCGGTATTTCCATTGGTATGGTACATGCTGGTACTGGTCGGCACGGGAGAGACTTTTGGATTGTCACTTTTCTCATGAAAGACATATGCATACACACACACACACAAAAATATATATGACATGACTCCATCAGAGATAAAATGCCCGTTGTTTGGTCGTCAATCCTTGATATCTGTTTCTTACTTTTCTTTAATTTGTTTGGCAACTAGTCAATTTGAGATAATTCTTTCACAAAACTTTACAATTCAGCAACTATGTCACACAACTTTTATATGCTTACTTTAAATGAAACTTGAGGCCACACTTATAAACATCTCATTTAGTGGACGGCAGAGATTCAAACAAATATTATCAGACAAAAAAATAATAATCTCATTTTAGGTTGTGTTGTCCAGCCAATAACAATGTGTATACTCGGAGAAACATAACCCCGTTATATTTAAGAGAGTTTAGAGTTGAAACAAACCAAGTAAAGAGCATAACAGCGCAAGAAAAAGGCTTTCTTGCCTGTCTGGTCACGGAGCACGTGAGCAGCACGCCGGTACTCCCTGCAATCGAAATAAGATTTGGCCAGAAGGTAAAAGTCACTGTCAATAGCTTCGTTGTCTTCCTCCGGCACTGGGGTGGAGACGTAGGAAACTCCGGCGGCCGGCGTGGAAGTGGAGTCATTGGTCCGGTATCGGCGGCGAATGCTGGAGCTTCCTAACTGGAATCTTGTGTGGGAGGGGGTACTCTTTGCCGGGTCAATCTCGATACCCATTAACTGTTCTGCTGCCCTGTGAAATAATTCAATCAAACACAACTGTTTTCAAGATTCGATTTTGATAAGAAATAGAGAGAGATTTAGGGTTTATGGATTGGTACCATTTGGAGGCAAAGTAGAGGCAACGATCGTTAAGATGACGAATTGCAGTTCGAAGCTCGTTTCTGCAACTCTCTTTTGTACCCATCACTCTTAACAATCGTTGTATATCTTCTTTCACCACCCAGGATACGAATACACTGCTCGTCCTCGACTGTGTTTTATTATGCACACAAAAACTCCTCCTAATTCAAAATCAATTCTGCGGCCTTGTCCGCGCTTAGCTGACAAACGCTGCTCATTACTCCACTTCTTAGGTTTTTCAATGCCTAAAAAATAAAAATAATAATGGGGATTAGTCATTTCTTACTAAAATTAGATTATAGTACCATTTGTAAGGATAATTTTATATTATAAAATATAATTTTAATGATAATTAAAATTTTGATTATGATTGTGTGATATTAAAAATAAAATAAAAAATAACGATAAATTAAAAATATTATATTAATTTATAGTTTTAAAATGTTAAAACAAACTAAAAAAATAAAATGTATCTTTTATTTTAAAACAAAACAGATAAAGTACTGGAAAGGCTGGTAAACCATCAATTTTACACCTAGAATTAATCTTTTATGTATATCTCCTAGTAAATGAATAAATGAGCGAGTCTTTTTCTCAATCATTGTTAAAGAATGTGCAGACCCATCACCCAGAAACAAGGAGGCCTGCTTTCTGGTGGTTGGGGATGAGAGGAAAATCTCAAAGTGCATCTGTTAATTAATGATCTAATTCTTGAGACTAAGAAAAGGACATTTGGGACTGAGCTTACTAATACCAGTTTTAAGAGATGCAAGGTGGTTCCGACTGTTGATGCCAATACTGACCAGGCTACGGAAACACAATTGTAAACACAAGTGAAATGTGAAAATCTTGATGAGAATAATTTGGAGGAGGGCTCCTGTAATACCCGGTAAAAAAAATAAAATAAAATAAATAAATATTAAATAAAAAAAAAAATTTATTTTGTCATTTATTTGGGTCAAACTAGTTATTTAATTTATGTGGGCTAATAAATATTAGGGTCCTTAACACTAATATACAACAATTAGAAAGTAATTACAAAAATAAAACACACAAAACATAATTATAAAAATAAAACAACACAATATAAAGTTGCTAAAATCACGTATATCGTCCGGTTATACACTTTTCCTATTTACAACTAACCGCTCCTAAATTCAAGCAATCGAGATCCAAAATTCAAGCAATCGAGATTCAAGCAATCGAAATCCAAATCTTCCGTCATCACACACACATCCGAGATCGGAGAAGACGAAACTTTTGTCGTGACGAAGATTTATTTGAGATCGCAAAATAGCATACAAAAATCAACAAAGAACTTCAAGTTCAATGAATTTAAACACAATCGAACGACAAGTGATTGTTGAATACAAAATCACAAAGAACTTCGATACAAATCAATACCGAGGTATGTGAGATTAAAATTCATATACATATAGTTACTATATGGTTACTACGAATTCTATATTGATTACCTTTCTTAAGTTTTTCACACTTAAAATGGTTACTACAAATTCTATAACGATTGGATGATTCATTGATATGTTTTTTATTATGGTTACTAAATATATATAAATTGGTTAATGATAATTGTGTATTTGTTTGCTAAATAATGTTTATTTGATGGCTTTATAATTTTTAAATGAGTTTGGTTACCTTCATGGAACTGCTGGTTACTTCTAATATTGTCTTGATTCTTGAATAACATTATAATATCTAATGTTGTTTTGATTCTTTGTCTAATGATGTCTTGAGTTCTTGTCCTAATGTTGTCTTGGTTATCTTGTGTAACAATATATTGATTCTTGATTAATCTTGATTCTTCTTCGTGTAACATTATAATGGTTCTTGATTAATGTTGAGTTGGTTCTTGTGTAACATTATAATGGTTCTTGAATATTTGTTTCTTTGTTTAATCTTTGTCTTGTTTCTTTGTGTAACAATATATTGATTCTTGATTAATCTTGATTTGGTTCTTGTGTAACATTATATAGTTACCGAATATTGTTGAGTTAGTTGCTGTGTAAAATTATAATGGTTAATGCATAATATTACTGAACAATGTTGACTTGGTTATTGAAAAATAATGACTTGGTTACTTATTAAATACATTGGTTACCTTCCTACAACTGCTGGATCTTTAAGTACATATTGATGCTTTTTATATTGATATTTTTATATTGTTTGTTTTTCTGTAAAATGCATGTCAAATATGTTTTATGTTATGGATACTAAGTAAATATATGTTGATTCTTTCGCTTATTATTGATTTGATTGTTGTATAATGTTTATTTGCTTGCTTTATAATTTTAAAATTTATTTTATGATGTTTTTATAACGATTATTTATTAAATACATGGGTTACCTTCCTACTTAAATTGTTGGTTACTCTCTAACTGGATTTGGTTAAGATATAATGCTAACTTGATTCTTTGTAAAAAATTACAATGGTTAGTCGTAATATTACCCCAAAGACATGTTCTCTTAAACATTATGTAGTTTAGTTCTTGTCGACATTGAGTTGGTTACTTTACGGACCATAAGCTAATAGTAACCAAAAACATACTAAAAGGTTTGCTTCATCCGATATAATCGGTTCGGTGAAATATCGCTTATAATCAGAAATTTGATTGGCAATGTTGTTGTGTATTATACAGTTTATGGAAAGATTTGATCCAGTTATAATTTGGCAATAACTGTCAAGTTTGGAGTGTCGGGTTTTAGCGCGTTTCGAGCCTAATTTCATTGAAAACGAATTCAACGATCAAAAGTCACCACTTTCTTTGAGTGAACTACATGGTTTTTTTCGTCGAATTCCATCATTTAGGCCTTCAAATTTGCATGTAAAAATTTGGTTTATTTTCTGGTTACTAATATTATGTAATTTGGTTACTGTCTAATATTGATTTGGTTACTTTATAATGTTTATTCAACATGGATAATGACGCCCCCAAAAACAGTATACAACACCCATTCTGAAATCGCCAAAATACATGGTATGAAAGCAACTACAACTTCAATAATACAAGTGTTGTGTGAAATACGACAATACATCTTGTGAGTTTAAATACAATATCCACACGCAAATAAGTCCTCATTACAATTATTCAAACACTATTTTATAGAAATAGTGAGGATCTATAAAAACATCTTCCTAGAACCATCACTTCATACCCAGACTCGATCCTCGCTATGCTTCTCACCTCCCGAGAAGAAAATGGAACAAAAGGAAAGGGTGAGCTCAACTAGCCCAAGAAGAATATTATGACTAAGATAATATACAACAAATTATCGTTAGTCTTCAACAGAAAAATCTAATAGAATACAATAGATAACAAGTTTTAGATCAACAAATGCAGTGAAATAAAGAATCCATTAGAAGAGTCACGTAGAAAAGAATTCTACACTGTCTTCTAAGGTTTAAAAGTCCATCATCAAATAGTTTCTCTCTGTAATAACAATCAATATACATCTTTAATCATCTTTGCACTACTGGGCCAAAGATATTCATTTAGATCACCAAATTGGTCATGTTCATCATGACAATACGTATTCATCTTTTGCACTACTGAGCCAAAGATATTCATCGATTAATCGTTCATCTTTGCACTACAGGCCAAAGATATTCATTTATATCACCATTTAGGATGAGGATGATGAAAAATATTTTTAAAAAAACGAATCCAAAGAAACAAAATGACAAGGATTAAGGATTAAGGATTAGTACTTTGTTTTACCCATGTCCAAAAATACCTCGAAAATAATCATAGTGGTGTAAAATTCAAGAATGATCAAAACATGGATACAATCAAAGCTAGTATCCCTAATAGATATTTTGGACAAAAAGAAAAATTTTATTTTTTAGGTGAATAGTCTTGAGATTCGTGAATAATTAATCGATATCGTGAATAGTCTTGATATCGTGAATAAGTAAACCACACAACAAGTTCCAAATTTGATAAAAAATTCACCAATACTTGACATAATGATATTGAAGAAAAAAAAATCATTTAAGAAGAAAATAATACCCTTTACCTCAAAATAACCGTATTTACATTTGAATTTCTAAGATAAGGTCTTGTGAAACTTCATACCGTATAAAGAACACTCAAAGTATACTCACAAGAATACGCTCGATAATATAGAGAGAAAGAGAGAAAACTTAGTTTACGGTGTGATTTTCAATTCTAACTTAGCCATCTATTTATAGGAAAATGTTAGAACGCCAAAAGGAGACTAAATAGTAAAATATTATTTATTATTATTATTTTCAAAACCAATTACGCATGCCCAAGACCAGCACATCAACTTGGAACAAAATTTTCCAAAGAATTTCATATGATTAATTACACCAACCAAAGTGGGTCCCACCATATAATTTAATAAAATTATTTTATTCCAAACTTCAATAATTAAGTAGAAAATAGCTCGTTTATCGAAAAAATTGAAACTCATGATTTCTATGGGAAATTCCATTCTCTACAACTTTGCGAAGAAAATGTTTCCAAATTCCAAACAAAATGGACCAAAATCCATAAGCAGACGATTTTACGATATAATCAATTTTATTCAAGAATTGTGTCCACCGAACACACAAAACATAAAATGTTAAACATTTAATGCCACAAAATACTCTACCTCCTCATATACTCATATATCCCACATTCATTATAAAAATATCACCAGTTAATATATTATTAAAAATAATATATTTAAATGAATTATTTTATCGAAAAGATAAAATATTAATTTTCAACAATTGTCACATTAAAGATTTTCTCCATCTATATCCACATAAAATAAATATTTTCTTTATCATAATAATCAATAATTAATTATTCAAAATAATATTACGTAATCACAAAGATCGACAACCGTGCCGCTCCTGTGAAAGAGGGGACTTTCCAATAAGGATTTCTCCTTCTTGGTAAGCAATTAGGTGACCAAACCTCTCCTTGAGATGTAAACTTTCTAGACATTGCCAATAATGTTATCTCGATAATATTATTCAAATAATATGAATTATTGATTTGATAATGCAAAAATCTTGTGTAATGACAATTATTGAAACAATAATAATATAAATATCAACGCAAAGAACTATTGAATCAATAAGATAAAATAATGAACGAATAATTCTTGAATAATTATTGAGTAGTGCCTTTTACGTAAGGATCAATAATTCAACAAATCTTGTAATATCGCGGTGTAACTTCTTGTCAGCAACCACGCGTATTCTTCGTATTTTAACCACCGGTAACCCAACAAAGGTTAATCGGTAACAATTTACGTCGTTATTTAGAAAACTCAATCTTTGTCGTTTTCCTTCATCCAACCGCTTTTCGTTATGGGGCCCACCAATGATACAAGGCAGGTAAATGCGGAGATTCCCGACAAAAAAGAATATTCCACGACCAAACGAATATTCCCTAAATAATAATGAATATTTTATAACCACTTGCTTATTTTGTAAACTTTGCACATTTCACCCATAACAAAAGAATTATATCAAATTAACCCTTATTAATTTAGAATAATGAATAAAGGAAAATCCAATTTTATTTATAATAAGTTGGGGTCTTACAACCTCCCTCCTTATGAAATTTCGTCCTCTCGAAATTGGCGTGCGATACTGGTATATCGAAAAGGTGAGGTACCTCGCTTTCATCTCCGATTCCAACTCCCATGTCATTTCCTCAATTGCATGGTTTCTCCACAAAACCTTAACTTGTGGTATAACCTTCGTATGTAAGACATGCTCTTTCCTATCCAAAATCTCAACAGTATCTCCTCGTGGGTTAAATCTTCACTATCTCGTCCGATTCTAATGCAATAATGTGGTTCGGTCTTTCACATATTTACGAAGCATAGATATGTGGAATACATTGTGAACACGAGACATACTTGGAGGTAACGCGAGTCTATAAAGCTACGTTTCTATTCTTGTCGAGAATCTCAAATGGACCAACAAACCTTGGATTGAGCTTTCCTCTTTCCCCAAATCTTGTAACTCCTTTCCACGGAGCAATACGTAATAATACATGGTCTCCAATATTAAACTCCACGTCCTTTCTATGAAGATCGGCATAACTCTTTTCGATCTTGTGAAGTTTGAATCGTTGTCGAATCATTTGGATCTTTTACGTAGTCATGCGTCTTAATTACGGTCCCAACAATGTTGCTTCTCTCTCACCTCGTCCCAAAGATATCTTTGAGAAGCGACATTTTCGTCCCATACAACGCCTCAAATGGAGCCATGCCTATACTTGCTTGATAACTCGTTGTTGTAGGAGAATTCCCACAGTGGTAGGTACTTATCCCAACTTTCTTTGAAATCTAGGACACGAGTCTTAATAAATCTTCAAGGGTTTGAATAGTCCTCTCTCGATTGTCCGTCCGCTTTGAGGATGGTATCTTTGGCCCGAATCAATCGTAAATCGTGCCCATAGCTTTACCGCAAGCTAACCCAAAATCTTGAAGTGAATCTCGGTCACGATCCAAAACTATGGATCTTGGCATGCCATGCAATCGTCTAATCTCATTCACGTCATATACTGAAAGCAAGACGTTCGAGGGATAAGTCTCGGCGTGTCGGTAAGAAATGGGCGGACTTGGTTAATCTATCAACAATAACCCAAATTGCATCTACGCCTTGAGAAACTTTGGGAAGACACAAACAAAATCCATAGTAATGTGTTCCCATTTCCATTCGGAATCTCAAGTGGTTGCAATGGACCTTTTGGCACTTGATGCTCCGCCTTTACACGTTGACAAAGTTAAACATCTTGAGATAAACTCATGAATCTCTCTCTTCATATTGTTCCACCAAAATGTATGTCGAATATCATGATACATTTTGGTACTCCCGAAATGGATTGCAAACGGGTGTTGTGTGTGCCTCCATCATAATTTTATGCTTGGTCGTAATCGTTAGGAACGCAAAAAGTCTAGAATTGACTCAAGTATTCCTTCCTCATCAATTCTTGCTTCGGAATAGCTCCTTCTTGCACTTTCTTCTTCATACGACGTTTTCTGTGTCCGTAGCTTGAAAGCAGCCTCTAACTTTATCGATTAAAGTCGGTTCTACTTGTATATTCGCCATCATTATGTGGGTCCACGGGTATTTAATTCTACCTCCATCCTTTGCAAAGTCATACAAAATGGGCCTTTGCGTTGACAATATCGCACTCGTGCTTGCGATATGATCTTCTACTTAATCGTCGCCTACTTACGTTCGCTTTTCGGGATGATATTGAATAGTGTGATCGTAATCTTTTAACACTCCAAACCAACGTCGTTGCCGCATGTTGAGTTCTTTTTGGGTGAAGAAATATTTGAGGCTTTTATGATCCGTATAAATCTCTACTTTCTCCCCGTCATAAGTAGTGTCTCCATATCTTCAACGAACATTTCACGATTGCTAACTCCGGATCATGAGTAGGATAATTCCTCTCATATTCTTTGAGTTAATCGTGAGGCATAAAGCTATGACTTTCCCATGTTGCATGAGAACACATCCCAACCCCTTGCCGGAAGCATCATTTGTAGATAACAAATCCATCCGAACCAGATGGTATTGTCGAAACAGTCTTAGAAATGAGTCTCCTCTTGAGCTCTTGGAAGCTCTTCTCGCATTCCTCGCCTCCATAAGAATTTTGCATCCTTCCGAGTCAATTGAGTTAATCGGAGTAGCGATTCGAGAAAATCCTTCCACAAATCTCCGATAATAACCAAATAAGCCCGAAAAGTCACAGCGTCTTGGTCCACCGAACTTGGTTGCTCCCAACTTTGTATTGCTTCAATCTTGGCAAGTCAACAGACACTCCTTGTTTTGACACCACGTGCCCAAGGAATGCTACTTCCTCGCCGAACTCGCATTTCTTCGACTTGGCATAAAGCTTGTGTTCACGAAGTCTTTGTAGTACCGACTTTCAAATGGTGCTCATGATCTTCACGGCTTTTGGAATAGATGAGGATGTCATCAATAAAGACAACAACGAACCGATCCAAATATTCCTTAAATACACGATTCATCATATCCATGAAAGCGGCGGGAGCATTAGTCAATCCAAAAGACATGACCAAGAATTCATAATGCCCGTGTCGAGTCCTCGAATGCCGCCTTTTTGGAATATCCTCGGTTTAATCTTCAAATGATGATATGCGAATCGAAGATCGATCTTTGAAAAGAATTGCGGCTCTCAGAATCGGGTCGAACAGGTCATCAATGCGAGGTAAGCGGATACCTATTCTTGATGGTGACATGGTTCAATTCTCGATAGTCAATACAAAAGTCGCATACTCCGTCTTTCTTCTTTACGAATAAAACAGGAGCACCCCAAGGAGCGTCTTGGGGCCAATGAAACCGATGTCTAATAACTCCAGTAGTTGGACTTTTAACTCCTAAAGTTCAATAGGAGCCATTCGATATGGGGTTTTAGAAATGGGCTTTGTGCGGTTCAAGGTCAATAAAGAATTCAACATCACGTTACGAGGGTGAATCGGAAGCTCTTCAGAAATACATCGTGAATTCTCTAACCACGAAATATTATTCAAATCGACTTGTCTTTATTCAAATCCATAACATGGGCTAAGAAAGCTTGACATCCGTTTTTCAATAAACGAATAGCTTTGTGGCTTGATATGACGATGGATGATTTTAGTGGTTTAGTGGTTTGAATTAAGTATGACGAGTTGGTTAGGAATATGAAAACTAACAACCTTACGAAAACAATCAATTTTGGCATGATGAGTGGTTAACCAATCAATTCCTAAAATCACATCAAAAGCAAGTATCTTTAAAGAGATAAGATCAACAGTAATGTGATAGTGCCAACTTGGATCATGCAAGATTTATAAACCGTAGATGTAACGAAGGTTTCACCCAACGGAGTTTCAACAGATAAATCAAAATCTAATTTCTCCGAGTCAAGTTTAAACGTTGAGCACAAGCGGGAGAGATAAAAGAATGGGTAGAACAGGTATCTAGTAAGGTATAAACTTCGCAAGAATTCAAGATTAGCTTACCCGTGATCACCTCGTTTGGGTTCCTCACGTTTTGTCCAATCACGACAAACGCTTCTTCCAGAACCGTGATTTTGACTTATCCGGACAACCACTTGGAATCACCACTCTGCTTGAACTTGGTTTCGCGATAAGACAATCTCGAGCGATGTGGCCTTCCTTTCCACGCTTATAACATACCTTGGATTGTTGTGGGCGGTTTGGGTGATATGTCCCTCCTTCCCGCATTTGTAACATCTAATCAAGCGGTCGTTCTCCTCCCCTAGCATTTGTTGTTGGTCTTAGTCTTTGCCGCTTGATATCTTCCCGTCATTGTTGAATCTTCTCTTTACGAAATTTCCACTTGAGTCACCTCTCTATTATCATGTCCACGATTACCACCGAGTGGTTACCGCTTTGTCCGTATTCTTTCCTCCTCACCGGTTATCATCGTTCGATGACTACCTCGATTGTGGTCCCTCGGTTGAGTATACTCACTATCTCGCGCTCTAATAATCGAGCCACTGCTGACAACATCCTAATACGAGAGAAAATTTATGAGAGATAAGGTATTGACGAATCTCCGGTTTTAGACCTCTCGAAAACATACGCTGCGTCATTCGTTCTCATTCTCCACCAAATGAGGTGCAAACTCGGATAATTCTGCGAACCTTGCCTCGTCTTCGAGACACCGTCGTGTTGTTACTGCTCGAGTCTAATAAACTCTACTTCCTTCATATGACGAATACTTTCGGAAAGTACTTGTCATTGAACGATTCTGAAATCTTTCCCAAGACATGTTAAGTGCATCCGTCAGAGTACGCTTCACGATTCCCACCAATGTCTACTTCACCACGAAACATAAAGGTGGCGAATGGAACCTTCATTCCTCCGCACCCCAAGACATCGAATATCTTAGTAATTTGCTTGACCCACGTTTACGCCTTGATCGGATCCGCCTTTCCATGGAAATCTGGTGGTCCCAACTCTTTGAATTGTTTGGTAGTGACAAACCGCACGTTACTATCATTTCCTCCGTATTTTGTACACGAGTCTCCTCTCGTGCGATTTTGCATGAACTGCAAAAGTTTCTAAACATCCGTCGTTCATCATTTGTTCGATTGGCGTTGTTCACGGGAGGAACATTGTCGACTGTTGCACGTTCTCCTCGTTGGTGAGACCAAAGGCGTCTCTACGGTCTCATAAACTCCATTGTTAATGTTCTCAGCAGCCATTCTTAAATACTGCCATAAAACAAGGGTTAATTAAACAAATTAACATATCACATAATATCCTATATTATGACCGACCAACCAATAAGCTTAGGTAGGACACACTAAATGAAGGATTTACTCGCCTCTCCCTCCTAGTTCTCTCTCCCCGATCTCCGCCAGAGATCATATCCTAAGCTCGATACCAACCGTGACGCCCCCAAAACAGGTATACAACACCCATTCTGAGTCGCCAAAATACATGGTATAGAAAGCAACTACAACTTCAATAATACAAGTGTCGTGTGAAATACGACAATATATAATGTGAGTTTAAATACAATATCCACACGCAAATAAGTCCTCATTACAATTATTCAAACACTATTTTATAGAAATAGTGAGGATCGCTAAAAACATCTTCCTAGAACCATCACTCCATACCCCGACTCGATCCTCGCTATGTTCTCACCTCCTCGAGAAGAAAATGGAACAAAAAGGAAAGGGTGAGCTCAACTAGCCCAAGATAAAGAATATTATGACTAAAGATAATATACAAAAATTATCGTTAGTCTTCAACAGGAAAAATCTAATAGAATACAATAGACAACAAGTTTTAGATCAACAAATGCAATGAAAGCTTGAGAATCCATTAGAAGAGTCACGTAGATAAAGAATTCTACTCTTCTAAGGTTTAAAAGTCCATCATCAATATTTTATCCTCAGAACAACAATCAATATTCATCTTTGCACTACAGGCCAAAAGATATTCATTTAAATCACCAATTGGTTATGTTCATCTCAACACTGCTCATCTTTTGCACTACTGAAAGCCAAAGATATTCATCGATTAATCGTTCATCTTTTACTACTGAGCCAAAGATATTCATTTATATCATCATTTAAGACCGAGGATGATGAAAAATATTTTAAAGAAACAAATCCAGTGAAATAAAATGACAAGGATTAAGGATTAGTACTTTGTTTTACCCATGTCCAAAAATACCTCAAAAATAATCATAGTGGTGTAAAATTCAAGAATGATCAAAACATGGATATAATCAAAGCTAGTATCCCGAATAGATATTTTGGACAAAAGAAAATTTTTATTTTTCTATGAATAGTCAAAGTATTAAGTGAATAAAGGTCAGATATATCGTGAATAGTAATTGAGATCGTGAATAAGAACTCCAAACACAACAAGTTCCAAATTTGATAAAAAAGTTCACCAATACTTGACGTATAATGATATTGAAGAAAAAAATATCATTTAAGAAGAAAATAATACCCCTTACTCTCAAATATACCCGTATTACATTTGAATTTCTAGATAAAGGTCGATGAAAAACTCGCACCGTGATATAGAAACACTCAAAGTATACTCACAAGAATACGCTCGATAATATAGAGAGAGAGAAGAAAAAACTTAGTTTACGGTGTGATTTTCAATTCTAACTTAGCCTCTATTTATAGGAAAATGTTAGAGCATGAAAGAGACTAAATAGTAAAATATTATTTATTATTATTATTTTCAAAACCAATTACGCATGCCCAAGACCAAAGACATCAACTTGGAACAAAATTTTCCAAAGACCCATATGATTAATTACACCAACCAAAGTGGGTCCCACCATATAATTTAATAAAATTATTTTATTTTCCTAAACTTCAATAATTAAGTAGAAAATAGCTCGCGTTTATCGAAAAATTCGAAACTCGCGACTTTCCATGGGAAATTCCATTCTCTACAACTTTGCAGAAGAAAATGTTTCCAAATTCCAAACAGAAATGAACCGAAATTCATAAACGGACGATTTTACAGTCTATAATCAATTTTCGATCAAGAATTGTGTCCACCGACACACAAAACATAAAATGTTAAACATTTAATGCCACAAAATACTCTACCTCCTCATATACTCATATATCCCACATTCATTATAAAAATATCACCGTTAATATATTATTAAAAAATAATATATTTAAATGAATTATTTTATCAAAAAAAGATAAAATATTAATTTTCAACAATTGTCACATTAAAGATTTTCTCCATCTATATCCACATAAAATAAATATTTTCTTTATCATAATAATCAATAATTAATTATTCAAAAATAATATTCTGAGAATCACAAGATCTTGACAACCGGTAGTTCAGGAAGAGGGGACTTTCCAATAAGGATTTCTCACTATCGTGGCCTTGCAATTAGGTGACCAAACCTCTCCTTGATGTAACTTTCTAGACATTGCCAATAATATTATCGATAATATTATTCAAATAATATGAATTATTGATTTGATAATGCAAAATCTTTGTGTAATGACAATTATTGAAACAATAATAATATAAATATCAACGCAAAGAACTATTGAATCAATAAGATAAAATAATGAATAAGAATTCTTGTAACAATTATTGAGTAGTGCCTTCTTACGTAAGGATCAATAATTCAACAAATCATAACAATCTGGTGTCTTCTTTGTCTAACCACGCGCGTATTCTCATATTTTAACCACCACCGTAACCCAACAAATTATTAATTCGGTAACAATTTACGTCGTTATTTATAAAACTCAATCTTTGTCATTTTCCTTCATCCAACCGTTTTCAGTTATAGGGCCCACTAACGATGAAGCGTCGTCATGTAAAGAGATTCCCTTTACAAAAAGAATATTCCACGACCAAACGAATATTCCCAAACAATAATGAATATTTTATAACCACTTGCTTATTTTGTAAACTTTGCACATTTCACCCATAACAAAAGAATTATATCAAATTAACCCTTATTAATTTAGAATAATGAATAAAGGAAAATTCAATTTTATTTATAATAAGTTGGGGTCTTACATGAATAATGTAGTAGCGATAACAAATACAATACAACAAATCTAATTATTTACGAGAATATATAATTATTTACTGTTAGTAACCATTAACCACATAGTTGGTAACATTTTTGATGGTGTCTGATAAAGAACCAAAATTGATGTTAATTAATATTTTTATTTTGATTCTATCATGAGTTATCAATATAAAGTAAACATATACAAAGCTATATAATGCCTTGATACTGAAACTTATAATGATCTTTGATACAAGCTTTTAATTATCTGATTACTAACAAGCTAAGAACTATCTATGATAATTATTCGTTACTAACAAGCTTGTAGATAAATAGGACACTCAAACATGTACATTTCACAATTAATGTTTGTCCCGATACAAAACTTAGAATTATCCGTTACTAATAACAATAACCATAATGTAACATAATAAAACAAGAACCATATAATTATATGATAGTAACGAGAACATGTTTTAATGGTAGCCAAAACAGAATATCATGTAATGAAACACCGTTTAAGCAATCCATGTATACTATAACCATAATGTAACATAATAAAACAAGGAACCATATAATTATATGATAGTAACCATAATAGGTTTTAATGGTAACCAAAACAGAAACATCATGTAATGAAACCAAGTTTAGACAATCCATGTATACTAAACAATTACATATTAACCAGAATAAAAAAAATAAAAGTATCCGAAATCCCACATTGAGGACACAATAATAGTAGCCAAACCATAAGGTAACAATAACAAAACATAATAAAGAAGTAACCAAATAGTTATATGAAAAAGTAACAACATGTAAGATGTGTTTGTGGAAATGGAAGTAGAAATAGAATAGCATAAACCTTGTAGAATATATTTGAAGGAATTTACAAAAATAATACATCAATGTATACTAAGCAAATACATGGTTTATTATGACTTGGGTTTATTATTTATAAAAATAATACATCCACAAACTAATGATGCCTTAAACTTCTTCAACTGTCTTGGGTTCAATTTCTTGGTAATAATGTCGGGGACTTCCATGTCACACCAATATATAACTTTTCTAATGAATTTTCTATTGCATTCCCCATAGTAAAGATTCCATAACTGCAAATAAAAAAAATCAGATTTACACAGTCATTAGTAACCAGATATAAATAATATTTATATCATAAATAGTTTACCAAACAAATACATTGTAACCAAAACAACATATAAAAGTAACCAAAATCTCAATTGAGGGAAAAAAAAATGGTATCCAAATCATAAGCTAACAGTAACAAAAAATATACTAATGAAGTAACCAAACAGTTATATGTTAGTAACCAAAATATATATTAATGGTAAACAATACATAAACAACATATAGACCAAACAAAGTTTAGTCAACCCATATATTAAGTAAATATATTGTAACCAGAACAACAAAAAACAGTAAGCAAAATCCCAACTCAAGGAAACAAAAATGGAATCCAAATCAGAAACTAACAGTAACCAAAAACATACTAAATAAGTAACCAAATATTTATATGATAGTAACCAAAATATATTTTAATGGTAACCAATACATAAACAACATGTACACCAAAATCAGTTTAGTCAACCATGTATACTAAGCAAATAAATGGTAACCATAACAACATAAAAAAGTAACCAAAATACCAAATCAAGGTAACAAACATGATATCTGAATCTCAAGCTAACAGTAACCAAAATATAATGCAGAAGTAACCAAACAGATATATGATAGTATCTATTTTTTATTGCTTGACGTATCTACAACGTAAGCATTACATCAAGCCCCCATAAATTAGTCTAGTATACTAAACAACATGTAGTCCAAACTCAGTTTAGTCAATCAATGTATACTAAGAAAATACATTGTAACCAAAACAACATATAAAAGTAACCAAAATCCCAATTGAAGAAAAAAGAATGGTATCCAAATCATAAGCTAACAGTAACAAAAAATATACTAATGCAGTAACCAAACAGTTATATGTTACTAACCAAAAATAATGTATATGTGAGGGTACATAATGTACATGTTAGAATAAAAATATCCAAACAGTTATATGCTAGTAACCAAACCATGTTTTAATGGTAACCAACACATAAACAACATGTAGACCAAATCCAGTTTAGTCAACCAATGTATACTAAGCAAATACATTATAACCAAACCAACATATAAAAGTAACCAAAATCCCAATTGAGAGAAAAAGAATGGTATCCAAATCATAAGGTAACAAAGAATAAAAAATATACTAATGAAAAAACCAAAACAGTTATATGTTAAGAACCAAAACATATAATAATGGTAACCAATACATAAATAACATGTACACCAAAACCGGTTTAATCAACCATGTATACTAAGCAAATACATGGTAACCATAACAACATAAAAAAAGTAACTAAAATACCAAATCAAGGTAACAAAAATGATATCCTAATCACAAATTAACAATAACAAAAACATAATGCGAAAGTAACTAAAACAGTTATATGATAAGAACACTAACAAAATTTAAATTAACACACCTTTAAAAATTATATGATAATAGAACAACATGTATGCTTTACGATCCAAAACCTTTTTTTCACTAAAATGAACAACACAGCGAATCAACAAGTGCAACAAAAGTAAATTAAAAAATAATTAACTAAGTAATTTACGCCACCAAAAAAAAAAGAAGACTAATCAAGAGAAAAAAATGAAATATTAGTAGAAATATCAATGACATAAAAGAAAAAATAAATAAATAAAAATATCAAATTTAATTAATAGAAAAAAAAAAGACTAATTAATTAATGATGAAGATGAAGAAAAGAAGAAGAAATGTAGAGAAATATCAATACAAAAAAGAAGAAGAAATATCGGTAGATGAAGAAATATTAGATGAAAAAATATCAGTAGATGAAGAAATACCAGTAGATGAAGAAGAGGATTTACCACGAGTTGGGAGGCTGGTGTTTTGCGTCGACGACAATGACAATGATGACGTGAAAAGATGACAACGAGATGCTTGAGAGAGAGAGAAGTAGTAGTAGAGAAGAGAGAGAAATAGTAAGAAGCGGATAGAGAGATTTAAGGAAGATGAAAATTAATTTGCTACCCATTAATACTAATCCCTTAATTTAAGAATTTTTAATTGTATTAGGTTTGAAAATAAAAATGATAAAGTGTAGTATTTTTGTAATTATTTAATAACTGTATGATTTTTGTAATTATTTTCAAAAATATACTAATATATGTAATTGTCCCTAAATATTAATAAGTGATGGGTAAATTAATTTAGTACAATTTGGGCCTTAAAATTAATTGGGCTTTAAACTAAGTGGGTCTAATTTAGAAGTGTGTAATTTTAAAATCTTATTAAAATTGGGAGAGTTAATAAATATATTATATTAATTAATAAAATTTGTTTTAAGTGTATAAATGTCTAAAACCTAATTTACTCAACATCACGTCTGATACAATTGGGGGAAAAGAAGAAGAGGCTGGCGGCTGAGTTGTGTCTAAAGTCATTGACGCCACAAACTTTTTAGCCTCTGTCTAGTTTTTTTTTATGGACAACACATGCTACATCCTTATATAATCATTCAAACCATGCAATTTCACTGCAAGCATTAGTTAAGCATTAATTGGGCATTCTTCAAGTCATCATAATTATTGAAATTTGATATTCAATTGAATTGTTAATAGTATTAATAATTAAATAAATTAAACATGTAAGTAATGAAAAGCCTAAAAGTAATTCCGATTTTGATAATTATACTGGAATAATAGAAGCGAAAAACTAATTAATTTAATATTATTAAAGGATTAAAGATGGAGATAATATTTTTTTTAGAAGTGTACTTATATTTATTATTTGTGTAATTAGCTCGGTCGGAAGGAGCTTAAAGAGTTATTTTTGGAATATAAATTTTGGAGTATTAGTAATTGATAAAAGGCGATGATTAAAGGTATATTAAATAGATTATGAATTATTTTGGGAATTATTAGTTTGGATTGTTTTTAATTTGAGGTGAATATGTTTAGGTTGTGAATGACGTTTCGTATTTGATATCGTTGACATTTGAGGGTAAGATTTGGTGGAATGTGTTATAAATGGTTTGGAAGTATCGTGCACGGATTCTCACTCTTTTCAAATGATACTCTTGTTAAATTTGATTTGTTCGTTTTGTCGCTTGTTTGAATTTCGTTGTTATTTCACATAATTATTTCCTGTGAAATAAATATATTAGTTTCATTTTGGAGTTGATAAATATGACTCGTATTTGTACTCTTTGAATTAGGTTATCATGTTTAGTACTATTTATTTTGATAATTGTAGAATGCATGTATTCTTGCTACATTCTTTTGAAATCTTGTGACTATAATTTGATTTGGTTCAACATGTACATATAGAACCCTTGTTGGTATTATGTCGCATGTGTTGTGACATGGTATTTTGTTAGAATATACCGTAGGGTATACCTGTGACGACCCCAAAAATGCTCTGACACCCATTCTGAATCGCCAAAATACATGGTATGAAAAGCAACTACAACTTCAATAATACAAGTGTCGTGTGAAATACGACAATACATCTTGTGATGAGTTTAAATACAATATCCACACGCAAAATAAGTCCTCATTACAATTATTCAAACACTATTTTATTGAAATAGTGAGGATCGCTAAAACATCTTCCTAAAACCATCACTCCATACCCCGACTCGATCCCTGCTATGTTCTCACCTCCCGAGAGAAGAAAATGGAACAAAAAAAGGAAAGGGTGAGCTCAACTAGCCCAAGAAAGAATATTATGACTAAGATAATATACAACAAATTATCGTTAGTCTTCAACAGGAAAAATCTAATAGAATCTGATACAATGACAACAAGTTTTAGATCAACAAATGCAATGGAATGCAAGAATCCATTAGAAGAGTCACGTAGATAAAGAATTCTACTCTCTTCTAAGGTTTAAAAGTCCATCATCAATATTTTATCCTCAGAATAACAATCAATATTCATCTTTGCACTACACAAGCCAAAGATATTCATTTAAATCACCAGGTTAAGTCATGTTCATCTCAACACTGCTCATCTTCTGCACTACAGGCCAAAGATATTCATCAGTTAATCGTTCATCTTTGCACTACAGGCCAAAGATATTCATTTATATCATCATTTAAGACTGAGGATGATGAAAAATATTTTTAAAGAAACGAATTCAGTGAAACAAAATGACAAGGATTAAGGATTAAGGATTAAGGATTCGTACTTTGTTTTACCCATGTCCAAAAATACCTCGAAAATAATCATAGTGGTATAAAATTCAAGAATGATCAAAACATGGATACAATCAAAGCTAGTATACCGAATAGATATTTTGGACAAAAGAAAAATTTTATTTTTTATGAATGAATAGTCAGATTCGTTAATAATTATCGATATCGTGAATAAAGGCCGATATCGTGAATAAGTAACCAAACACAACAAGTTCCAAATTTGATAAAAAGTTCACCAATACTTGACATAATGATATTGAAGAAAAAAATATCATTTAAGAAGAAAATAATACCCTTTACCTCAAAAATAACCGTCTTTCCTTTGAATTTCTCAGATATAGTCTTGTGTAAACTCGCACCATATATAGCAACACTCAAAGTATACTCACAAGAATACGCCGATAATATAGAGAGAGAGAAGAGAAAACTTAGTTTACGTGTGATTTTCAATTCTAACTTAGCCTCTATTTATAGAAAAATGTTAGAACGCTGAAAGGAGACTAAATAATAAAATATTATTTATTATTATTATTTTCAAAACCAATTACGCATGCCCAAGACCAAAGACATCAACTTGGAACAAAATTTTCCAAAGAAATTCCATATGATTAATTACACCAACCAAAGTGGGTCCCACCATATAATTTAATTAAAATTATTTTATTTTCCGAAACTTCAATAATTCGTAGAAAATAACTTCGTTTATCGAAAAATTCAAACTCATGACTTTCTATGGGAAATTCCATTCTCTACAACTTTGCGAAGAAAATGTTTCCAAATTCCAAATGAAATGAACCGAAATTCATAAACAGACGATTTTACGCCTCTATAATCAATTTTCGATCAAGAATCAGGTCCACTGACACACAAAACATAAAATGTTAAACATTTAATGCCACAAAATACTCTACCTCCTCATATACTCATATATCCCACATTCATTATAAAAATATCACCGTTAATATATTATTAAAAATAATATATTTAAATGAATTATTTTATCAGAAAAAGATAAAATATTAATTTTCAACAATTGTCACATTAAAGATTTTCTCCATCTATATCCACATAAAATAAATATTTTCTTTATCATAATAATCAATAATTAATTATTCAAAAATAATATTACGAATCACACAAGATCGACAACCGTGCCGCTCCTGGAAAGATGGGGCTTTCCAATAAGGATTTCTCCTTACTAAGCCAAGCAATTAGGTGACCAAACCTCTCCTTAGATGTAACTTTCTAGACATTGCCAATAATGTTATCGATAATATTATTCAAATAATATGAATTATTGATTTGATAATGCAAAATATCATGTAATGACAATTATTGAAACAATAATAATATAAATATCAACGCAAAGAACTATTGAATCAATAAGATAAAATAATGAACAAGTAATTATCGTAATAATTATTGAGTAGTGCCTTCTTACGTAAGGATCAATAATTCAACAAATCTGCATGCAATACCGTATCTCTTTAATAAACCACGCATATTATCAGTATTTTAACCACCGGTAACCCAACAAAGGTTAATTGGTAACAATTTACGTCGTTATTTAGAAAACTCAATCTTTGTCGCTTTTCCTTCATCCAACCGCTTTTAAGTTATGGGGCCCACCAATGATCAAGCTTGGCCGTAAATGCGGAGATTCCCCGACAAAAAAGAATATTCCACGACCAAACGAATATTCCCAAACAATAATGAATATTTTATAACCACTTGCTTATTTTGTAAACTTTGCACATTTCACCCATAACAAAAGAATTATATCAAATTAACCCTTATTAATTTAGAATAATGAATAAAGGAAAATCCAATTTTATTTATAATAAGTTGGGGTCTTACAACCTCCCTCCTTATGAAATTTCAGTCCCTAAAATTGGCGTACGTATTCTGTATATCGAAAAGGTGAGGTACCTCGCTTTCATCTCCGATTCCAACTCCCATGTCATTTCCTCAATTGCATGGTTTCTCCACAAAACCTTAACTTGTGGTATAACCTTCGTCATGTAAGACATGCTCTTTCCTATCCAAAATCTCAACAGTATCTCCTCGTAGGTTAAATCTTCACTATCTCGTGCGATTCTAATGCAATAATGTGGTTCGGGTCTTTCACATATTTACGAAGCATAGATATGTGGAATACATTGTGAACACGAGACATACTTGGAGGTAACGCGAGTCTATAGGCTACGTTTCTATTCGGTCGAGAATCTCAAATGGACCAACAAACCTTGGATTGAGCTTTCCTCTTTTCCCAAATCTTGTAACTCCTTTCCGCGAAAGCAATACGTAATAATACATGGTCTCCAATATTAAACTCCACGTCCTTTCTATGAAGATCGGCATAACTCTTTTGTCGATCTTGTGAAGTTTGAATACGTTGTCGAATCATTTGGATCTTTTCTCGTAGTCATGCGTCTTTAATTACGGTCCCAACAATGTTGCTTCTCTCACCTCGTCCCAAATCTATCGGAGAACGACATTTTCGGCCCATACAACGCCTCAAATGGAGCCATGCCTATACTTGCTTGATAACTCATTGTTGTAGGAGAATTCCACCAGGTGGTAGGTACTTATCCCAACTTTCTTTGAAATCTAGGACACGAGTCTTAATAAATCTTCAAGGGTTTGAATAGTCCTCTATTGTTGTCCGTCCGTTTGAGGATGGTATCTTTGAATCAATCGTAAATCTGCGTACCCATAGCTTTACGCAAGCTAACCCAAAATCTTGAAGTGAATCTCGGTCACGATCCAAAACTATGGATACCGGCATGCCATGCAATCGTCTAATCTCATTCACGTCATATCTGACGCAAGACGTTCGAGGATAAGTCTCGCGTATCGGTAAAATGAAATGGGCGAACTTGGTTAATCTATCAACAATAACCCAAATTGCATCTACGCCTTGAGAAACTTTGGGAAGACACAGAACAAAATCCATAGTAATGTGTTCCCATTTCCATTCGGAATCTCAAGTGGTTCTGAATGGACCTTTTGGCACTTGATGCTCCGCCTTTTACACGCCGACAAAGTTAAACATCTTGAGATAAACTCCGCAATCTCTCTTTCATATTGTTCCACCAAAATGTATGTCGAATATCATGATACATTTTGGTACTCCCAGAATGGATTGCAAACGGGGTGTTGTGTGCCTCCATCATAATTTTATGCTTCAGGTCAGAATCGTTAGGAACGCAAAGTCTAGAATTGACTCAAGTATTCCTTCCTCATCAATTCTTGCTTCGGAATAGCTCCTTCTTTTGCACTTTCTTCTTCATACGCATCGCCCCCAGTGTCCGTAGCTTGAAGCAAATTCTAACTTTATCGATTAAAGTCGGTTCTACTTGTATATTCGCCATCATTATGTGGGTCCTGAGTCTTTAATTCTACCTCCATCCTTTGCAAGTCATACAAAATGGGCCTTTCATTGACAATATCGCACTTCGTTTTTGCATATGATCTTCTACTTAATCGCCACCTACTACGTTCGCTTTTCGGGATGATATTGAATAGTGTGATCGTAATCTTTTATGACTCCAAATGACGTCGTTGCTTAAGCGTGTTGAGTTCTTTTTGGGTGAAGAAATATTTGAGGCTTTTATGATCCGTATAAATCTCTACTTTCTCCCCGCATGAGTAGTGTCTCCATATCTTCAACGCAAAACATGATCGGGCACGCTAACTCCGGATCATGAGTAGGATAATTCCTCTCATATTCTTTGAGTTAATCGTGAGGCATAGGCTATGACTTTCCCATGTTGCATGAGAACACATCCTAACCCCTTGCCGTAAGCATCGGCCAGTAGATAACAAATCCATCCGAACCGGATGGTATTGTCGAAACAGTCTTAAATGAGTCTCTCTTGAGCTCTTGGAAGCTCTTCTCGCATTCCTCGCTCCATAAGAATTTTGCATCCTTCCGAGTCACCGAGTTAATCTGAGTAGCGATTCGAGAAAATCCTTCCACAAATCTCCGATAATAACCAAATAAGCCCGTAAAGTCACAGATGATCCACAAACTTCGGTTGCTCCCAACTTTGTATTGCTTCAATCTTCGCCGGGTCAACAGACACTCCTTGTTTTGACACCACGTGCCCAAGGAATGCTACTTCCTCAAGCCAGAACTCGCATTTCTTCAGCTTGGCATAAAGCTTGTGTTCACGAAGTCTTTGTAGTACCAAACAAATGGTGCTCATGATCTTCACGGCTTTTGGAATAGATGAGGATGTCATCAATAAAGACAACAACGAACTGATCCAAATATTCCTTAAATACACGATTCATCATATCCATGAAAGCAGCAGGAGCATTAGTCAATCCAAAAGACATGACCAAGAATTCATAATGCCCGTATCGAGTCCTGAATGCCGTCTTTGGAATATCCTCAGTTTTAATCTTCAAATTGATGATACGCAGAATCGAAGATCGATCTTTGAAAAGAATTGCGCTCCTTGTGGCTCGGGTCGAACAGGTCATCAATGCGAGGTAGTGGATACCTATTCTTGATGGTGACATGGTTCAATTCTCGATAGTCAATACAAAGTCGCATACTCCCGTCTTTCTTCTTTACGAATAAAACAGGAGCACCCCAAGGAGACGTCTTAGGATTTAATGAAACCGATGTCTAATAACTCCCCAGTAGTTGGACTTTTAACTCCTAAAGTTCAATAGGAGCCATTCGATATGGAGTTTTAGAAATGGGCTTTGTATTCGGTTCAAGGTCAATAAAGAATTCAACATCACGTTCGAGGGTGACCTGGAAGCTCTTCAGAAATACATCGAGGAATTCTCTAACCACGTAAATATTATTCAAATCGACTTGTCTTTATTCAAATCCATAACATGGGCTAAGAAAGCTTGACATCCGCTTTTCAATAAACGAATAGCTTTGTGGCTTGATATGATGATGGATCGATTTTAGTGGTTTAGTGGTTTGAATTAATTATGACGTGTTGGTTAGGAATATGAAAACTAACAACCTTACGAAAACAATCAATTTTGGCATGATGAGTGGTTAACCAATCAATTCCTAAAATCACATCAAAAGCAAGTATCTTTAAAGAGATAAGATCAACAGTAATGTGATAGTGCTAACTTGGATCATGCAAGATTTATAAACCGTAGATGTAACGAAGGTTTCACCCAACGGAGTTTCAACAGATAAATCAAAATCTAATTTCTCCTGAGTCAAGTTTAAACGCTGAGCACAAGCGAGAGAGATAAAGAATGGGTAGAACCCCAGATTCTAGTAAGGTATAAACTTCGCAAGAATTCAAGATTAGCTTACCCGTGATCACCTCGTTTGGGTTCCTCATGTTTTGTCCAATCCACGACAAACGCTTCTTCCAGAACCGCCGATTTTGACTTATCCGGATGTTTTGGAATCACCACTCTCTCTTGAACTTGGTTTCGCGATAAGTACAATCTCGAGCGATGTGGCCTTCCTTTCCACGCTTATAACATACCTTGGATTGTTGTGGACGAATTGGGGCATGTCCCTCCTCCTCCCGCATTTGTAACATCTAACTGGCGGTTGCTTCTCCTCCCCAGCATTTGTTGTTGGTCTTTAGTCTTCGCCGCTGATATCTTCCCCGTCATTGTTGAATCTTCTTTTCAAATTTCCACTTGAGTCACCTCTCCTATTATCATGTCCACGATTACCACCGAGTGGTTACCGCTTTGTCCGTATTCTTTCCTCCTCACCGGTTATCATCGTTCGATGACTACCCCGATTGTGGTCCCTCGGTTGAGTATACTCACTATCTCGCCTAATAATAATCGAGCCACATTGACAACATCCGAATACAGAGAAAATTTATGAGAGATAAGGTATTGACGAATCTCCGGTTTTAGACCTCTCGAAACATACGCAGCGTCATTCGTTCCTCATTCTCCACCAAATGAGGTGCAAACTCGATAATTCTGCGAACCTTGCCTCGTCATCGAGACACCGCTCATGTTGTTACGCTCGAGTCTAATAAACTCTACTTCCTTCATATAGCGAATACTTTCTGGAAAGTACTTGTCATTGAACGATTCTGAAATCTTTCCCAAGCACATGTTAAGTGCATCCGGTTGGTACGCTTCACGATTCCCACCAAGAATCGCTTCACCACGAAACATATAAGGTGGCGAATGGAACCTTCGTTCCTCCGAGCACCCAAGACATCGAATATCTTGGTAATTTGCTTGACCCACGTTTACGCCTTGATCGGATCCGGCTTTCCATGGAAATCTGGTGGTCCCAACTCTTTGAATTGTTTGGTAGTGACAAACCGCATGACGTTCTTATCATTTCCTCCCCAGATTTTGTACACGAGTCTCCTCGTTCGATTTTGCATGAATCGCAAAAAGTTTCTAAACATCCCGTCATTCATCATTTGCTCGATTAGGCGTTGTTCACGGGAGGAACATTGTCGACTGTTGCACGTTTCTCCTCGTTGGTGAGACTGCTGGCGTCTACTTCGCCTCATAAACTCCATTGTTAATGTTCTCAGCAGCCATTCTTAAATACTGCCATAAAACAAGGGTTAATTAAACAAATTAACATATCACATAATATCCTATATTATGACCGACCAACCAATAAGCTTAGGTAGGACACACTAGTGAAGGATTTACTCGTCTCTCCCCTCCTAGTTCTACTCCCCGATCTCCGCCAGAGATCATATCCCTAAGCTCTGATACCAACTGTGACGCCCCCAAAACAGGTATACAACACCCATTCTGAGTCGCCAAAATACATGGTATAGAAAGCAACTACAACTTCAATAATACAAGTGTCGTGTGAAATACGACAATATATACTGTGAGTTTAAATACAATATCCACACGCAAATAAGTCCTCATTACAATTATTCAAACACTATTTTATAGAAATAGTGAGGACTGCTAAAACATCTTCCTAGAACCATCACTCCATACCCCGACTCGATCCTGCTATGTTCTCACCTCCTGAGAAGAAAATGGAACAAAAAGGAAAGGGTGAGCTCAACTAGCCCAGTAAAGAATATTATGACTAAGATAATATACAAAAAATTATCGTTAGTCTTCAACAGGGAAAAATCTAATAGAATACAATAGACAACAAGTTTTAGATCAACAAATGCAATGGAATAAGAATCCATTGTAAGAGTCACGTAGATAAAGAATTCTACTCTCTTCTAAGGTTTAAAAGTCCATCATCAATATTTTATCCCTGTAACAACAATCAATATTCATCTTTGCACTACGTGCCAAAGATATTCATTTAAATCACCAAATAAGTTATGTTCATCTAAACACTGCTCATCTTTACTACCACTGTGCCAAAGATATTCATCAGTTAATCGTTCATTTTTGCACTACAGGCCAAAGATATTCATTTATATCATCATTCAAGACTGAGGATGATGAAAAATATTTTTAAAGAAACGAATCCAGTGAAATAAAATGACAAGGATTAAGGATTAAGGATTTGTACTTTGTTTTACCCATGTCCAAAAATACCTCAAAAATAATCATAGTGGTGTAAAATTCAAGAATGATCAAAACATGGATACAATCAAAGCTAGTATCCCGAATAGATATTTTGGACAAAAGAAAATTTTTTATTTTTCTTGAATAGTCTTAGTATTCGTGAATAATTGTCAGATATCGTGAATAAAGGCCAGATATCGTGAATAAGTAACTCCCGACACAACAAGTTCCAAATTTGATAAAAAATTCACCAATACTTGACATAATGATATTGAAGAAAAAAATATCATTTAAGAAGAAAATAATACCCTTTACCTTAAAATAACCGTATTTACGATTGAATTTCTGGATATAGTCTTGTAAACTCGCATGGCAGATAAAGAAACACTCAAAGTATACTCACAAGAATACGCTTCGATAATATAAAGAGAGAGAGAGAAAACTTAGTTTACGTGTGATTTTCAATTCTAACTTAGCCTCTATTTATAGGAAAAAATTAGAACGCATGAGCTTAGACTAAATAATAAAATATTATTTATTATTATTATTTTCAAAACCAATTATGCATGCCCAAGACCAGCACATCAACTTGGAACAAAATTTTCCAAAGAAATTTCATATGATTAATTACACCAACCAAAGTGGGTCCCACCATATAATTTAATTAAAATTATTTTATTTTCCGAAATTTCAATAATTAAGTAGAAAATAGCTCGTTTATCGTAAAAATTAAAACTCACGATTTTCCATGGGAAATTCCATTCTCTACAACTTTGCGTAAGAAATTTTTCCAAATTCCAAATGTAAATGGACCAAATCCATAAACTGACGATTTTACGATCATAATCAATTTTCTAAGAATTGTGTCCACCGACACACAAAAATATATTAAACATTTAATGCCACAAAATACTCTACCTCCTCATATACTCATATATCCCACATTCATTATAAAAATATCACCGCTTAATATATTATTAAAAATAATATATTTAAATGAATTATTTTATCGTAAAAAAGATAAAATATTAATTTTCAATAATTGTCACATTAAAGATTTTCTCCATCTATATCCACATAAAATAAATATTTTCTTTATCATAATAATCAATAATTAATTATTCAAAAATAATATTACGTAATCACAAAGATCGACAACCGTGCCGCTCCTCAGAAAGAGGGGCTTTCCAATAAGGATTTCTCCTTCTGCTGCCAAGTAATTCGGTGACCAAACATCTCCTTAGATGTAACTTTCTAGACATTGCCAATAATGTTATCTCGATAATATTATTTAAATAATATGAATTATTGATTTGATAATGAAAAATATCGTAAATGACAATTATCAAAACAATAATAATATAAATATCAACGCAAAGAACTATTGAATCAATAAGATAAAATAATGAATAAGAATTATCGTAACAATTATTGAGTAAAGGCCTTCTTACGTAAGGATCAATAATTCAACAAATACTATGCAATACCGGTAATATCTTTAAACGACACGCGTATTACATCAGATTTTTAACCACCGTGTAACCCAACAAAGTTGTTAATTGTGTAACAATTTACGTCGTTATTTATAAAACTCAATTTTTGTCGCTTTCCTTCATCCAACCGCTTTTCCGTTATGGGGCCCACCAATGATCAACTACCGTCGTAATTTGAGATTCCCCGACAAAAAGAATATTCCACGACCAAACGAATATTCCCTTAATAATAATGAATATTTTATAACCACTTGCTTATTTTGTAAACTTTGCACATTTCACCCATAACAAAAGAATTATATCAAATTAACCCTTATTAATTTAGAATAATGAATAAAGGAAAATTCAATTTTATTTATAATAAGTTGGGGTCTTACAATACCGAGTTATAACCACCGTGGGGGGTACCACAGTATGTCGTCTTCGCACGAGACACATGACACTTTCCGCGCAAGCGGTGTGATTAGTCCACTGCGTCTCCGCTTTGGGGCTTTATGAAGTGGGCCATTTGGTGTTTTGTTGTGGGAGGCGTATGGGTTAACCTTAGTTTTCTGCTCATGGATTGGTGATGTTGTGCCAAACACACCTATCTAATTTGCATACATTTGGATTCGCGGTCCAATGTGTGATTTGCACATGTGGCATTATTTTGACTTACACATGTGGCATGGTTTTGACTTACTGTGGGCATCATTTGACTTACTGTGTGGCATGGTTTTGACTTGTATGTGTGGCATTATTTTGACTTGCACATGTGGCATTGTTTTGACTTGCCTATGTGGCAAGGTATATTTCAGCTCAATCGGTGTAAATAACCCCACCATTTGTTTGACCTTTATTATTTTATTGTATTAGTTGTTAACTTTTGTTCAATTCAATTTATTGGATTAGTTACTTCAGTTCGTTATTTCTTTAATATTCTGTCTGTTTCATTAATTCTGTTGGTTCAAATATATTCTATTCAAATCTTCAGAGATTTTATTTTTGTTAGAGGCAATATTTTGTCTCAGTTGATTTTGTATTTTAGTTGTATATCTTTTGTATCTTTATATCCGTACTGGGCAATTGACTCATGCTATGTTTTTCTTCCGGCAGGTTTGCAGGGGTGATTCAGGGCTAGCTAGTGTGATGAGAGAGTTGCCTTTGACCATCTAGGTTGTTTCGAATTTTAAGTTTTGATTATTTTTACTCTATTTGGAGAATTGTATTTAGTACGCTATTAATGGATCACCACTATTAATATTTTGAGGTTATTAGTGCTCTGTTTTCTTATTTTAAGGTTTATTGTGCTTTGCACGTGATCTCCCTTTCCTTTTCGGGATGGGGGTGGTACAGCTCCCTCCAGACAAAATTACCAGTTTGGTCCATTTGCTCCTATACATGTGCCTAAAGCCAAAGCTTCTGATAATAACAAAGGGAATAAGCAGGTTTTTGATTGGGAAAGTTTGGCCTCAACTTACCGTCCACAATATCATAACCAAGGTATTACTTTAGAAAAATGTAGGGAACTAGACAAAAACTGTCTAGTTACCTAGCATTACTGATTACTTTATGCTTCATTATGCATCAGCTCAACTTCTTATAGAAATATGGGTGCTGGCCTCATTGTGATGCACCTGAAGATTATCATGCTAGACATATTCTAATTCAATCATAAAATCACAAGAACTTGTTACATGCCTCCATGATCACTTTTTTGAGTATTCATCTTTATGTCGTATGGTAGTATGACATCTGAATATATACATCTTCACTTGGGTTGAGAACTTAAAAATATGATCGGTCACAGAATTTTTTTGATGATTTGTTTTGTGGTGTGTACATTCAAGAGTAGTTACTGAAATATTTTGATGATTTCTGGTGTGAGATTGAAGAATATAACATATTCTCAGCTAGTAGAAATTTGTGATGATTTGTGGTTTGTAGATCCAAAATCATGCCAAGAAAGCCGTTACTTTTCTTTCTCACTCATTTTCATACTTGCTGATGAAAATCATAATGTTCTAATATAGCAGCTAGTGTTTTTCCTCCCAAAAACATTCATGCACTGGTTTATCAACAAATTTTTTTTCTATTTAGAAAAGAAACACTTGTTTGAATTGATTCTCAAGGAATGTTGTAAGCCATGGTCTTAAATGAAGTTGCTTGCATGGGGCATGTAGATTATGATATTTTCAGCAATCACTTGGTCATTCATTTTATATTGCTCTTTGATATTGTCAAGTTTCAATTCAAAGCTGATTGGTTTAGGTGCTATCCGTGCTAGTGAATAAGATCTCGTTTCTTTCTTATATGTCCAAGCGAACTTTCACAATGACTCAGTTGGGAGGGCATTGCCAACATTTAACTGAAAAGTTTATTTTATAATTGATTAATAGTTTTCTATCAAGTCACAGGAAATTTTACTGATAGACAATGGAAGTCTTGGTATTCATAAGTTGCTGGGAAGAATCAGATACAATTACTCTCCTAATAATTTTCCCTTCTGACTGTAAGCTTTGATATCAAGTACAGAAAAAGGGGCAATCTATAGACTATATATAAAGCATTGTTTTCTGTTCAATTTGTCATAGAAGAGATGGCCAAATGTTAAATGCATAAATGATAAATACATTTGGTTCTTTTCTGGAGTCAGGATAGTATGAATTGTAACGCTTTACATAATTCATCTTACAACACTTCCTCTGGGAGCCATAATCATATCAGAAAGGCATGCACAAAATAGAAGAAGCAATTTCCTGGTTTTCTGTTTTACATGGCTTACATGGTTTTCTGTTTCAGGTTTTATATAGAACTCTATTTTAATGCACAGGAAAATTAAAACAAGAGCCTTGTTAATAATGAAACATATTGCCTATCCTGGTTTTGGTATTAATGATGAGGATACAAACCAAGAAGTACTAATCAACTACCTACTTCGTGGAATAAAAAGAAAGATCAAACTGGCTAGTATGAAAGAATCATGGAATGGTACAAAATAATCGTGGAATAAATCTAGCTACATATGATTTACAAAAAACATAACTAACTAACGAAAATCAACAGATATAGAACAGAAAAGCAATATATGCATACTACATACATACGTATATATATATATATATACACACACACACACACACACACACACACACACACACATAGGTAACAAGATTTAATGTTTATTATGGGCGGTGGTCTTTTTGTTGTGATATTTGTCCTTGAGCCACTGAAGGCCAATAGAGGTGCCTTCCCTGACCTTCTTGGCACCATTGGAAGCCACCGATTTGGTCTTTCCTAATCCATCTCCAACTTTCTTTCCGTATTTGGAAGCCATACCAGCACCACTACTCTTCTTTGAGGATTTATCGTAATATTCCGGCAGCGGGTCCCATTGATCTGCCCATGATGTTCCGTATGAGTTGTTATAATTGTTTCCAAGTTCTGCCATCGATATCCTTAATAAGTACTTAATAACCACAACAACGTACGTATGAACTGCTTCCCTGATTTTATAAGTCTAGCTATAAGAAAGAGAGAGAGAGATCTAAGGAGCTAACTAGCTAGAGATTTACAGAGGTCTATGTTATGTGAACTAATTGCAAGTATATATATGGGGTATTGTTTGTTGGGAGTCTGCAGCTAGCTAGCTATATCTCTGTATATATATATATATACACATATATATAGTCATTTAGATAAATCTAGAACTTAATTTTGGTGAGAAAATTAAGTATGGTCAACCTTCAACTGCTAAATGCTAGTACTCCTCCATAAATAAAGAAAAAAAGCGGCTGCTGGTCTGATGTGGAAAGCACACACGTGTAATGACTGATGCATGATTTAGTTTACTTTTCTATTTTGAGCATGCATCATGGATGACATGATGATTTGGACCGTCAAGCAAACAGCGTGTAAGATATTGGCAGGACAGATGGCCAACCATTGACCACGCCTCCTGGCTTTAGGAATCCTCCTCGATCTCTCTACTCGACCGCAGTATTGCTGCTGATGCTTCCAGAAGTTTCCCCACCAAATAGTTCGGAATTCAAATTTATACTATGTTGTATTTAATTTAATAGTAATAACGCGATAATGTAATTATAAATAAAAATGATATATATGTTGATAAATATTTAACGAAATTGAATTGCAATTAATATAAAAATGTATAAGATATGATGAAATAAGTTAAATTCATATTTTTAATTCTTTTCTATTTCATGTATACACATATATGTCGCAATTATAATTTGACTTATAACTTTTGCGAGAAATGTATATTATTATAAATTGAAATGTTACATGTTCGACTTAATAATTACGACTTACATTTAAATATACAGGATGTTATACTTAAGGATCCAAGTGTTATATAATTTTTTAAAATATAAATTTGAATAGATTTAGTATCATAAAAATTACTATTTTGTAAAAGATTTTTATTTTTAATAAATGAAACTCTTCCTATTTATGAAAAGGAATATTATATTACCAGTTGCAAGGAAGAATTGACATGGAACAAATAATATTGGTGTGCTTGACCAGGCATCTCTATATATAAATAGTTTTCTCTATATCACCATATATTGTTGATAACCCCAACATAGTTATCAACCCAACAGCGTTGGATATGCATTATCTGGAATTGTCACTTCCTTTTGCTAAAAAAGTCTTGTCATTGACTATTTTTTTTAATAAAATAAAATAAAAATAAATCTGATTTTTTTGTACTCCATCATTCTGCCCCTAAAAGGATGAACAAAATAGCATATTAAGACAAATAAAAATAGAGGAAAGAAAGTGAAAAAAATTAAATATATCCTTAATGATCCCACAATATTATATAAAGTAATTAATATTTTTATTTTTTTATACTAATGGATTCCATCGAATGACATATTTATCCTTTACTTTATATATTTTATCTCATTTTTTTGAAAACAAAAAAAAATTACTATATCTTTAGCCATCATCTTTTTGAGTACAGAGAGAGTACTTTGAAGTTTGAGATTTATGTCATTGTTTTTATTTATTTTAAGGTTATTATGTATGTTTCTATCAATCTATCATTAGAGAACATCCATTAACATTATACTTTTACGGTTTTACCCCTGAAGAGTCCATTGGTTTGGTTTGAACTAGTGTGCGACTAAATTTCAATTTCATAGTCAAGTCGGAGAGTCCATTGTGGGATAAAACATACAACACACGCATGCCATTAGGATCCGATAGCACAAGTATTAAATGCACTTTTGACCCTTGAGCATTTATTTATTAAACCCTTGGATTAAGATCCTCCTATGTTATGTAAGCATTACCTAAAAGTTTACAGCCTAGCCTAATTGTCCGTCAGCCTGGCCATGGCTGTTCTTTAGCAGTTTAGCCTTGAGGTAGATCAGATCTTATTAGAACAGTAGAAACAAAGAATGAGGTAATATTATAGTAAATAGAGAAGGAATTATTTAGCATTGAAGATACGTTTACAATGCAACTTCCTTCATTTGGACAATGGCAGCTTCAGTTAATGATCAGAATCAGAGTCAGAATCTCTCAAGTATTTGTCGTAAATCCAGTAAGATGTGTCAAGGGCATTACCGACACCTTTTACAGAGAACACATTTCGACTCTTCTGCCAATCATTTGTAAGCTTCACCCATTCCCTCCTCCAACTTTTCAAACCAAAACCATCTCCCTTCTGCAAACTCTCCTTCAGATATTTGAAATAGATTGCTGCTCTTGGGCCATAGTAATCTCTCACAAGTCCACTCCAATATTTGTTTCCTAAAAAATCAACACAGCAAAGAAACAAATCTCATTCACAGCAGACTGCATGGACAAGGAACATTTGTCCAATGTCATCCATTACCCGATACAATTTTCAGACCAATAAATGCAAAGTGTGCATCTTATTAGAATATATACACTTCTATAAATGGCAATTCTTCAATGAATAGGATTACTAAAAGCATAAAACTACACATAATCATGGACAACAAATGAGAGAATAATATTTAGGATTACGCCTTGCACATACCATAGTCACGAAGCAGACTAGCTTCTTCCTCTGTGTTGTCAAACCACATGGTTATTTGAGTTCTTGCATTCCACTCAAACTGTAAATTTGGTCATATCAGTGATTGTCCAGGTGTGAATTTAGTTATGTACAAGTTTGAGAGGGCTTCTTACCTGTTTTCCTTCTTCTTCGTCTTGAGCAAGTTGTTTTGCACTCTCTAACCACGGTCCTAGTAGAAATCCCTCGTGGCAGGCTAGAAGTGCGTCCATATCCTCTACCAGGTCAAGAAACTTCTGGCTGCGGCGTACAAGTGCATGTGCATCTTTCAATTTATAGGCTTCTACAACCTCTAAAAACAGTTGGTTTGCATACTTTGCCAAAGCTTGTCTTGTGAGGTCAACAAGGTCATATCTAAGGATACAAAATAAGTCATATGCATAGAGATGACATAAAGGAGGTATTAGGAGGCACCTCAAGCCAGTAGTAATTCAAGGTAACATAAAAGAGAAGAAACACAAAGAGCTAATCTTACATCTATCCGGTGATTCAAAATCAAAGAAAGGCTGACCTGTAGGTATTACTTCCTGAAAGTTCAGCCCCACTTTCTATGAAAAGTTCTAGTGCACGTATCACTTCTGAAGTTGAATACCAGATATGAGGTCGGTCAAAGGAATCAGTTGCATCTTTTAGAAAATCCCTCCTTGATAATGGTATGCTATTCCTTTGATGTCTAAATGCGGACATTTCAGATGTTGAGACGGAGGAGGGGTCAACATCTGGGAATGCCACAATTACATCTCTGTTTTTATCCTGTTTCAGACTTTCAGTTATACAAAAGAAATGTATTTAACTGTGTAGATAAGTTGCTAATCAGTGCATTTGACTGCATCTACTCGTGTGCAATTGAGAACAGATATAAGGAAAGAAAGACAACAAAGTCGATATGTATGCAGTATGCTGGATCCTGATGCAACATTGGTATCAACTAAAAATTAAAACTATGCAAGGACAACTAAGAACAACCAGTGCCGGAGATTATTAAGAAGAAATACAAGATTGCTATATGGTGACAAAATAAACAAAATTAAACAAGTTAGAATACTTACATATGCACCATCTGTACAATTGTAAATAGTGTGATATAATATATTCCAGGCATCTTGCATTGATTGAACAAATTTCCCATAGCGTCTTCTTGGGTATAGATTAATCCATGTCTGGAAGGAAACAAGAAGGTAAGTTCAGAACATATTTTTGGAAACGCTGATTCAGTAGGGTTGTATAACACTGTTCAAATAAGCACATAAAATTATGGACACATGCCAAAATTGAATCTTGGCATTCAAGATTGCCTCTCTGTTTAGTGCAAGAAATAATAGTGTCGGGAATTTCTATCAATGCAGTTACTATTATATCAAGATAGTTAGCTTCAAATGAGGAGTACATTTACATCTGAATGGGATGAGCATTATGCACTCTGTTGGTCATAATTTGCTTGACCATTCCTTTCCTCCCAGTCCTACTTTGAAGGAATTTTTTGAATCATCAAGTCCAAGTTTGGAACATTGACTAATGCTGTTTCATGTTAGTTATGGTCTGTTTTCCTTATTTGCATATTTTTTAGTACATTGGAGGGAGGAATTCTGTTAATTAATACTAGCTTGGTTCCTCTCGTTTAACCAAACATCAAAGAGAAAGTAGAAAAACTTTCTGTAAGAAAACTAACTAGTACTGCAATATAGTCCATCTGACCAATATAGTATATCTAATCATTAATATCTTGAGAAACGTACTACTTTATTTCTTACTTTCTAACATATATAGAAGATATAATATGAACATTTTTGGAATAAAGAAAGAAGTCTATGGTACCTTGACGTCAACTTTTTTATGCTGAAATGCCATCTCGGACATAAGATCATAAACAATAGGATTCTGTTCAATACCTTCCATTGACATTCCAACCCCAACCTGTGGGAATACAGAAGTAGAGTGAGATCATAAATGACATGAACTTTTCACAGTAAGTATGGCGAAAGAGAGGAAATAAATGATAAAAGTATCTGTGAAAGGGCAAGACTGCTATCATGCAAAATGTTATTTTCTTTCAAAAGATTATTGAAACTATGCATATGTAGTACTTGCATTGATGAAAGAGAGAGTACCATCCACAAATGTTTTGCTTATACAAGCCTTAGACAGAGGATAGGTTGCCGGAGGTTAGCACAATACCATAGCATCTTGTAAACTTTTTTCTTTTCTTTTTTTTAAATAAAATAAAAATACATTTCTGTATATATATTACAACTATTTCCTACCCCAACTAGTTTGAGAAAAAAAGCAATGGCATTCGTATCGGACACCCGATAACTGGACTTGGGTCGGGGTATGTGTCGGATGCGTCATGTCACCAAAAAAGATATATACACAGAACTATTTACTTAAAAAAGTATAAACATGCCTATCAATTTTTAAGAAGCTTCAATAATTTAGATGACAATTGTTTAAAGGTTGAAATGCAGTTATGAGTACATTAAGACTCACAATTATGTAAAGTTGACCAAATATCAAATGCTATGATTTAGTATAAAGCAAATATCTAATCATTTTATCAAAAGAACTTGACAACCATTAGCAAATATAATATGTATAATAAAATCCAAGCACCTAAAGCAAGAAAAACTTTGTAAAAACAGGGTTACACAATATGATTGTTGAACAAAGATTATATATTATTGGCATGTTTTGTGGGAGCTAAAAAATAAAATCCCCCACCGTCTACATTTTAGTTGGCTTCCGCCCTCCACCCCCTCTCCCTGGAATATTAAGGTTTCCATATGAAACACTTTGACATAATGTTTTCCGATGATAAATTTTATTCTTTAAAATTTAATATTGAAAAAGATGTTCAAAAAGATCATATCAAAGTGAGACCTACGCAGACCTTAATATTCCCAAGAAAAAAAGTCAACAACAACAAAAAATTATAATAAAATAGGACTCTTTTCATAATATGGAAGTAGTATTTAACAAGAAAATAATAGTACCTTTCTGAAAAAAATACAAATGAAAAAGAAAATAATAGTAAGAGAGCCTTAAGCAAGAGGTCAGATGATAAACTTGCCATTGTTGAGTTTTCACTCATACGAGCTTCAATAGGTCCAGATCCTATAGCATCTAAAACCCCATACATTTCAACATTTGCAGCAAAATTATGTAGCATACACCTGAGCAGCAAACCAATTGAATCGGTTGAGTAACAAGAGGGAAATAAAGAAAATCGAGAACATTCAAATCAACAAAGTTTCAGGCAGTTTAGTAACTTAGTCTTGCTGCTTAGTTTCATACCTTTGTGTGTGTGTGTGTGTTTTCCCCTCTTCTCTTTCTGTTAATGCTCACATTTAGCACTTCATCAATAGGTAATTTTTGGAACGTGAAAAATAATGTAGATTGGCATATAGACACAGTCCAAGATCCAAGAATCCACCATATCAGGTCAAGGTGAATCATTATTTTTCTAATAAAAAAGTTTGAAGTGGGTAAATGGCAAGTGTTCAAGTGGATAACTTTTTGACACGACTCTCAGCAGATTATTAATGTTGATCACTTAAGAACCTTCATATTTTAAAATCAATATTTCAAGCTCAGGTGGTATCTCTTCTCACCAAACAAAGTTAATTAACATGTTTGTCAGGGATGAGAGATTGGCTTGTAAATATAAGAAAATCCACTCAATACTCTATAGCACACTATCAAACGTAAACAAAAAATAATTAAGTTAGCATCTTGAAAATGTCAAACTGAATAATCTAAAAAGAGAATGCATATGTTCTTTTTAACACTGATTCCAATGTAAATGCATGGGCATGGTTCAGATTTGAAATTGTGAACTTCATGCTGAGCTATAAGAATCAAAGATACAAATTTCTTGGAAATGATAAAAAATAGTAAATATGTAATCTTCATGTATCTAAAGAAAAGATGCAATAAATAATTTACTACATGGCAGCAGACTATTAGTAGATATGAATATATACAGCATGCACAGACTAGTAACTACACTGCTAATTATCAACTAGAGAAGTACCAAAAACAGATTAACAACTAGAAAGGAACTTTAACTTTCCAGATATAAGGAACACCATAAAACTGTTCTGTAGTAGTCCATATAGGTTTCACTTCGGCAAACAGATCGAGGACAACCATCTTTCCAACTGGAACAGAATGGAGAAGTGCCTGCAAAAATAACATATGCAATTGCAACAGAAGAACAATATATACATAAAAATGCCAAAATAGAGACACAAACAAAGAGAAAAACTAAAGAAATTGGATGAGATCATTTAAAAATCACCACATAATCTCTTATACAGAAACAAATAAAACAACACCAAATAGGTTTCATGCTTGCATTGCATGTGAACACAAAAGAATGAATACAGTATGATTACATGATTGGATAATGCATTTGAATGGTTGACAAAAATAAAAATAAAATAAATAAAAGAGGAAGAGCAAATTTAATATGTTATGATATATAACCTTCATTTGAGAAGGCCTCCAAAATGGGTCATAAGAAAAAAGCCATCCCTGTAAGAACAAAAGATAGATCTATTAGAATGTAAACCAAAACAAATTAAGCCTAAATCAAAGGAAAATAAATAATAGTGTGCTAGATTTTAGCTAACTAAAATATTTACAATGTCAATTGATATTCACACGATTAGGTGCATTTGTATAAAAAAAGCATAACATTGATGTTAAATATTGTTATTATATATTACTTTTATCACTGACATTAATGTTTTGCAGGATCTTTGGCTGGACTAAGTTCAGAGAAACTAAACAGACTAATGAGAGGCGATAGCTTTAAATATTCACCTGCATTAACCAAACAGCCTCACCGTCTCCACTTTGCATTCCCTTGAAAATTGCTGCACCTAGTGAAGATATGTAATCTGGTTCATCTATAGGGGGTGTGTTCTCATCAAAGGTATCACTGCAGATTCAGTTGAGTATTAAACAGGTATAATACGCCTCCTAAATATTCTTCTAAACAAACAAGTAACTGAAAAATATAAATAGACAATTAAGACTTTAATATATAATAGTCTTGTTATCCAAGGCCCAGTGATGTGAGAAAATGGGAAGTATGGGAAGCTGACACAGAAAATTTTAAGAAGAAAATAATACTTATAAGGCAGCTTAATAGAGCAGCTGATAGCAGTGGGGGTCTGGGGACATAATCTCTGAAATGAGTCAGAATCTGGACAATTGGAAGGACCAGGTCCGAGGTTTTGAAGAAGTTCTGTCGAGTGAACGCGCTACTTCTCAAGCTCTCTCTTTCTTCTTCTGCCCTACTAAGGGAGCTTGGTAATGTTTGGAAGGAAGGATTAGGGGATCTTTGATGATGAGATGCTTCTGAATAGTCCTAACAGGAGAGCTCTACTAGCAGATATTATCTAAATCATGGCTTTTCTCTATAGTACTAGGCTACAACCATGGTTCAAAGCACCGAAATATTGGCGAATCGGTTAGGTATCGATCGGGGCCGAACTGCAGAATCGCAAAATTAGTCATGTAAAGGGTAAGTTTCGGCGAAATTTCGACAACTCGGCGTAATATAGCGGTTTCGAATCAAATAAAGGAGAAATCACGGCATAAAGGGGAGAAATCAAGGTGTAAAGGGAATTACTCATGTAAACGGTAATTTTTAGCGAAGTTTCAACAACTCGACATAACATAACGATTTCAGATCAAATAAAGGAGAAATCACGGTGTAAAGAGGAGAAACACCACACAAAAAAAATTAAATATATTGAAAGCTATAAAAGGGAGATGACAAAAGAGAACGAAACTTTCTCTACAAATTATATTTAAATGTACTTATGTAGTACCTAGTTAAGTATAACTTAGAAAAAGTAAAAAATTATTGTACTTCAAATGTACTTAATTAGGTTAAATTGTACTTAAAATATACTTATATAGCAACTATTTAAGTATAACTAAAAAATACAAAAAAATGTACTTAATATATAATTAGTTAAGCTAAATTGTCCTTAAATTATAATTAAATTGTATCTATATAGTACCTAATTAAGTATAACTTGAAAAAAATTGCACTTAAAATATACTTAGCTAAGTTAAATTGTACTTAAATTCTATAAAACATGTATGCCCAACCATTTAAACTAAGACAAACATCAATATCAACTTTAAAATTGATTAAACATATCTACGAGATATTTGTTTTATCATTCGGACAATGTTATGTGCACTAAATAGTATTTTTTATGAACTTTGTGGATTTATCTTGATGTTCTTATTATTTAAAAAAAAATCATAATTTTTTTTAACTTTTTTTGAAGCTCCTAACTAGTTAACGGCGCGTATCACCGAAATCGATACTGAAACTGATACCGAGTCAAAAAATGGCCTTCCGAAACATAAGTCGCTACCGCGTCTTTGAACCTGGCTACAACCAACTGCTATGTTCAATATTAAGATTTAACTTTTGTAACAAGGTAATTTCCCCCAACAAGAAAAACTAAAAAAAATTAGGACCATTTGTAATAACATTGAACGAATTAGAAGCAATGTTGATAATCAACATTGTTACTCCCAAAATAAAATTGTAAATAACTAAAGATAATATATTCATGCTAATTCATTCAATAACATCAATCGATCGATGAGAAAAAGACATTAAGTCATCAACTTGGTCTTCATTGACCATATTGTTTCACCCATTTCTTTAAAAAGTCAATAAAGCATGTCTACTATTAAAAAAAAAAACAAAACAAAAACAATACTCAATCGAAGCCTTAACAAATATTGCAAGACAGGAAAAGAAGAAAGATTACCAATTGTATATATGGCTACTCCTTCCATATTCTGAACAAAGAAGTAAGTCCAAGTATCAGGGGCCATTTCAAAATTAAAAACAAAACAGCTGCATGAATATCTAGTCAAAATTTATATCCAATCGAAAAAATTCTTTAGACACGCGCACCTTTCAGTTGTTGCCTAATAAATGCTTTTCCAATTTCAATGAACAGAGGATCAGTTGCATCAAGAAGATAAGTGCAGCACCATCTAGGGTCACTCCCAACAGTAAACCTTAAGAAGGATTAAAAAATAATGATTTCACTTAAATGCAACAGGAGTAAATCATCCAAAAACAGAGTTCAATGGATGAGCATCCATTGCTCCAAAAATCATCAAAATTTTCTAAAAGTTGAGTGTGGGCAGGTTAGTGATAAATAGAGTTTGAAATTTCCCGGAAAGTATACCTTAGAAAAACACAGCGACTTAGTTATGGAGATTTGCTGCCCCGAATACTAAAGGGGAAAATACTTCATCAACTAGTTTGGGTAGTGTTAGGATGGGGATGGAAGTACGAAAAGGGGAAACATTTGAGTAACAAATATTGTTAAATCTTACTTTATTTAAAATTTCAAGAAACTTCTCTAACGGGCCTTAAAATAAAAGATCAAGACCCAATAATTCTTTTGTCCTATCTCAATAACTCAAGTTAAAAACAAATTTTTAGCGGACATCATAAAAATAAATACTTGACCAGAATAATATAACTATATGCCATGCTTCAAAAACTTCTGTAAATTTCTTCAATCCACCGCACAAATTAGGTTCCATCAAGTATGGCATACTAAGATATAAGATGAAAAGGCTTAGACAACTAATTTATTGGAGCAACAGATTACTTCAGATGAGTTCAATAAAAAAAATTCATATATTTTTCTCTGAATTTATATTTGGATCTTGATCTGGTGATCAAAACATTTGAAATAAAAAGACAAGATTTTGCCAAATCTGGTATTTGTAATCTACTGAAACGGTATTGGATAGAGATTGTGACTGAAGTCCAGCTTCAGCTTCTCAAAACATAAATACTGGAACAAGATAAACAAGAACTAAATAAATCTAGCTCTCCCTATATATATATATATATATATATATATATATATATATATATATATATATATATATATATATATATATATTATATTCAGCTGCATCAGATGAATATTAGCATATGACAGGACTTACCAATTTCCTAAATGTGATATCTTTGCAGATGGAAATACACTTTTCAATGCTGCAGGAACATTTCCAGAAAAGGCTGGAAGCACTGGAACACGTAAATATTATTAGGAGCAAGAACACATATTAATTGGCAACATTTCATTCAATTTTTTTCTAAGATAGAAAGACAAGATTTTATTGATGAAGAAGGAAAAAAATACATGTGGAGGACAAGAAGCCCTCTCAAAAGAAAGCAAAGAAAGCTAGATGCAAAAAATCCGGGCATTCATGAAATACCACCCTCCAATCCCTATGAAGGTCTAACAAAGACACTCCTCAAAAAGCTTCAAATGCATGACCCAAATAGAAGCAAAAAAAAAACATTATATCCCAAACTAAAACAACATCCGTTGTCCGACCAAAAAAATTCTAATATTCCTTTGATCCAAAATCCCTACGGAATAATAAAACAAGGACATATCCACATAATCCTCCTACCCTTTCCAACACCACCCAGAATATGTGCAGGTGAAAATCTTCAACCAAAAATGGAAAAACCTAACATTCACCCAACACAGCCAAAAAAAATTCACAACCACCGCCAAGCCATCAAACAATAAACGAACATATGTGGTCTCAGCACTCTTTTGCATATACATAACACACATCTAGAGATTAAGATTTGCAATGCTTGCACCTCTGATGCATGTCGCTAGAAAGACCACATAAAAGCATTAATTTTTGAAGGAACATCTTCATCAAAATATAAAAAGGCAGAGGAAAATGAAGAACTGAAAGCCAAGTAGATAAATAAAAGAAATTTCTCTATCTTACTCTCATTTAAATTGCGAAGAAAGGAAATTCTACAAAAAATGTGTCCAAATATACAGTAATGAGAGAATTGTACCCAGATGTAATAAAGATGAGGGAAAGCTAAAGACAGAGGAGCAAACCCAAATATCCTCCCAAAAACAAATACACAAACTATTAGCCTATCACCTACTCGAAACCAAACAAGGAATTAAAAGGAAGTGTATCTTTTGTGCAATGTCCATGCACATAGTAAATTTCCTTGTTCATTTTAAGTGGAATACATGTTCTTCTTATTTACATTCTAAGGCTGTAAAACGTTGGTTTAATTCATTTAAATTTCGTTGTTTATGGCATCAAACAAACAAATTAAGTTTTTTGTTTAGTATGGTGCAAACACTGGCTAACTTAGACTGATTTTAGTATTTATTATGGAAAAAAAAAGGTCAAGGTAGATTACAATGCTACATAGAAAACTATTAGAGTATATTATTGTTATTGGAGTATATTATTATTAGAACTTGGTCACCAAGTATGCTTGGTGCCCACACATACTTGACCACTACTCAACTAGTAGCATATAAGGTTTTAGTACTCTTTGTAATAATATAACAACAATATTTCATACATCTATTTTATTTGTAACAAAAACAAATGTGCTTTCCCAAAATCTCAAAATATGAAGATATTTGGGATCAAGATTTGATGCAGTCTAAGATCATAACCTCTCCTAAACGTGATGTTGCAACTTAGTAGAGAAGTTAGAACTACAAAATACAATATCTTTCAGTAATGTAGCAATATAAGACTACATATAAATAATGTCAAATGCATCTTTGCTTTTTAACCATGTTAGTTCAGGTCCTTGCATAATGGTAGATTTTACATGGGAATCAAAGTTGCTAATCAATAAAGAAACTATCTTTGCGATAAATGGTACCTGGAGTCATCCCGAGTTCATACATTCTAGCAAGAATTTTCTTTTGCATTATAAGCTGCTGATCCAACCAGCTTTGTGGAAGTGGACCACCCCATCTACAGATGAAATGTAGTGTTCAAATGTAAAAACTGAAGAAAGATCGGTGGAACTACTCAGCCAGAAAAGAGACAGTTTGCTATCAGATACAGTCCTCCACTTGATATTCAAGTCAGTTTAATTAAGCATTTAAGCTCAGAAGCAATGTTCAAAAATAAATATAAATCCAGTTTGCGTGAAGTTTAATAAACATCTTATACTTTGTGGTACAGCCAGAAGTTTTATACGAATTGTAACTTCATCTATGAAAATTTTGTTTGGACCTCTAAATGTTATGAAGGAGACAATGACTTCCCTGTGAAATTATTTCAAGAGTGAGATTGAAAACAAAAAAGAATAACATAGTCAGCAGAGCATGTTTGGTGCATCACAGATGAGTCTCTCTAATGGAGCAACTAGAACAAATTGAGTTTTGAAATAAGCATTAAACAGTAGTGGTTTGAGTTTGGAAAAATGAGGAATCGAGAAGTCTCTTTAAAGAAGGAGAACAAAATTGAGCATCTCCCAAAATTCCCAATACACGGGTCTAAAAGTATTAGATTAAAAGAAATATCAAACTACAAAGCTTGATTCAAAGTTTCAAGAGGAAGCATTCTTCCTAAAATTTGCCAGATATATTGCTCCTTATAATTTCTATTTCAGCACCTCTAGGATCATATATACATCAGTCATAGGTAACATATGATGAGGAAAAATTGAAGGGAGAAGAATTGGGGATTGGAAGTTTGCAGGGATCTTAATTGGCATTAAAAATCACACGCAAAATAATACTATAGACCACAAAGATGTATAGAGAGGTTGTTCCCTTTTACAGGGAAAGGGTTGTTTGGGCAGTATTGGTGAGATAATATAAGAAAAAACCTCAAAGTCTACAAGCTCACCTGTGTAAGTTTCCCATACGTGACCATGCAAGGAAAGCTGGCCCTCCAAAGAAATCGTTCAAATCAGAACTGCTAATATTGAAATTCTGCCAAAGGATGAACAAGTAAAGCTTCAGTTACTATTACTATCTGCACTAAAGCACCAAGTAGAAAATTTTCAAACTGGAACAGAAATCAAAATTTGTAATAAATTGTATGAAATCATCATAAAGACATTGACATATTTTTAACCTACAGTTTAAAAATAAAAATTTCTTTCATCCTTATTATTGACGTGTATTATTTAAATATATCAATATTAGTTAAAAGTTTTTAACATAAACCTTGTGACTAAAGAACTTTCACAGATTTAATGAACAGAATTTCAGCTAATATGGCACTGAAATTTGTATACTGCTTGTATACGGGTCTCCCCCTCTAGCGGTCTTTCTTAAGCCATAATACAAATCAAAAAAAAGAGAGAGGAAGTCAGCGGATCACAAGAAATTGAGATATATTGCCTATGGATTCGTACAAAAATTCAAGGATTAATTCAGGTTATATAAAAAGTCCTATATATCCAGAATGATGAAAGGATAATGGGTTGCGACAAAAAAAGTACAATGCCATATGCATCAATAGAATTATGTCTCTTAATTATGTTGTCACGCATAAATATTTAATCCAAGTGTTTGAATTGAGTATGTTTAGTTAAGTTGCATGATTTTGGACCTTTTGGTTCTTTCTTTTTTTTCAATTATGCGCACCTAATAACTTGTAGTTGAAATGTAATAGTAACACCTTATTTCCCACTTTTTTTTGTAAGTAACTTATTTACCACATGCACTTACGAAAGATGTAAATGTTTAGTTTATGTGACTTATATACATATAGATTTTCTACAGGAATTATATTTCTCTGTCTTTATAGCATGATATGACTAACAAATAATATTTTAAAAAAGAGTAGCTTGTAACAGTATGATGTCTGTGTCAGGCCCAGCTAGGATCCTGACCAGAAAAAGAGATAGAAACAGAGATATAGAGTGATATATAGAGAGAAATTGGGATGAAGAATAGAAATCTCAATGTTCTTCACTGAGATCGCGAGGGAGAAAAAAGATAAAAAAAAAATAAGGAGAAAACTTAAAACAAACTTCTCTTCATTTAATTCATTCACTTAATTCATAATGCTTCTTGAAGGTTACTCCTCCTTTTACAACTATTTATAGTAAAGTGATGTTGAAAAGTAAAAACTCCTAACCTACACCTCAAGGTCCTCACTCCTTATTCTTCACTCACATATAACTAACTTCATGTGCACACATACTTGCACACAAAAAGTACTACTACTAGAATATAATAATTATTCTCTTGTTCTCAGTTTACCCTTTCCTGACGTCTGAGACTAGGAATCTAAGATGCAGAGATGTAAAGCAGAGAAAAACTGAAAAGAAAATAAAGACCTGAAAAACTTTTTGCCAAATAGCCTCTTGCCCAGTGAATGCTAACGGCAAATTAATACCCTGGAAAGCCATCCAATCTATCTCCTTTTCCCATCTTCCCCAGTCCCACCAAGCAAATGAATCTTCCAGAAGTTAAGAATGAAGGAATAAGATTATATAACTTGAAATACAAAGCCACATGCCTAAAGCCGCTAAAGTTTAGCTTGCGACAGTAATAACATTGATATTTGAGCTTACAGCTAGATGTAACCGCGTTCTGGTAATAGTTCCAAGGGACGGGTCTCCGTATCAATATTCCACCATCCTGAATGCGTGGGAGAGAACCTGAATCAGGTACTGAAGCTAGTTGAACACCGCCAGTTTTATCCCATGATATATGTGCTTCACACCAATACTTCAAATACCAATGCAAACCAGCCAAAAGCTCCACTCCAGTGAACCCTTTAATTCTAGTTACAATAAAATTAAAAGGTTCACGTGTTAACAAAGTGTCAGAGGATTATTTTGTAACTTAGCAATGATACATAATATCCCTTTTTGTTAGAAAACAAAAAATAATGTAGCAAACATAATAACACTTGAGCCTGGCCAAATTCACTAAGAGTGAATACTAAACAAAGATTCAATACTCAGTTTAACAAATCCACCTTGCCGATAATACCACCAAACACCCAAAAGAGACAAACATGTGAAATTTTCTGTCACTTCAAGTATAAAGTAAAAATACAATTCAAACTGAATTCTCAAGTTTGTATGAAGCAATAAAATTGATATGAAACATACAACTAGTAAGTGATTGAGACCTACCAAAAACGAGGCTCAAGAAACCATGGATGCTAATATTTTTTTATTAAAAAAAATTACTACCAAAGCTGCTAATGGAACCTACTGTTACCTCCTAAAATTTGAGATAGCAATATAATGAACATAAAAAATATACATACAATATTTCAGGAGTGCCACGTTTACTGAAAGAAGGATGATTGCTTATAGAGAAGCAAGATTCTCCACCACAGCGTTCCTGCAAACAAATATTGAAACTATAAGAGTCTTTCTTCAATTTCAAAAAATATGAAGTTAGAACAAGTTGACCACTAAGTATTAGAAACACCAATATTTAACTTCCTACAGCACTGCAGCCTAATACAAAATAAAATTTCAACAAAGACTGTTGGACCAAAAAAATTGAGAAAAGTTAACTAAACATGGAAGACATTAACCTTATGATTATTTACATAATTCTTAGACTTTTACCCATATAGAATACATCAATGCTAAACCCCATGCGCACCTGGCCTTACCTTTGCTTCATATAACTACATCAACTGGCTCAATCTTTTGTTGCTCACAGAAGCTAAAGTTGTAGCAAGTAATGGTTCATACATTGTAGAATGTTATGTCAAATTAAATTAGTTTGACTCACTCTAACAGCATTTGTAGTTCAATTTTCAAAATACAGTAAAACATCTATTTAGTAATATACTCTATATAGGAATAACCTCCATATAGTAATAAAAAAATTTAGTCCCAACTTGGGCTAGTTATAAATAGGAATAAACTCTTATAATTTTTTAGGTCCCTTCTTAACAAATTTGACTCCATATAGTAATAATTATCTACATATTGCAAAAAATATATGTTATGTTTCATTAAATGATTATAGAATTTATATTGAGAGAAAAATATTAAAGAAAATACAAGATTTTAAACTTTTGAGGTGACTTTGCATAATCCTAACACTACATAGATATATGTACAATTTTTTGAAATTATGTCCATCTCTTTTATCAATGTGTATACCTTCAATTTGTACATGCTATGTAGTGCATGCTTTATCTCTATACCACTTGCACTAAAGAAAACTAAGTCAAATAATAATTTTTATAACTACACCTCTATTTAGTTATAATTAATTTGGTCCCAACACTATGACTAAATAGAGGTTTTACTGTAGATCGAAATTACAAATGGGAAAAAAAAAACCATGGCCTAACATATTTAAAAGCCAAAAAGCTCAATAGGGAGAAACAAAGAAGCAAATACCAAATACAAAATATGATTTAAAATCAATTAGGCTATAATGCTGATCAAACTAGGGCTAATAAAGCACTAAACCAAAGAGTTACACAAGTCAACATATATATATATATAGGTTCCATCCACAGCAACCGGTTGCTGTAGCGCAACCCCTTGTGTTGTAGGAGCTGGAGCAAAAAAAAATTAAAAAATTGACACAAGGCTAAAAAAGAGGTTGCTTCACTGCAAGCCGGATGGAACCATATATATATATATATATAATAAATGAGACAGAGTGGGAGATAGAGAACCTTAGAGATGATCTGAAAGTCGAAGCTGGAGGAGTGAGAAGGAAAGAGACGATTGAGGACGGCACGAGCGGCGACAAGTTGAACAGTAGGGGGAGCTCTCTCACTGTCCTGAATTTCAAGAAGGCGCGAAATATGGTTGACTCCGATGGTTGATGAGTGTGCCACCGCCAAAAACACAGACAAGAAACAGCTGAGGATCAACAATGAGATGGCGGGAAAGGAGGAAGAAGAGGCCATATATATTAATGTAATTGGTAAGAAGAAGAAGTATAACAGTATTTATTATAGTTATTGGGGATGGGGAGATAGAAACAGAAAAATAAGATTCTGAGAGTAGGAGAGAAAGTGACAAAAATTCAGCCGGCGAAGAGTAGAGAGAAAGTGAGTTGAAGTCCGTTTGGTTTTTTTCACTATTCTATTTAATTTTTGAATAACGACGAGATTTCAACTACCTTAAGCCCCTTCGAACAAGACCGGGGACATAAGTTTCCATGTATACATCACAATTATAATTGGACTAAATTTTTAGGAATATATAACGAAAACTCATTTTATTTTTTTCATGTATGAAAAACTTAAAAATCGCCCGACGAAAAGTTGGGCTTGTTTGTTTGTTGGGTTATCGTAGTCGTATGTATAGATACAGGCCCTTTGTTTAATAAACCAGAGCCCACAACAGGCATAATTGGACGGAACGGAGCCCAATTATAAGTTGTACGATGGAATTAGATGGTACAAAACAATCATGCTATAAATAAATAAATGAAAACATGAATTTCTCAATGGACTTGTCCTTTATTATATATATATAATTATATATCAATCAATATAAATGTAGTTTGTGAAAATAGGATGGGTTTACAGCTGCTTACTGTAGGCCTGCTTTAAAAAAATAGGAATTGTTTTTTATACTAATATTTACTAGTGGAATAATAAAGATATAAAATAGTTTATCAAATACTAATTAATTGATATTAACTCAATGAATGGCCCTAGGCATTATTTTTTAAAAACGTAAAATTGAGATCCGACACCCAAATAACCAACACCAACACCAACTCACTCATCTAGCTAGTTACTAGTACCGTGATGGATAAAATAAAGTGATGATGAGATTAAGTTAATCAATCTATACACAACTTTTATTATCGTGTAGCATTCCTATGTATGGCAAAACTGTTGCACTCATATCAAATCAATGGCCAGGGGGGAAGGTAAGCTACTTTACTTCACTGTCTGTCTGTATTAATGTCATGATTCAACTCCCATGCTAATTGCGCATAATTGAAAGGTTGCTTTCTAATTATGGAAAAGCTGATCACTCGTAGGAAAAAACTGGTTGATGCACAAATCAGCCAGCCAGGCGGGCAGGCAGGCAGAGGGAGGTACGGGAATAACAATACCTGCCTGCTTTTACTGGCAATTACAAAGTACTAGTGGTTGAACATCTCTCGTATTAAATCATTTATAATTCATGTAATAATAATAATAATAGTTTCAAGTCTAAATTAATTAATAATCATATCCCAACACAACATAACATTTTACCGGAGGAGGAATCTGTCTGTATTTAATTGTCGAGGTAGTTAAAAACTTCTCTACCCGACACAACATTTTGAGAACTTGACCAACAAATTTTACACAAGAATGATAAGGAGCAAGCAAGGACTACTATTTCTCCATACTCTCATCTAACGCGGTGATGATAAAAGGGAACCAACCTTGTGACTACTATTTTAAGTTGCAACTAAACGACTAAATTTTTACAACATAGGTAGGCAAAGCCAAGAAACAGATACAAGTTTGGAGGAGGAATTACACAAGGATCAGGGTGGTCATATTTCTCCGACACTACAACCTCTTCAAACATTATTATTAGAGGACTGTAGGAGTTGCATGTGGGTTTCAGACTATAACTGAGAGACGAAACTGTCGTCTTGCGTCATATATGATTGAATGTTCCAGTGCAAATCATAATCAGAGAAGCAGAATGGAATTGTCTCCTCAACAATGGAGAAAGTGTAGTCTTCTGTCCCCATTTCTGTAGTAATAATTCAGGTCACTTTAACTACCATAACATGGCAACAGAAGTACCCACTCCATCTTGTTTGGTATATTGATTTTACAGAGAGCCCAAAACAAATTTAATTACTTCACCCTTTTTACCTGAACAAGACGAGGATAACCATCCAATTACTCTTCCATCTAATATCATCATATTCCTCCAACCATCCAAAGAAGCAGGATATAAAAATGTCATTTTCTCTAATCCTTTGCCACTGAGCAATTAAATGGTAGTAAAAATCATAAACATCGAGCCATGGGGCTTTTAGGAAGAAGAGGATCCCATTTAGATGGGGTGCCGAAACCTGCCACTAAAACAAGGGTCATTGACATTAATGGTGGACAAAGCTACCAAACTCCATTAATATGGACAAAACTTAGCAATCAAAATAGAGGAAAATAACTAAAATCACTAACAAGGTATATGATACCAACCTTATTAAAAAAGCATATGATAGTGATCTGTTCCCAGAGAGAGAGAGAGGTGCCTATGATAAACCCAAAAAATTCACATGAGCCTTCCACCAAGTCTAATCTGGGCCATTCATGCTTTAACCTATTTAAGGCTATATAAGTAGGGTTATTCTGGCTCCACATTCTGCTTATGTACCATCAAGGCTAACACTTTCTTTTCTATTAAAATAGGGCCTACCCTTGATGCACTCTTCTTTATATATCAAACTCGAGTCATTATTATTTCCAAACTATCTCTCTCCCTCTTCAACATAAGAAAGATGTCATATAATCAAAATTATTGCTGGGAAAATGAGTTTCAATATCACTCTGAACTACTACTGCCCCAAGAGTCAACCTCCCTCTGTTCCCAGCAAAGCCTCCAATCAATTCCTTCCCTCACATCACAACAACATCATCCACAGAACCATCACCACTCTACCTGGCACCACTGCATCACCACGTTCAAGGGCCACAACTCCTACGTATCCTCCCTTGCCCTCAATGGGAAGTTCCTCTATACCGGCTCCTCCGACAAAGAAATCCGAATGTGGCAGTGCAACATTTTAAGCTCTGAACTCGATCATGAAAATCTAGACGACAGCATGGTAATTGCGGGAAAGGGGGCAGTAAAGTCTCTAGTAGTTTTAGCTGATAAAATCATCAGCAGTCATCAAGACCACAAAATCCGAGTATGGAAAATTGATAATCATGAAACAAACCACCAAAAGTTCATGCACTTGGCCACACTCCCAACGCTTAGTGACCGTGCCCTTAAGCTACTGATTCCCAAAAACCATGTACAAATAAGGCACCACAAGACATCTACATGGGTCCATCATGTTGACACTGTATCAGCACTAGCCTTGTCTGCTGACAACTCACTCATCTACTCTGTTTCATGGGACAGGACACTCAAAAATTTGGCGGGTAAATGACTTTAAATGCTTGGAGTCAGTCGGGGATGCACATGATGATGCAATAAATGCAGTTGGCACTATCTAATGATGGACATGTTTATACCGGATCAGCTGACAAGAAAATCAAGGTGTGGAAGAAAAACTCGGGGGAAAATAAGCATTCCCTAGTAGCTACACTTGAGAAACATAAATCTGGGGTCAACACACTGGCACTGAGCACTGACGGGTATGTTTTATACTCTGGTGCATGTGACAGATTGATAGTAGTCTGGGAGAAGGATGATGATGGCAACATGGTGGTTGTTGGAGCGCTAAGGGGGCATGCCAAGTCCATATTATGCTTGGTTGTAGTAAATGACTTGGTCTGTAGTGGTTCAGCAGATACAACTGTAAGAGTTTGGAGAGGTGTTGATAGAATGTACTCTTGCTTGGCAGTGTTAGAGGGGCACAAAGGCCCGGTTAAGTGCTTGACCATGGCAAGTGATCATTATTATAATCCATCTGATACAACATCTTCTTATCACCTCTACAGTGGCAGTTTGGACTGTGACATCAAGGTCTGGCAGATTTTTGTTCCTCTTCTTTAACAGACCTCTCATATTTGTTCTTCTCTTTGAGGGCCTGAACATAATTTTCAGGCTTTCATTCTCTTTTATGGGCGCTTGGGTGCTTTTTATCATCAGTATTAGTGTGCACATGAGTAACTTGTGGTCCATAGGAAATTTAACTCAAGATTTTAAAGGGGTGGCTTTCCTCATAAGATATAAGCTGTGTAAGGCCTTTATATGTTTTGGTTTTCAGTGTGTGATTTTATGATATTCCAGTAACTATACCTCTTATGTGCTACCTTTCATAATAAGTATATATATATATATGTGTGTGTGTGTGTGAGAGAGTTGTTGAAGAGTGGACATTTAGGGAGGTATTAATAATAGAACTCTTCTAATTTGATTTGGTTGAACGGTCGATGGCTCACTGCATTTTTACTTTAAAAGCACTACTATTTACCTCGACCGTTTGCTAATGGTGCCGGTGAAAAGAATTGAAGCTTCTCTCTCTTTATGCCTAACTCCAATGTTGGGACCTGTTGAATATTGGATCCTATTTTTGGTCTTTGGTCTTTGGTCATTAATCATTGGTCAATGGTCAATGGTCCTCACTCCTTTAATGGGTCAAGGGAACATATTAATGGGTCAAGGGAACATATCACCATTATCTCATTAATGTTACTCCTTTGGTGAAAATGAGTCCAACTCATTTCCTTTTCTACCCTCTAGTTCTTGGCTATAAAAGGAGGCCAAATGGAAGAGGAAAGACACACCAAAATTGATAGAGTATATCTTAGAGAGAAGAAGAGCAAAGCTCTAGTTTGAGTGTCAAAGAGAGTTAGAGAGTGAGAAGCTCAGTTAGAGCATTCTGAAAAGTGAGGTGTGCGAGAGAGAAATAAACAGTTAGTTTATTTCTCAGTTGAGAGTTTGTAATCTCCATATTATTTTCATAGTGATTTTCTGAGATCTCTTCCCGTGGTTTTTCCCAGTTGGGTTTCCACGTAAAATTCTTGTGTTATTATTTTTATATCTCATACAGTAGTGTGTTTGTATTTATCTTAGTGTATTTGTGTGAGCTTGATTTCTCAACAATTGGTATCAAAGCTCTTGGTTCACACCGACGATCAATTTAAAGAGAAATTAGGCAGGTCACAAATACGAAGATGGCAAGCACAAGTGCAAGGTATGAAGTTGAACCATTTGACGGTAAGTCAAATTTCAGTATTTGGCAGTGTACAGTCAAAGATGTATTGGCTCAACAAGGATTGACAAAGGCACTAGAAGGGAAGAAACCAGCGACTATGACGGATGAAAAATGGGTGGAACTTGAAGCTAAGCGCGTAAGGCAACAATCGATTGAGTTTGGCGCCACGGATCAAATATCGAGTTTTGACAGAACCTCTTCAAGGACTTGTGGGGGAAAACTTGAGAAAGTTTACAAGTCAAAGTCTCTATCAAATCGGTTATATTTGAAGAAGGAATTGTACCGGCTTCGGATGGAAGAAGGGTCAGATTTGGCCAATCATATTAATGAGTTTAATAGATTGGTGACCCAACTAACCAAGATTGATGTGAAGTTGACGAAGAAGATAAAGCCTTATCGCTTCTTGTCTCTCTACCGATTCATACTCAACTCTCCGCACTACACTCCTTGTAGGGAAGGAAAAGCTTGCGATTGACGATGTGATATCGCTAGATCGGACCGGATAAGTTCAAGGCACTACTTCCGAGATCGAGAGAGATCTTCTTACTTTTTCAAATGGGCGTGGCAGGGGTCCTAATCAAAAGAAGTATTCCGGCAAGGAACGAGAAAGGTCTCAGTCGAGACCAGGTAAGAAGGATAAATCTCAGGTTGAATGTTATCATTGCCACGAGAAGGGCCACTACAAAAATCAGTGTCCATTGTTGAAGAAGGATAACAAGAAGAAAGGAAAGCAGATTGAAAAATCTGCTAATGTTCTTGAAAGCGTTAGATGTGTGCAAATGACGAGAGTCATACATACGCGATGTAAAATGAAGCTTCACAAGGTGATCTCTTATCTGTTAGAGACAATTAAATTTTTACTGATTGGTACATGGATTCCTATTGTTCTTTTTCATATGTCCCCTCATAGGGATTGGTTTGATACTTTTACATCCCGCAATGGTGGTACAATTTTATTGGGTAACAATGCAATCTGCAGTTATTTGGGATAGGTACCATCAAAATTAAAATGTTTGACGAGTTGTCGTAACATTGGGTGATGTAAGGTATATTCCGTAATCAAAGAAGAGCTTGCTTTATCGGTTGGAGTACTTGACTCATATAGTCAGTAGATCTCGATCGAGAGATGGTGTCATGAAAATTACCAAGGGCTCGATGGTAATTATGAAGGGCCGTAAGAAGGGCACCCTCTACAAGTTGATAGGGACACAATTCTTTGGTGGAGCGGACAAATTACATGCGAGATAATTCCAACAAGGATAGCAATTATGGCACATGCGACTTGGTCATTCGAGTGAAAGGTGGAATGAAAGAACTTCACATAAGGCGATTCTTTGAAAGGTGTCAAACGTGCAGCTTTGAATTTTGCAAGTTTTGCGTGTCTGCAACAAACAACGGAGGGTCACTTCAAGGCGAAAGACATACCGCAAGAATGTACTTGATTATGTACATTCGGATGTGTGGGGACCGATCACATACGTCGATGGGTGGAGCCCATTATTTTGTTAGCTTTATAGATGACTACCCGAAAAGGTGTGGGTGTATTTTATGAAACAGAGATCCGAGGTTTTCGAAATCTTCAAGCGATGGAAAGCTAAAGTAGAGAACCGCACCGGAAAGAAGTCAAGTATTTCGGATCGATAATGGCACGTAATCAAGGGACAGTCATTCCTACGCCTGTCGGGATGAAGGTATCACCAGCACTTCTCGGTCAAAAGAACTCCAGAGCAAAATGGGGTTCTTAGAGAGGATGAACATAAACTCTATTGAACGCGCATGATGTATGAGATTGAATGCGAGGATTGCCCAAGAGTTTACAATGAGGCAATCAATCTGACGTGTTATCGATAAATCGATCTCCTTCAAAGAATTGATTACAAAATCCCAAAGAGGTATGGATTGGGAAACCAGTTGATTTTTCTGTGATGAAAATCTTTGGTTGTCCAAATTTATGCTCATCTCGCCAACAAGAATGACAGATCCAAAGCTTGATCCAAGGTCAAAAGAGTGTATTTTCCTTGGATATGAAGATGGTGTCAAGGGATACAGTTATGGGATCCAAAGATCCAAGAAGAGGGTCACAAAGCAGAGATGTGGTGTTCATAGAAAACACATGCCGAACAAGTCCGAGAATGAAGAATCTGCAGCAAGTGAGTTGCAAAACACCCAATTGAGGTGGAGCTTCTCAAGAGATTGAAGATGATCAACCTTCGATCCCCAAGAGAGGTCCTATAATCTTGTTAGAGATCGGAAAAGTCAAGAAAACCCGGTCAGAGATATATGGGTTTGAAGACATGGTTGCCTTTGCCTTGATTGCTTAGTAGTGGAGATCCAACTAGCTATCGTGGATGCTATTCAAATCCGATGATAATGATAAATGGGCGATAAGCTATGGCGTAAAGAGATGGAATCTTTACAAAAGAACCGTATACGGGAGTTAGTTCAACTTCCAAAAGGATCAAGGCTATAGGATGCGGTGGGTGTTCGGGAAAAAGAAGCTCACCGATAAAGAAGGTGAAAGATTCAGGCCGATTAGTGGCAAAGGGATTCTCAGAGAGAGGAATCGACTACAATGAGATCTTCTCACCAGTTGTGAACACACATCGATTCGGTTGATCTTATCTATCAGAAGATCACAGATATGGAGTTGTAATGACTTGATGTGAAAATGACTTTTCTCCACGGTGATTTAGAAGAAAAGATCTACATATGGCGACTGAGGGGTTTATTGAACCGTGGGAAAGAGGGTTTAGTTTGCGCTTTGAAGAAGTCCTCTATGGTTTGAAGCAATTCCCCAAGATAAAGTGGTATATGAAGTTTGATAACTTCACGATGGCTCATGGTTACTTCGTCGTCGAAGTATGATCCATGTGTGTATTTCGATCCCTCGATGATGGCTCTTTAGTATTGTTAACGTTATATGTCGATGACATGTTGATAGCAGCAGAAAGAGGAAGTCGATATTTTTCAAATTTGAAGAATTTGTTGAAAGCGATGAATTTGACACGAAGGATCTTGGGTCACCAAGAAGATCCTAGGTATGGAAATTCACGAGGGATCGCCAACGAGAAAGTTGTGGCTAACTTTCGGAAAGGATATGTGCGTAAAGGTCTTGAGAGGTTTAACATGAACAATGCTAAACCGTTAGCAGACTCCGTTAGCGGCACATTTCGAGTTATCTTCACAATGAGCCCACAAAACGAGGGGCGAGGTGGAGTATATGTCCAAAGTACCGTATGCAAATGCGGTGGGTTGTCTAATGTACGCCATGGTATGTATGAGGCCGATATCTCACAAGCGAACGTGGTTAAGCAGGTATATGGCAAATCCAGAAAAGAGCATTGGAATGCAATAAAATGGATTTTTCATTATCTGGCAGTACAACCAATTACTGGTCTTATGTTTGATCGTGATACCGCAAGAAAGTGAGGTTACTGTGGTTCGTTGATTCGGATTATCTTTGGAGACCTAGATGCGAGGAGATCTACGACGGGGTTTATATACACCTTTGTGGAGGATGTATGTATATGTTGGAGGTCGATGTTGCGATCTACGGTAGCATTATCAACAACAGAGTGAGTATATGGCATCGACAGAGGCAAGCAAGGAGGCTTTGTGGCTTAGGGACTAGTTGAAGAACTAGGTTTCCAAAGCAGGCAAAGATCCAGATTCATGTGATAGTCAAAGTGCTATTCATTTAGCAAAAGAACCAAGTGTTCCATGCCGTAACCAAACATATAGATGTTCGGTATCACAAGATTCGTGAGTGGTTGAACAATGGTGACATTGCGAGTCACAAAGTTCACACAAAGGAGAATGCCGCAGATATGCTCACAAAAAGTCGATTCTGTGCAGAAAAGTTCAAGCACTGTTTGGACTTAATTCACTTAAATCCTAATGTTGAGTTCAGTAGTGGAGTATCCAGGGAGAGGATACATTCACGCAACTGAAAATCATCATGATTTGGAAAATATGAGCCAAGTGGAGATTGTTGAATATTGGATCCTATTTTTGGTCTTTGGTCTTTGTCATTAATCATCGGTCAATGGTCAATGGTCCTCACTCCTTTAATGGGTCAAGGAACATATTAATGGGTCAAGGAACATATCACCATTATCTCATTAATGTTACTCCTTTGGTGAAAATGAGTCCAACTCATTTCCTTTTCTACCCTCTCTAGTTCTTGGCTATAAAGGAGGCCAAATGGAAGAGGAAAGACACACCAAAATTGATAGAGTATATCTTAGAGAAAGAAGAAAGAAGCTCTAGTTTGAGTGTCAAAGAGAGTTAGAGAGTGAGAAGCTCGGCTAGAGCATTCGGAAAGTGAGGGAGCAGAGAGAAATAAATGTTAGTTTATTTCTCGGTTGAGTTTTGTAATCTCCATATTATTTTCATAGTGATTTTCTCGAGATCTCTTCCCGTGGTTTTTCCCAGTTGGGTTTCCACGTAAAATTCTTGTGTTATTATTTTTATATCTCATACAGTAGTGTGTTTGTATTTATCTTAGTGTATTTGTGTGAGCTTGATTTCTCAACAGGAACTTAGAGAAAGTTAACATATATTTAATACACTATTCCATCCTTTTTTCCCCCAAAACACCTACATTCCAGACAACCTTACCCACCTTTATCCTTAGTGTGGACGGACGTACACTATGCCTATAAATTTTATCTAGGCTACACATATCAAACCAGGAAAATTGAGACTAAGCTCAAAGGAAAATTTTCAAATTGATATATTATCAGGAAACCAAGCACACCTTGCCTGTTGGGGCACCAAATGATTGCCACTTAACCCAAACTATCGATAGAAAATGATAGCTTGGAAAAAAGGAAGTTAGATGCGCATAGAAAATGATTCCTATGTTATATTTCATTTTAGGTCCAGCATAAGTTATATTCCTAGGTTCCATTTCATTTTTGTACCATTAAACTTTTAGGAGGGGGGCAGTATCAGCTAGCTAGAGAAAGGAAAATAATAAAACTATATAGACTAGAGGAATACAAACAGGTCCTATATCACATAGTAGTAGCATCACTGAATGACAATTCAAAGCACTGCTCCTTGATCAGAAATTAAAAATTCATGCGCTCCAGTTGATTAATAAATTACATTATCTCAAAAGATCAAGAAACAATACAAACTGTGATGTAATTTTAAGATCAGAATAAAAAGAAATTTGTAAAATAATCAACTATCGATAAACAAATCCAACAAGGAATTTGTAAAATAATCAACTATTGATAAACAAATCTAACGTGGCAGTATTTTTATTGGAAAAAATCTACCCAAAAGAGAGGAGATATTATCAGTTAAAGTAGTGCTTTTTCAGACATTTGACCTATTCAACTTAATTACAGGTGGAAAATGAATTAGGTAAAGGTCATTTTTTTTATTTTTATCTTCTCAAGAAGCTAACTTACCTACCCTACCCGTAAGTAAGAGTTGTTCCTCTTCTGTTTCCAAAACCAGTCTCATTCATGATGTAGGAAAAGTTGAAATGAGGCCTGGTGGGGTACAAGATGCATCTAAAACCTTCGTTAGATTAGATTAGGATTAGGGCGGGCTAGTAGCACAAATGCTAACATAATCATCTACTCTACGCTATCAAACCTAACTCTGTAAAAATATATGCCAGCCCAGCTATATGATACTTATAAAGATAAAAGGAAAAGATTTTTCACTTTTTACCTAAACTTTTGAATGATTAAAGGAAGGTTCCTAACCAAAAAAATGAAATATTCTTCTACTTGTAAACTAAAAATAATGATATGTTGTTCTCTTCCGCATAATGCCATAAACCCAAAACATTTCTGTAATTTAGTTTACCTAATTACTAAAAGACCTCCACAACCAAAAAAATATTTATGCAGAATGGCAGTAGACTTGGACAATTGCACCATTCATTTTTGCAACTTACTAAGTAGATAATGGTACCATAAATCAACCTTAACTGTTACATATGTTTATCATCCACAAGAGACTGCAAAATCCATGGAAGCCTACTTTAAGGGGACATATTTTAGAGTGATATTTACATGCCTGATGTCCAAATGTTATAAACTTAGTTTCAACCTAAATTCCTTAATTTGAACAGTGAGCCAATAGAATAGGCCCCCAACACTTTGCTTAGTTTAAGCCAAAAGTTAGATTCCACCTAGTACTAAAATAGATTCAAGGTAGGCGACTCAATTTCCTTTATTATACACGTGTAGTCTTCATTCTTAAACAAAGCACCAACTTCAAGGTCAAAAATGAAGTTTTACTGGTGAGATGTCAGTATGCATTTCTCACATCATCGTCTAATCATGATATTTCAATTTGTCATTATAATGCTTTAAAGCCTAATACCAAAAGTACTAAAATTCTAAGAGGAAATGTATCCCGACTAGACCAACAACAAAAATGTACGAGTTATTATTTGGGGCATTTCTAAAGTCAACTTCGTTGACCGCAAGAAGATGGCATAATGCTCAAAGCCTAAAACCAAAATACTACAAGTACAAAAATTCTAAGCTGAAATACATCCTGACTAGAATAACAACAACACAAATGTACAAGTTACTCGGGGCATTTCTAAAAGTCAACATCTTCGACCACAAGAAGATGGCAGTAGAAATCTCAAAAATGGTTTCAAACAATTGATTGAAACAAAACAAGCATATCCAGAATCTGTTTTAAATTAAAATGACTTTCACGCGCACCCAAGAAAAAAAGGGGGGGGGGGGAAATCAAGAAAAAATGGAGAAGAAACATCTAAATGCCTATGAAATACAAAGATTACCCTGTTAACCTGTCTTACTTATTGTTTATACATCCAAACTGAAAAGGATCTATTCAAAGTTTCAAGTAATTGTACTAACTTTTACTGAAACAAATACAAGAGGCACACAAGTAAGCTACTTTGGCATTTGAATTATTTACAAAGGTAACTTTGCTGGTGTACCCGGATCACGAGGATATTTCCTTGGGGTGGGATCATCTTTTAAACATATGATGGCAGTTCTTTGTCCATGTGAGCTGTGCGATTCCACTGTATTCAATAAAAGAAGTAGTCATATTTCTTCAGTATGTAATTTCATAGGTGCAAGTTTACGATAGAATCAGTAGCCGAAGACTGTCGATTTGCTAGATTTTACTGGATTTTAAATTATGGACTTATGCACAAAATGGATTGATGCTAGTCATATGATCAATTACAGAAACTAATCACATTACTAAACTACCAAAGACAAAATATCTTGGTTTCCACTGAACTTTAATGAGAAACATTGAGCACTAGACAGTATTTTACAAACCTATCTTCCAAATCTACTCTACAAACCACTAGGACAGAAGACTGCAAAATATTACTCAAGGATGGGAAGATTTGATTCCGAACTACCATGGAGGAGTTGGTAGATCGTGAATTATAATTGGGCAAGGAGTGTAATATGTCAGTCTGCATCTAAATTTATCAAGGTTAAATATAATACACTAGTAACATATTGTCTTTATGTAAGCAAAGTATATAGAATAACAAAAGACTAGGTTCCTAATATGCATGATTAAAATATCAAGTATCATCTTTAAGCCATCAACGGACCATCTTATTTATCCCATTTTATTACTAATACAGAAAGATAAATAAGTTGAAAAGATTCTGAGAAGGATATACCAGAGAATGTTTGGAGCCACGAAGCACCCATCAAATTAATTGCTCTCTCAGCTCTTCTAACTTCATCCTGTCAACATGTGTCGAACAGGAAAACATTTAATGGTTGATGCGATGGCGACAAGCTCTAATCAGCTATATATATTGTGGTAGCACATTCATATCAAGTATCCACATAAGGTGTCACAGGTCCCTTCAGCTTATAGATGCATTTATTAAAAGAAGTTGCAATAAACTTGTACATTTGATATAAATGGTCCAACTATTTCGTTAAAGCATAGTTGAGAATGAATAACGTTCTATTGCTCGCGATACATTGTATTTAAATGTGCAGAAATAAATCATTTTTATTTCCCCTATTTAGAACTATATGAGATCTAAACCCCACAAGATGTTCACAATAGTTTTGATTACCTCTATATAGAAAACAAAAGCAAAACTGACCACCTATACCCAAGAAGAACCACCCAAACTAAAGCCCCTGTACAAATTAAATTAATACGTGATTGTTCCCAAGGAACTAGTGCCAGTGGGAAACAAAGGCACATATGATGACTTACAATAACACAAAATTCACAGAAAAATATAGATAAAGGTTTCCTTACAATAGTGCAAACCATCCAACCAGAAAAATATACTATACAAAATAAATAAACTTTAAGAAGGATCTTAAGACACCATGATTCAAGTTAGAAATGGAGATATCATTGAGTACCTGAGGATCATGACCTTTTGCAGCCACAAACAAACCGCCCACACGAACAAGAGGAAGACAATATTCAGCTGATAAAACATATGAAAATTACCTCATGAAGTAAAGGAATGCTAAAAGATGACTGGAAGAAACCTAGATGAAATACTATTCAGAAACCTAATATTCTCATTTCTGCAACTGCTCTCGCCACAGCTACATCAAATACCTCTCTGAAGCCAAGATTTTGGCCCAAATTCTGTCCTATAACAAGATACAAGAATTAGAATGTGCACTATCCACATGAAAAGGTAAATATGAATTAAAAAATAGAAGCTAGGTTATGCAAAATAAAAATTTTTTGACAGGAAATGATCTACACACATATGGAGAACATTGTGCATGAACAAAAGCAGTCTCCAAGTCTCATATGCCAGCAAAGAATAAACTGCTATAGCAACTTGAAACTTCAAAGTGAAGGGACAGAGGAAGTAGAACAAGTAACTGAAATTACATATTGCCTTATATAGAAATAAGAGCTAATTACACTTCTGTTACATGAAGTACCATCAAATTCATAATTCGACCCCCAAAGAATTTGAGCTTACAATTTACTACAACAAGAACCATATTTGATACAATTTAGCCCTAATTTCCGAATCTGGCCAAAATTGTTCGGAATACCCGACCTGCCCAAGAATCTAATCGGGTTTTGTGTATTTAATGTCAGTTGACCCTATAAATATACGGTTTGACTTAATTTAAAAAAGGGCTATTTACAGTTTCGTTACATCAAGTACCACCATATTTATGATTCGGCCCCCCAAAAAAAAAAATTATTAAAAATTAAAAATATAATAATTTTTAGCCCTTTAAAAAAAGTAACTAATACCGTAGAAATAAGGTATAAAATTATAAATATAATTTAAATTTATAAATAAAATTATAAATACAATTTGTAAAATTTAAGTTATGATATAATTTGTAAAATTTTAGACGAAAATTTATAATTTATATATAATTTATAAATTGCAAGATTTAAGTTGTAAAATTTATACATACAATTTGTTAAATTTAAGACGTAAAATTTATAATTTATGATATAATTTATAATTTGCAAGATTTAACTTGTAAAATTTATACATACAATTTGTTAAATTTTATAATTTATAATTTGCAAGATTTAACTTGTAAAATTTATACATACAATTTGTTAAAATTTCCAAATTTGAAGGAACAAAACAATTTGAAGGATGAGAGAAGAGGGAGAGAGGAGAGAGTGAAAATGGGTCATTTTTTTTTCTTTTTCAATTTATAAAATTGAAATTATAAATATTTATAAATAAAATTTGTAAAATTTAAGTTGTGATATAATTTGTAAAATTTATACATACAATTTGTTAAAATTTCTAAATTTGAAGGAACAAAATAATTTGAAGGACTAGGGAACAGAGAGAGCAAATAAGTCATTTTTTTCTTTTTTTTTCAATATATACAATTTAAAATTATAAATATTTATAAATAAAATTATAAAAATTATAAATACAACTTGAAAATTTTAAGTTGTGATATAATTTGTAAAATTTGAGACGTAAAATTTATAATTTATGATATAATTTATAATTTGCAAAATTTAAATTGTAAAATTTGTACATACAATTTGTAAAATTTAAGACGTAAAATTTATAATTTATGATATAATTTATAGTTTACAAGATTTAAGTTGTAAATTTGTACATACAATTTGTTAAAATTTTCCAAATTTGAAGGAACAAAACAATTTGAAGGAAGGAAGAGGGAGAGAAGAAAGAGATCATGAGTCATTTTTTTCTTTTTCAATTTTTTCCTCCTCATTTTGTATGCTCTTTCAATATAAAAAGGGTATTATTTAATTAATTAAATTTTGGGCATTTTGTCAATTGTTTAAAAGTATAATGTTATTCGTGTTAAAAATATAATTTGTATGTTTAAAAGTTTATTTATTTTTTTGGTAATTAAGTTTTTTTTAAAATTTCAAAATAAAAAAAATTATATTTGGTAATCTTTGTATTAATATTTAATTTTAATAATTTAATATATAATAATTATTTATAAGGATTTATACAAATTTAATACGTCAAAATAAGTATTTATACAAATTTTATACGAATTAGGTACTTGATGTAACATAAGTGTTATTAACCCGTATTGTATACGGTATCTGGCCGAAAAATTAGGTATTCCGGCCAATTTTGGCCGGATTCTGAAATTGGGAGCTAAATTGTATCAAATTAGACACTTGATGTAGTAAAGTGTAAGTCCAAATTCTTTAGGGCCTAATCATGAATATTATGGTACTTCATGTAGTAAACTGTATTTAGCCCAATAATTTACAGGACGAGAACAAGTGCATTGAAAGCTTTAACATTTACATTAGTAAAAAACTCATACACAGAAGATAAACCTGTTTGCGATATTCAAGTTTCTATCTATTTATTATTTTTTCTTCTGATATCTACATGATAATGGAAACAATTTGTGGAGATATTATTTATTTGTTCCACTTGAATTAGGATCATATGTCTAATTGGACTTCCTTTCCCAACTGTGGAAAACCTGGCATGGGGAAAAGACAATAACAGCACAGGCCATCAAGTGAGTAATTCATATGTTTTTTTGCTTGGTTTCGGAATTTGGTCATTGGTATGGCAAGAAACTACTTAATATAAATGAGATCATTAATTTAATGAATGAAGAATAAAAAAGTTGCTAGAGAAATATATCTCAGACGCATTATTTGTAGAATTGAATAGCGGGCGTGGTTAGAGATGTAGTTACAATCCCAGTAATATATAGGTGAAGCGTATCTTACAAAACAGATGTGGAAATTGGAAGCATGACTTTGTATTTTGAAATCAAACCTCATCTAAAAGTATGGTGTTATCCAGTACCAAACTTAAGTATCATGCAATTTGAGATTTTAATGGTCTTTAGTGACTTTTTCATTGTTGTTATATATGTAATTGAACAATAATTTGCCTAGAAAATGGAAAATGAACAACAATATACTTGGAGAAGTAAGGAATAAAAGTATACCTCAGCCCTTCCTCGTACAACTTGCACGTTTGACAAACCAGTCAGGTCAACTGCATGCTCCAAGAAGACACAACGCTTATTCATAGACTCCAGAAGTGTCACTTTCCAGCCTAAGCATTAGCAAAGTCATAAATTTCATAAAACTAGTAGTGCTGTAGAATAAAATTAAATAGCTATCTAAGCAACAACCAAATTAAAACTAAAATGAATCTCTACTTACATTTCTATCACCCACTTGATTTCTGTTTCAGACGGTTAGAAAAACAAAAACTCAACTCAGCCACTTAAATTTCCATGCTACACTCACGGAGTGATCATATGTTTTCAAGGGAAACCAAATTTTGGACTTCAACATTAATGATGAAAGTAGCAATCTTAGACGGTTTTCCAATCCGTTTTTTAGGCTAGCATTTTCTTTTTCATTTATTATTTTGAAACTAAAATAACTAGAATTGTAAACGAAGCAAAAGGAAATAAAAATATATCGCAAGTGAAATAGAACTATCCCCTAGGAGTGATATCACTCGGTCTTAAACGCCGAAATGAGCTACCTGGGCACGCAATGGCTAGAACCAAACCAGGAAGGCCTGCTCCACTTCCGACATCAACGAGATTAATGTTTTCGCATGAAGCTTCACCACGTGAGAGATATGAACTCCGAATCGGAGGTATGATCGCAAGAGAATCCTCAATGTGCCTTTCCATAACCTCACTTGCCTCCCTAACCGCAGTAAGATTCATCTTCTGAAAATTATAAAGGAAAAATAAGACTTCTTAGTTACGATTTACATTTATATAGATATAGGCGAGAAAGTTACTTGGTTCCAGATTAGGAGAGCGTCGACGTAGAGATGAATCTGTTCTTTTTGGCGCGGAGTTAGGGTTTCAAAATGAGAAGTTTTGAGGACTGAAGATGTGGTTAAATGTTTTCTGTTGATTTTGAACGTTGTTGATTTTGAGGACTGAAACTGTTTGACGAAATTCCCGACAGAGATCGAATACGAGACACCAAAGACTATGCCACGGCAAGCCAGCATCTTCGCGTCACGCGCTTGTAGACTTTTAACTGCTGAGGAATTGAAAGTTTAATACTTATAAAGCCTACAAATTTGTTAAGAGCCTACGCCTTTGAAATTCTAGAGTATGTTGATAATAATCTCATTCACGTCTGTCTACCTATCTACCTATCTACCTATCTATACTAAACCATAATTAATTCACAATTTGGTTCGTCCTCTTTTTCTTCTTTTTTTTTTTTTTTTGTTTGACATCTGACTTTTGTCCTACTGTTTTTGATTCTGATCTTTGACTTTTTTTATATTAATGTCAATTTTTATTATTTATTGCGACGGAATTATTCATTTTGTTAATAATAAATTTATACGTGTAATTAATAAATCAAAATATAATAAAAAGATGGTAGATTGTTGTGCGATGATCAAATTTTGGTAACATAATGTTACATAGAGTTGGGTAAACGTTTTGTGCGCAAATACATTTTCAAGTATATAATTAATCTAATTATCGAACCCCATGACATTATATAACAGTTGTGTGCGTGCCCCATGACATTATATAACAGTTGTGTGCGTGTTTATATATATATATATTAATTTGTTGATAAAAATGTTTATAATATAACCAATAGAGTTAAAAATGGGTACCTCTCTCATTTTAAAGCACTAACAAATATTTAGAAATTGTAATGCGCAATATCATCGAGTTGTTATATTGATATGATTGCTAGTGACATATTTGAAGTCTGTTACACATTACACAAACCTCACAATGCCTCAAATATCTGATAGGTACTTGATGCATTTTGAAGAGTCCATATCTTATATACGCTTACTTGCACCAAAATTCTAACATCCAAACAAAAGAGAAAACAATAGAAGAATGTCCCAGTTTTTTCCTCAAACTTGAAAGAAAATCATGCGGAAGTTAAAAAGCACGAGCATTAATAATTATGTTGGATCTTCATGTCAAACAAACACCATGTCCAAAAACATATCAGTATAGCACCGTGTCACACATAACACTGTGTTATAGTTAAAAAATGAATACATTGCCTCATTAGTTTTTTATCCATTTTTGGCAATTGTATAGGCACTCACAGTATTACCATAATGCCAACAAAATTATTATTAATGATGAAAATAATTTACCGGATGCTAGTACTTAACAAATCATGCAAAGCCATAATCCAGATAATAGAATGCAATAGATAAGGAAGCCATAAATATAAACACTGTGAGATATAGTCTACAAAATGAAGTCATAGTCTCTCCCATTGAATGCACTGTCACCATAATCTGAAGGTCTCCGTATAACTCCTTTGCACTTTAAACAGTATTTAGAATTACAGGGCGCAAAGTTGTGTTGTGATGAGCATAATAAAATTCATAATGCACCTGAAATAATGCAAGAATCATGACAACAAAAATTTAACTCTGACAAGAACTGCATACACCAAATTCATTGCCACATTATAATTGAACCATAGCTACCAAAATTATCACAATTAAACTTCTTCAAGTTTAGGTCTTCAATCCAATTATGTTTATTGAATGTGCAATATATCAACACAACTATACATTTCCATAACTTGATTTTTGTGCCGAGTGTATTTCATTAAAATGGTTCTAGCCTTGGACATACTGACCCCTACCCGATTCATGTAAAAGCTCAAGCTTAACCCATATTCATGTTCGCCTTACATTAATCAAGTTTTAAATAGGGCTGTCCAGACTCGAGACATTAAATTGGATTGTTCGGCCCAGTTGTTAGGCTTACGTGAGATTACACCTAATATATACCCTCCAAATTCCAAAAACTTTTCTGGTATGAACCCATATTCATTTTTTTTTCTTCATGTGAAATTAACTTGGGCTATGTGTGTCACCAATTTTACAGTTTTAATGATTTAGACAGACTGTCCCATGCGAAGAACAGTTGTTTTTTAAATAAAATTATTTTTAATTTATTAATTTATTTTATATAATGATTATAAAATATATATTTTTATTTTAAAATTGACTTACTATTTTTGTTAGAATAATTATAAATTTTACTTGAAGCGAATGACTACAAATCATATATTCAGCGCTACGTTATTAGTGTGATTTTTTTTGTTATTTTTAATTTAATACTAATTTTTTCATATAGTTTTAAATTTTAATATTTAGTTTTTATAATCAATCCTTCATATTTATATATACATTTTTAATTAGAGTTTAAAGTTGAGTGGAAACTTAAAAGTCTAAACAAAGTGTATAAGTCATACCCTATTGTATAATTAATTAACTAAATAAATTTTATAAAAATGTTGTAAAATAATAAGTTACGATCATGAATTTAGTTTTGAAAGGTAATTAAAATTATTAGTAATATATTATAAGTTAGGGTTTCTTTTTAGGAATATATTAGTAATATATTCTTAAATAACTATTTTGGAATATAATTGTTGTAAAATAACAAGTTGCCATTATGATTTTAGTTTTAAAAGATAGCTAACTAAATTTTAATAACTAATATATAAGTTAGAATTGTTTTGTAATCATTACTTAATTAAATTTTAATAGCTAATATATAATTTTTAGAATTGGTAACTAATTAAAGTAATCATTAATATATTTTTAATATATATGTATATAATATAATTTTGATAATAATTATTATATCTACTCATAATATTTTTTAATATATAGTCAAAGTTGAGTAGAAACTTAAACTAAAATCTTAAATATGATTTTTAATTAAGTTAAAATGTATTTTATGACTAAGTAATTAAAAGTTATAAAAAAATAAAATTGTTGCATAATAATAAGTTTATATTAAAGTTTCTAGGATCATAAAAAGAGTTTTAATTCTAAACCATGTTTTGCCTTACAAAAATGGGAGGTAAATATACAAATAGATGTAATTTAAATACATTCAAATTTAATTTTTTGTCTGTCCACATAGAAGAGCTATTTGCCTTATTATATATTTATATAGTTTGGATGACTATAAATTAAGTGAGTTTTATTAATCGTAACACTATATGATCAGAATATAAAAAATGTTTTAAACTAAAAATATTAAGTTTTGTCTTATTATATATTTATATATATATATAAATTAGATTCATATAGATAATCAAAACCAAACAAGTTACTATAGAAGTACTTATTATTGCCTTTTTTCTGTTTGCCATATGAGCATTTAGCCGCGCTAAGCTAAGCATTACCCACAGAAAATTGAAGAGAGTAGGTTATTCTCTTTTCATAAAAGATTAGGATATTTAAATAAGACTTAAATATGAATTAGTACATTAAGGTCATAATATTTAACTTCGGTGATTCACTTTTCAATTTTGTCAATTAAGTGATTAAACTATCAATTTTTTCCAATTATACTAAATTGAACACGCAATGGCGTCGAAATTCATTTATACGCTTAATTAAGTAAGTCTTAATGAAACATGTGACAAAAAAATAATTTTTTATTCATTACATAAATAAATATGTTTATATCATGGGCAAAATCATCAAACCAAACTTAAAATCCCTAATTAAAGTAAAAGAAACATATCAAGAGAAATAAAATCAAATTCGTCGGCTTTCCCCCAATTCGATAGAAAAAACCTAGCAAACCGAAGCGAACTTCTGAGCTCCCAAAGCTCTTTATCCCGTCTGGAGCTTCTCCATTGAAAAACTCCAGCTGCCCTACGTACATAAACACCTCAGAAGCCCCCACAAGCACATACTGTGGAATTTGACAAAACACACTTAACGAGCTCGACTCGTTTCCGGGTTTCACTCGTTTCAGCCGCTCCAACTCAGTTATACCCGCTGCAATCATGGCTAGCATTCCGATGATTAGGCCGATTCCCGTTCTTTGGAGCTCCGTCAGGCCTTTGGGGTTTCTGGTTAGTTTCCCGGCCACCGGAACTAGGATTTGGCGGTAGATTCCGGTGGAGATGAGGATGCTGCAGATGTCGAAGGCGGACATGCTGGCGGCAGGGAGACGGAATTTATTGACGGTTAAGTTCATGACTTCGCCTTGTTCCACAAAGAGTGAGGCTATTTGGGTGAATACAACTGAGTATATGATGGTGCAAAGCCAAATTGGTAGCATTCTAATTACACATTTGGCTTCTTCAACTTGAGTAATAGTGCATAATCTCCATGAATTAGTAGTAGTAGTTTGGCCACTTCTATCTTCTTCTGTTATTACTGCTGCCTTATCCAGACATCTGTGAGAATTAGGGTACAAATTGAAAATTGAATTGAATGAAATCCATCAGCTACAAATATATATATATATATATATATATATATATATATATATATATATATATTGGCGTCGATTTAGCGCTTCGGTTTGCTAGGTTTTTTCTATCGAATTGGGGGGAGAGCCGACGAATTTGATTTTGTTTCTCCTGATATGTTTCTTTTATTTTAATTAGGAATTTTAAGTTTGGTTTGACAATTTTGCTCATGATATAAACATATTTGTTTATGTAATGAATAAAAAATTATTTTTTTTTACCACATAAGTTTGTTAAGACCCCACATAATTAGTCACATCAGCAATTTCTGACGTGGCGTGTTCAATTTGGTGTAATTGAAAAAAATTGATAGTTTAAAAACCTAATTGACAAAATTAAAAGATGGATCACCGAAGTGGAATATGACCTATAATTTAGGATACTAATTCATATTTAAGCCTTTAAATAAAAACAACTTTTAATATATTATCCTCATTCCAAAAGATCATAAGATTAAAATTTATATAGTTTAGACAAATAATTATCAAATTTATAATTATATAATATTATAAATTTATTATTTTAAAAATTAAATGAATCACGTTAAACGATTTAGGATGAAGAATCACTTTGCATTAATATATGTTATTATATATATAGTGCAAATATAAAAAATAATTATATGTTATATATTATTGTACTAAACCATCGATATATGAGCAATTACTTTCCATAATTCCATTATCCATGAGTCACTAAATATAATTAGTAGTTGCATGGTACACCGAACCTTTACAAAAGGTCAAAAGACATATATATATATATATATATATATATATATATATATATATATATATATCAATTGAATAAATTGAATTACTAGTATATATGATATGATCTATCTTAATTATCAATCGGAAAAGCAAAAGTGATTTTGATTATATTTATATATATGATGGGGTTTGGACTTTGTTTGGCTTCAAAAAGATTTGAATCTTGATATCCAAATTTTACTTTTCTTCTCTCTACTTTTTACACCCAAAAAATATTTTTCTCATAGTGGAGGGAAAAAAGGCTGGTTCTTCTCAGGTGGTGACCTTTATCAGTGTCAAACATCAAAGTCATTAGGCATGCAGAGGGTCAATACTGCCCGGGGGAGTTTCAAAACCTAAAGACAACTGGAATATTTTCCCCTCTCTCTCTCTCTCTCTCTAGCTCCATTATCAACATTAAAAAGTGCATGCAGGACTTGAAAAATATATCAAAGTCTGTTCTTGTTGAATTATATATATCAGAATTAACCCCCTACATATATACATATATATATATATATGCAGTGGAGGATCTAGAAATTTTGTTTAATCGAAGCGGATTTTAATTAATTTTTTTTGTTGAAATTAAATAAAAAAAATTTAACTAATCATAATATTAAGTAATTATAATAATATTTATAAATTGTGATAAATATTCATAATTCAAACTAAAAAAATTCAAATAAAAATATTTAGATATAATTTAGAAACTTATTTCGATTACTTATCATAGTTCAATTTGAATGGTTTTCCAAATGTTCAAAGTCTCAAACCAAATCTTCTTTCTATATTTAAACAAAACCATGAATTAATTAATTTCAAAGTATAAACTAATTTTGGTATCTTTTTGTAGGTTTCAAAAAAGTTTTACTTGTATTTAAAATTAGTTTATGAATTTTTTTTGCCCCTCCAAATTTAACTCTTCCATTAATCTGCCTTCTTAAATTTATTAATTTACATATTTGTCATATCTCTGTAATTAACTATATAAAAAAATTCCAACAGGGACAGCTGCCTATGCTGCCCCTTACTTAGATCCGCCACTGTATATATGCCATCAGCCCTTCTGTCTTAATCTATATTCATCAGAGTTAATAATAATAATATAATAATAATAATAAGGTTTAACAAACTAGCTCGCCGCTTGACTTAGTGGTTTAAGAGAGAATTCAAGTCCGGTCGTAAACTCGGATCTTAAATTCGACACTCACTCGAAATAGCATAAGGGTTACGGACAGTAAACGTAAGCTTGTTTTGAAAGTTTCGGGTGAAAAGATTTAGTTCGACACAAATTGAGATACTGATCCCTCGATCCTTCTGAAAATGTATATTTGGGAGAAGATCTATTTAAGTTTTTTAAAAAAATTTCTTTTATCAAAAAATACTATTCGGATGAATGTTACATTAATTATGAAAAATAATATTAAAAGAGGAGAAAAATATTTTATAGTTATACATCTATAACGATACTTTTTATGTGATTATTTTCTTTAAATAGGCACCGAATACTTTGGGAATGTTTATAGATCTTGGTAAAAATTCTGTGTCTGAAATATTGATTCGATCCTTAATCCCTCTGCCATTGCTGAGTTCTATGATTCCTTCCTCTGTCGACATTCTTTATTTCTTACTTGTAATTAACTTATATGTATTGTCTCTGCCAAATTCTATCTTTATCTAAACCCAATAAAGTTATTAATTTTCAGTAGTATTTCTATAACTATATATATATGAGGAGTCCCGCAAACAGTCACAAACAGCCTTTTACTGTTGACAAATAAAAAATATATAATCAGCTACTATATATAGAGAGAGAGAGTCGATACTGTCCGGACTCCCGGACAGAACTAAAATACGGATTCAAAAATTATTATTTTTTTGTTTTTTTTTAAAAATAATTAAAAAAAATAAAAATTAAAGAACTTGGATTTTTTAGTTGTTTTAAAAAAATAAATAAATAAAAGATCCAGATTTGATCAGGTCCGAGAGTCCGGACCTGATCTTTTCTATATATATATATATATATAATTACAGCTAACCTTATATAATTGAAAGTTAATCGTAACATGCATCCAATCCAATCATCTTTCCACTGAATGTTTGGAATATACTAATTAATTAGTTAACTGATCATACATGCATGTGAAGCCACTAACAATGGATGTCTAAAACTGTCCACTTAAAATTGTAGGTAGGGTTGAAATGGGCAGAGACTCACGGGCCTTATGCTGCAACTTGTTGCATAGAATTGTTGTTACCAATGCATGCCTAGCTAGCTCTCTAATTATATTAGGGCACGCAGGCAGTACTAGCTAGCAACCTTAGAATATTAGTAATTGATAATAATTCTCCATGATACTTATGGTTTAATTTCAACAGGAGATATAGAAATTAAGGCAACAGGAGCAATGATGATGTCCTCCTCTTGTGCTTCATCAATATCCGGCAGCAGCTTGTTTCATCATGATTATACTCCTCCTTTATTTCTTATCATCCACCAACCCCAACAAAAATCATCATCACATGACTTAGTACTCATCAAAACCCCTACTATTAATCACAAGCAGAAGAAGAAAAAGAAGACGAATATTATAAAGAATTGAAGATGATGAAGATCGTGAAGAAGAAGATTAGGGTTTGCTCAAGTATTATAAACCCTAGCTACCTAATTTCATAGAGCTCTCTCTCTTATCTTTTGGGGAATCAAGCTGTCTCGGTCCGATTGTTTGCTTGCTTGCTACTTCAAGCTATCAGCAATTCATGATACAAGTTTAATTAGTTTTCAAGCTTTTACTTTTAATTTTGGCTACTTAATATATATGTGTGTGTTTGTGTGTGATCTAATATCTGCTGCTGGTTTTTGTTTTATGCACTTGCTAATATAGCTGATTGAAAAAGATCGACGCATAATATATATATATATATATATATATATATATATATATATATGGAGTATTTTAATTATTTGATGTGTTGGAATTAATATGGCATGTTTGTTTTCATCATATATATATAAGAAGATCGATCCATGTAATACCTCTTTTCTCTTTCTCTCTCCTTCTATCTATATGAGATTAGTTTGTTCAGTTTTTATTTTGTTTGATTGCTTTTGGAGCAGAATTAATTTTCATGGAATGCGATTTCATGTCTTTTTATATGTACTGTAGATCGATGTGGTGCAGTACTAATTGACCGTGTTGTTTAATGAGCAGTATATATGATGAAAGATCGATCGATCGAGTTTCTATTTTTAGCTTAAGGATTTTTTTATTTTTTTTTGGGTACTTAATTGTACACCAATTAATCTACACTTTTCTTGAATTAGGGTTTCTTGATATTCTCATCTTATTGTCTCCAAACAGTTGAACAGGTTATATATATATATATATATATATATATATATATATATAACCGTGCATGAACATAGCGAAATACGTATATATACGCATACATTCAGCAGCCTTGAGAATTGATCGAGAGTTTGGTGTATCTGTCTATATATTTAGGAATTAGGCCAACACGCAAACTACAAGATCTGTGTGGATCATATTTCTACATTGAATTAAATGTCATTTACATGATGAATATGCAAATTATTTTGCATTTTCGCCTGATATAGGAGTTTAATATATATATATATATTAAAAAAAATAGATGTACAAGTTCCAAATATACACAGTCTACGATCGTATAAGTTAAGTCAGCCTATCATAAAGTAGTCTCTCTACTACCATAAAAACATAGAGCTTTTCAATACCAGCTAAGCTTATATATATATAATCAAAGTAGTCTGATATATTACCTCGATCAGTTACAAACCATGCGTTTTCTCTAGTAGTCTAGTCCTTTAGTAAGAATTAATTAGTATACGTATACGTACGTACTCTAGAATTAATATATATTAAGCATGCAAGATACATTGTGCTTGTCTTAGTTTTCACAGTATAGTATTTTCTGTTATTGCTACAATTGGCTGATCGATCGATCAGGAATTGAAATAGCTAGTACGTAATTGAAATGGCCATGCCATGTCGACCAAAATAAAATGAAATGCATATGTAGCAACCGCTAATTAATTCATAAGACTAAGATAGGAAGAAATTAATTTAACTGAGGTTAATTAGCATGCATGTGATATACAGTTACTTATCTATTATATTAATTATAACCTCACCAGGCCACTGGTATATACTCCCTCCGTTCCTTAATATAAGTTGTTTTAGAGTTGTGCACTTATTAAGGAAATAATTGTAAAGTATTAAATATACTATTAATTGTCTATATTGCTCTTATATTGAAAAAAGAGAGTATTATTTATTAGGAAAAAAATAGTGAGAGAACCAAAGTTATATTTATTACTTGGGGTAATATTGAAAACTAAGCAATTAATGCTTACTTAAAATTCTCAAACGACTTATATTTAGAAACAAAAATATTTCTCTAAAACGACTTATATTAAGCACGGAGGGAGTATATAATATTCATCATGATAATTGGTTTCATTATGTTGAGAATTAATTTTCAGAAGTGTATGCATGGTTTTAATTGGACCTTTGGGTTATGTATAGTACCTAATTTGCATCAATTTTTTGTTAATATATAATTATATATGTACATATATACATATATAGGGAGTACGTACTTGTTTAGGGTTCTTTAATGGCCTTACCATGTGTTTTAATTTTAGAAACCACATGCAAAAGGTCTATCTCATCATATATTCATGAATACTTTCTTTATTTCTTCTAGAAAAAGCTAGTCTGCATGTACTATTAAAGGCAGTCTCAAGTTATTATCCTAAAAATTTAAAAGAAAATTTGTACCATCTTAGCCCTTTGGATCCCTATCAAGTTGTATATATATTAATTTTGTACTATTAATTAATTAGTAATGACCCTATTAACTGATTGTACTAAATTAGTTTTTAGTTTCTCTCTCTCTATATATAATCTATTATTAATTTTCAAATATGTGTTTGATACAATCATTAATATTCGCAGGGGAGGTCCAACTGCAGGTAAAACTCTTCTTTTAGGGGTAGGGGTAGGGGTAGGGGCAGGGGTAGGGGTAGGAGCAGGAGTTAGGAGCAGGACAACGGCCTAATTCTGCTTCATCTTTACATAGTAGGTATGGCCAGGTAGCAAAATATTTGGACAGTAGGCCTGTTCTTAAATAGGCATTTAACCAGGGCCCAAATACCCTATGTTATTATACCATAGGTCCATAAGGTAACCTGGGTCTTTTCTTAAGGGCCATCAATCCTTTGGCCCATTTCCTAATTGGAAAATTATTACTCCCTCCATTCCTAAATAAGTGACGTTTTAAAAAAATTCAAAATTTTTCAATATTTATCTAGACAACTTTATACATATTTTCTTAATTCATGCAAGAATAATTATGACAATTCATATCAATCTTAATGACGTAATTAAAATAATAAATAAATCTCTTAATAAATATGAAACACTAAAACGTCACTTATTTAGAAAATTCAAGTTTAGTTTACTCCCTCGAGTGTTAGCCTACCTCATAATGTGGATTTTGAATCTTATCCCCTCCCCCTTTAAAAATGTAATATTGTAAGTGGCAGTGCCAAAAAGGAAAAAGAAATTATTTCTTAAGAGCATAATTAAGTTATATGTTCCCCTTGATTAGCTCCATTTAACAAGTATATCGTGCCAAGATTTTTCATAATTCTTTTTTTTTCTATTTGTTGCGTCATCCAAGTCAGAAGAGCATTTGCACTTAACTCGTTTTCAAGTACATAAAAATAAAATACTACTATGTACTCCCTTCGTTCCTAATTATTTGACGTTTTAGAATTTTTTATTTATTCCTAATTATTTGGCATTTGTTCAAATCTAGGAGAATTAATGACAATTTTTTTAAAATTACCCCTTAATACTCAACCTATTTTTTTGATACTTTAAACTCTTCCTCTCTCCTTATTCCAACAAAAAATTAAGAATATTATAAATAATTGAATAATTAGGGACATTTAAAACGTTAAATAATCAACAACGGAGGAAGTAATTAACTACAATGTTGTGCTTTTCATTAGTACTATCACTGAAGTATTAATTGTTGTTTAAAGTATTTACTCGGGTAATGGAGCCCTTATGCGTAATTAGGTCTATATATATATATATATATATACGGTCAAGATCAAGAGCATTCTCTTTAAATAGCATTCTTTTATTAAAACTACGCTGCTTTTGGAGGGATGCGGTGGCATTTTTTTATAAATACGCGCGGTGGCATGGTATTTACAAAAATGCCATCATTCCCTTCAAAACTACGTCGCTTGATAAAAAATTATGCTATTTAAAGCGTTATCTTATTTAAGGATTATCTTCTTGAAGCTTCCCATATATATATATATATATATATATATATATATATATATATAGGATCTTAGGCTCACCCTTATTGAGCTCACCTCGAGTTCACTCTGCCTTTTTTTATAAAAAAAAACATAACTAATAAAAAATGTATAATAATTTTTGGAATTGAAAGTTTTATAAAAAAAAATATTTTGGGTGTGATTTGGGTACATATAACAAAAGCAGTGTTATGCATGCATGCAACCTTGCTTTTGTTATATGTACCAAATCACAATCAAAAACAAAACACTTTTTTAAAAAAAAACTTCAATTCCAAAAATTATTATACATTTTTATTAGTTATGTTTTTTTTATAAAAAAAAAAAGAAGGCAGAATGAGTTCAAAGTGAAATTTCAATAAGAATGAAATTTCAAAAATAATTTAGTATATATATATATATATATATATATATATATATATATATATATATATATATATTATTTCTCTCTCCATAGATTATTTTTTGTGATGATTTGTAATTTATGGAAAAGGACATTTGACTTGTAGCGTATACCCATATATATATACATAGTAATTCATATAATATAGAAATAGTTGGATTAATAAAATTCATGAAGAGCGCATATATATATATATATATATATATATATATATATATATACATTAATTGACTTGACTTGTAATTACTCCATCCGTCTTATAATATAAAATATTTTAAAATTATGTACAAAAATTAAAAAATAATTATATAATATTAATTATTTATAATACTCTTTATTTTATACTTATATCACACTCTTTTATTTGTATCAATTTATAATGAAAAATAATTTTGAAAAGATTGTGATTAATTCTTTTAAATTATATAAAACATTAAATAATTAAAAAAAATAAAAATCATCTAAAACGTCATAATATATGAGACCGCTTTAAAAAAAATTGATCAATTAACTTGTAATATTTTTTTTGTGTTAAGAAATTTAGGTCTGCTCAAATATAGACAACTAATTTATAAAAATCAGTTTTAGATCGATGGATGGATCGATCTTAGTGACCAATTATTCATTAGGCCTATATATATATATAAAGCAAGGATCTTAGACTCATTCTTATTGAGTTCACCCTGAGTTCACTCTGTCTTTTTTTTTTTTTTTATAAAAAAAAACATAACTAATAAAAAATGTATAATAATTTTTGGAATTAAAAGTTTTTAAAAAAAAAGTGTTTTTGGTGTGATTTGAGTACATATAACAAAAACAAAGTTGTATGCAATTTGCATAACACTGCTTTTGTTATATGTATCCAAATCACACTAAAAAAAAAAAACAGAGTGAACTCCTGAGTGAACTCAATAAAAGTGAGTCTAAGAAATGGATCGATATATATATATATATATATATATATATATATATATATATATATATATATATGCCATCATCAATGAATCATGATTGTTGGGGGCTATTTCATTTTTTTTTAGCCAGTAGAGAGCTTATCTGTACTTTAGACAATTTTTTTTTTTTTTTTTTTTATAAACCTATGCAAGTTTCATCGGTTGGCCAAAATGGGTTCTTTCTTCAACAATCGATTCACGTGGATGGAGATATATATATATATATATATATATATATATATATATATATATATATATATTGGATTCACTTTTGCATTTCTTTCAAAAAAACACGAAACTCAAATTTGTTTTGCATGTCAGCATGTGTACTCCTTTTTCACTTTAGATATTTTAGTCTTGCTTTATATGCATGCCTTCACGTAAACATTAAAATCCTTTCGAAAAGTTGATGAAGACGCTTGATATTCTTTTAAAATTATATTTTAGTTTAAAATTCTTTATTGATAAAAAAATATTAGGTTTACATGTGTTATCACCTGGTTTGACACGGGAAAAAAATTACTATATAATACTTCCGAATTCAAGTTTTTTTAAATAATTAACTGTAATGTGTGCATCATTTTTTTTTTCCGAGTAACTCCTTAATTCTCTAACCACATTTCAAATATCATTATCATTAAAACCTACGTTTTGCATCCCTCCGTCCATTGTGATCAAAACGTTCACCATCATATTAGGTCCAATATCAGACCTATTTAAAGCGTCAATTAATTGTCTTGCAACCTTATTAATATTCATGTGTGTCGCTGTTGATTGATTTCACAATCAATGAATACGTGCAAGTATACACGGTCAACAAATAATAAAGTGAAAGTAGAGTATCGTTCCCACGAAGAATTATTTAATAAAAATCACAAAGTACTAATTCTTAACCAAACTAATTTTATTTAAACAATCTCAAATCATTATTTTTCTAATTAAGAAAACTAAATTAAACAATTAAAAGAGATTAGTCTAAAAGAAAGCAAATAAACAAAACTAAGATTTGATTGAATTCGGTAAAAATAAGGATTAAGACTCCAATATCCCCAATTATGAACTATAAATCAATTATCCAATTATCCCAATTATTATGTCTCATCGAATTGTTAATGAGAATTCTCAAATGCCAAAAGCCCTTTTCCAAGTGATCAATTGCCTTATATTTAATCCAGATTAATTTTGCTATATTCCTATGCAAAAACAATTGAATTAAACTCAATTCTAATCCCAATTCCTATAAAATAACATAAAACATGCATGAATAGACACAAACACATAAAAACATCCTAAAAGACTTAAGAACAACAATAAATTAAGCCCGAATGTATCCAATTCATGGGTATAAAACTCACTCATCAAATACCCCCAAACTTAAATCTTTTGCATGTCCTCAAGCAAAAACACAAAAATGTTATGCAATGCAATGTAATGAAACTAATCTATATGCTCACTGAATCCAACAAAGAATGATGAAAACAAGTCTATTCAACCTACTTTTAGAAAATCAAGTAAACATGATAATATATCATATTAAAACAAATCAATAATTTCCCAATCAATCATCAAATCTTAGATCATTATCATCGATATAGTGCGTGTGTGCTCCACAACAATATTAACGATATAAAATCAAATTTAAGACATAATAGATATCTTTGAAGGCATCATACATACGGTAAATTCATAAAATTCACGAACGAGCTATATCCAACTAAAGTCAAACATCCACCAAGTTCAAGAGTCCAATCTGGGATACTTATGCTTTTACTTTTCATTACGGGGCTTTTTGCTCTTTTCCGCTTTTATTGTTTTTTTTTTTTAACCATAAGCGTGCGATGTCTCATTCCATTAGGTTAACAATGTCACCCTTAGCGAAACTTTCACCCAACGACTCCCGCACCATATAAGACCTTAGGTATTTAGGTTTTAAGATACCCTTCAGGCGTTTTTACTCAAGAATAAAAGGCCCCAAACAAAACTAGCCACGATAATTTTTTTTTCTTTTTTTTTATAGATGGTTGGTGAGTCGTTTTACGCTCCATCTCACGCTTGTGTTTATGGGGAGTGTTTCTCCTCAACTCACCACAAGACTCAACATGTTTTTTTTTTTAAAGCTTATATACCCCAAAATTTCCCCCAACTTAAGTTTTTATCAAAATTTAGCCATCTCCGCTTTATTCATGTCTTTCATTCCTTCACACTAGTATTATACTTAAGAAATCCATTATGTATCAATTTAAACTTAATCGATTAACATAGTTATTATTAACGTCTTTAACCTTGATTATACCAGTTTCAAACAGGAAAAGATTCAATTCATAACAAGAAATCACATCAAAGCCTGAATATTCAATACTATACTTATCTACTTAACTCCAGTCTCATCATTGGCCAAAATAGACTTTTACTATCTAACAGTTGGAATCATGCAAATATAAACTAACTGCAACAAACATAGTAAACTAACTACTATTTTTGCGATTTTTAAATTTTTTTTAAACAAAAAAAAAAACGAATGCAACAACTAAATGTAAATAACCCGAAAACATAACGAACTACAATGTAAATAACTAACTATATGCAATACGACACTAAAATGCCCCCAAACTTAAACTAGACATTGTCCTCAATAGTCAAATAGAAAAAATTAAAGCGAGAGGACTTCCTGAAAAAATATAGCAATCTTCCTCCTTGCCTCGCTAAGTTTGGAGAATAAAGCAAGACATGGAACAAATTGGGCACCACACTTGAATTTGACTTGAATAACCTCAGAAAACCATGATAGAAGCAATTTTATTAAATCCTAAATAAATGCAAATTCAAAACTACTAATATAAAACTTAATAAAACTAAAAATAAAATTAAACTTGGGTTGTCTCCCAATAAGCGCTTGTTTATATAGTCTCACCGACTTCTTCAATTCTCTCCAATTCCCCTACGAAAGTTGAGGAACCCTCCATCCATCGGAAATAATATAGCTTTTGGTAGGTTCCCATTTACGATAAAATATTGTATTAAAGTCACATAAAGATGCTTTTTTTTTAGATAAGATCACATTCAAGAACGTCCAGCATCTAGGTGGTTTCTCCATTGTGTCTGCGAATATATTCTGGTATTGAAGCTTGTCAGACACAACAGTTTCTTCTTCTATCTTCTCCAGCTCATCGCACCATGGTTTCGAAGGTGTACTTGCTTTTACATCACAGAGAGTATTGCCGACGACATGACTACCAATCGGACAAGGTTTTGCAAATCTAACCAGACTCTTGAACTGTGGAGGAGAAGGCACTTGAGGCATAAATAACATTGGCTCATCATCATTGGTTCTCACAATTAGTTCTTCACCGACCTTGTTGTCATTATCCCCACTTGTCTCCTCTTTTTCATCTCACGGCTCATCCAACAGTAGATTTGGCTCGGCTCTCCATCGCCTCTCGTAATCCATGTCATATGTCCGGTGTATTGAGGACGGTACTGCTCAACGCGTGTCTTTATCTGTTCCACTTGATTTTCCGTATTCTTTAACGATGCCCCATGGCATTGCAAAAAGTAAGATCTACTTGATTCAATTTCTATCTTGTTCCTCGTTCTTTTGTCGGAAGCTCTAATGAATTTTTTCCAAGGCTTCTTCCAAACTTGATATCCTCTCTCGGTTGTTGAGTGGGATTTTGAAATCCGGAGGTGTTTTGTTGTTCAGGTGGTTGAGTTGCAGCTTGATTGTTACTCCATGAAAATTTCGGGTGATACCCCAATCTCGATGATAGTTGTTGGGATAGACATAATTATTGGGGTAATCACTATTATCTTTATCTGGCATTTCGGCCCGATGGCGCATTGATGACTTCGTATGATTTCCAAAGACAATAATCACAAGTAATCTTACCATACTTTGACGACGATGAGCTTCAAAAGCTTCAAACATCCTCGAAAGTGTCTCAATCTGTGCTGACAATGCAGAAAGTTTCTCGAGTCTTTCAATCTCCGCTCCCCTTGGTTGAGTCATGTTCGTGTATGGCCATTGATACACAAAGCCATCCATGGTACCAGAAAAGAGAGAAATATAGAAAGAGAATTAAAAATAAAAATAAAAATTGTTTAAATTAAGATAATTTGATTGAAATTAATATTGAAACTAATTATTAAATTAATTCCCCGTAGAATCTGCGCCAAAAACTTGTCGATCGATTTCACAATCAATGAATACGTGCAAGTATACACGACGGCCAACAAGTAATAAAGTGAAAGTAGAGTATCGTTCCCACGAAGAATTATTTAATAAAAATCACCAAGTACTAATTCTTAACCAAACTAATTTTATTTAAACAATCTCAAATCATTATTTTTCTAATTAAGAAAACTAAATTAAACAATTAAAAGAGATTAGTCTAAAAAGAAAGCAAATAAACAAAACTAAGATTTGATTGAATTCGGTGTAAATAAGGATTAAGACTCCAATATCCCCAATTATGAACTATAAATCAATTATCCAATTATCCCAATTATTATGTCTACTGAATTGTTAACAGGAATTCTCAAATGCCAAAAGCCCTTTTCCAAGTGATCAATTGCCTTCTATTTAATCTAGATTAATTTTGTTATATTCCTATGCAAAACAATTGAATTAAACTCGTTACAATCCCAATTCCTATAAAATAACATAAAACATGCATGAATAGACACAAACACATAAAAACATCCTAAAAGACTTAAGAACAACAATAAATTAAGCCCGAATGTATCCAATTCATGGGTATAAAACTCACTCATCAGTCGCATTCAAATCTACTTTTGTAGGTGTCACTAATTGACAATTGTGTTTCAATTCAAGGGTAGAAATACGCTAATGATTTTCTTTCTTATAATGTATAACAAATATTTTAGCTTTACATAATGTGCATCCTATAGTGTCTCTTTGTCTTATTATTTTAACATTATCACATTCATCATCTAGTAAACTCTTTACAATCATTGGTATGCCAACTTTTTTGCATACATATAGCCTAAAGATAAATCATCAGTACGAGCATGTTATGATTTATAGCAATTCTAATCTCAAATTCATTTTTATAGGCATAGGTTCTATAAAAAATTTCAACTGCTTCCAACTAAGAGAACAATTGACCAACATATGGAAAATTTTTAGTTTTACTACTTTCAATGTTAACGCCAAATTTTGTACGCTTGACGAAATCACCAAAACAGCAAGCCAAAATTGTGCTAACGGTTGATTGTATTGTTATGAAATCAAACTCACGAAATACAATCACATAAACATAAACAAATATATATAAAATATAAACACAAAAATTTACGTGAAAATCTAATTGGGAAAAAACCACATAGAGAGAGAAGAAATCCACTATAATAATATATATGGAGAGTGCAAAATATTTATTTGTGTCATATGCTATTATGTTCTGTATCCACCCTTTCTTATTGATGTATTTATAGCTGTCATGTTCACCAGAATCCAATCAGGAGTAGAAGTCATTTGTAGAATCACCTTATAACTGTAATTAATGGTTGATATATAGATTCCTTCCCAAATTAAATCTCCTTATTCCACCAAATAAGAAAATATAATCTTACTTTAATAATGTTTCTCCCACTGTCAAAATAAATATATATGATGGGTCAACACCAAATCTAGTCCATTAAATAAATTGGGCTACACCTTGGCTAGACCCAAATAATCACACCTTAACATTGCCCCCGGTCTCTTATTTATAAGAAACTTAAAATAAGAGAGTATAAAAATTTATACCAACCGAAAATTCATATCTGCCGAAAACGAACTATCACACCCGAATTTCATACGCCGAACGAAATTTTTTGGCTCCCAATATCGCCGCCTCACTTCTCTTGTTCACTTCTAAGATAGATAAACAATTCCCTTATTACTATCGAAGATATAAAAAATCAACCTTATACCAACCGAACCAACCTTATCACTACCGAAGATATAAAGAACCAAAATACCAACCTTATCACTACCAAAGATATAAAGAACCAACCTTATCACAATTGAAAATATAAAGAATCAATTTTATCACAACCGAACCAACCTTATCACAACCGAATATATAGATAATCGAGAAAACCTTATTACAACCGAAAATAGATAAATAACCCACCGAACACCAATAAATTTTGTTCCAAAAAATTGAACATCCAACCGAACACCAATTATAAAGTTCGTTTCGAGGAACTGAACATATTCGTTCCAAAGAACTGAATAAATGTTTATGTTATATATGAATGAATAAATGAATGAATAAACAAATGAATGAAAATATGAATGAATGTTTATATCCACCGAATATTATAAAAACAAACGTTCGCCCCAATGGCTGAACACACACCACCGAACCTTCAAAAACACAAAAGTTCACACAAAGGCTGAACGTATCTCTGAACATAAAATAATTGTTCACCCAAAGGCAGAACACACACCACCGAGCCTCCAAAAACACCAAAGTTCACACAAAGGCTCAACGTATCTCCGAACATAAATAATTATATTTGTATATTTGTAGCTTTGTGAATATTATTTGTTTGCAAATGTATTGTCATATAATCTAGTTTAATAAAATTATGTTAATTAGATTGCAAACTTGAATATAAGATACTCTCTCCGTTAATAAAAGATTGTCGTTTAAGAAGATTTTTTTTTTTCAAAAATATTGTCGTTTACAACTTTCTAGGAGAATAAATTATTTACTTTCCTATATTACCTCTATTTTCTCTTATTGTCCCAAAAAAAATTTCTCCATTGTATTAATAGTTTTTAACTTCCCATAAAGAGGTAGTGATAGAATTTCAAACACATTTTAATTAATTGTTAAATGGTAGTATTAAATGACTTTAATTAATCCATGTGCAAAAATTTTAAATGACAATCTTTTAGGAACAGAGGGAGTACTATTTGTTCAAAAGAATATTACACTTTAACTTTAAAAGAGCACATAACTTTTTACAGTTCTGTATACAGTTGTGGTTGGCTAAATTTATTGTTATATGTAATGTAATTGATCTAACTTTAAAAATTGAAAAAATTCTTTGGTTATGATTATAATGTGCACCCATTATATTCATATAAAACTTGAAATGAGAGTGGATGGATTCTTTTTTTTTTTTTTCACAATATTTCTGTCTCTATGATTCCTTAAAATATTTAGAGCATCTCTAGCAGTGTCGGCGTGCATAAACCCTAGACTATATTTAGTCTAGGAACACATATCTCACTCCAGCAGATGGACTAAATATAGTCTATTAAATTTTTCGGCGAGGCACAAAGACTATATCAAAGAACACGAGTTGGTGGACTATAATTGTGACTATAATTTTTAATATATTTAAATGTGAGAGATGACTAAGGAAGAAGAAGAAAAATAGGGATGCTGAAGAAGGAGAAGCAGCTGAAGAAGAAGAAGAAGGGTCAGGGCTACTCCAACGGATATAAAAAATCAGAACGGCAAAATTATTTTGATCAGAACGGTAATAAAATACTAACGGATAGAAATTAAAAATGTAAATTGAAAAATCTATAAATATGTACAATTGTAAGTATTTTGTTAATAATAGTTTATATTTTTATTATATTTAATAATAGTTTTTTTGAATTAATTCATTGATTATTTTAATCTTTTTATATTATAGCCCATGAGATAGTCCACAGGATAATCCATCTGCAGGAAGGATTGAAGACTAAAGGACATTTGCTGATGTCATATGGACTAAATATAGTCTACGTGATAGTCCATCTGCCGGAGATGTTTATGACTCTATGATTCCTCCCCACACGCATCCCAAATCTCTCCTTCTCCATCTTTGATTTACCCAAACATCTTTTGTAGAACAAACGAATACGAAGTCAGACAAGGATTTAGGCCTTGATAATATTATAGGTTTCAATTTCTTCGACCTCAAAAGCAGATCAGGTATATATTATTCTTCTAACATCCCAAATCTCTTTTTCTCTATCTCTGATTTACCCATTACGGCAAGAGTGGCTTTTAGGGTGCCTCTGTTTTCCAATGTTCTTCATTGCGATACTATACTTAAAAGTGCATCTAATTGATGGATGTTTTTTAATTTGTTGATAATATACTTAAAGTACATCTAATTTATGGAAGTGTTTCTCTGTTTGTTCATTTGTTTTCTTTTATTACCTTAAAAATCAATTTATTTGCTTATTTCACAGTGTTTGTTTGAAAGTGTTAATATGAGTATATAACAAAATTATTTGTTTTGTTTAATTTTAATATTTCAGACCTCAAGGGCTTAAATGTTTGTATTAATCTCTCCGCATCTTAAATTCTTGACCAAATAATTGCCAAATCCAAGGAGCTTCATGATGCAGTTGCTTCCGTTCCTCTTTCCAAGGTATTAAAATAAACTATCTTACTGTTATTGACTTGAGTTGGGGCTGAATATATGCAATACGTTGACTAAAACAGTGGTTTAGTGTTTTTTGGATCGTTTTTGGTCTCCTCTTCCTCTAATCCTTCTCAGTTTCATTTCAATCTCCTCCAAATGAGGAATGAATTACTTTTATATGGATTATTTAGCATAAAAACTATGTGTAAGAAAATCGTACCTTACTAGGGTTAGGGTTTCGTGTTAGCTGAGGAGGAGAGAAATCCACAAAGAGTACGGTCTTGATTGTGTGGTTGAAGAGGGGAGAAAAACAGGTAATCGTCTGCTTAAGTAACACGTGGCAGAACTCTTAGGATTCAAGAGTCTTCTTCAAAGTCTTCAGTTCAGAGAGAATCAAAAAGTCCCCTTTTATTGAAATGAAAGGGGTATTTATAGAGTTTTCTGGAAAATGATCACGTGTCTGGCACATGTCTGGGTCTTGTGCATGGCATATGATTTCAGAAGAAATTCCAAAAATACCCTTAGTTACTTAAGTAATGCCTAAATCATCATGTCCTTCTAGCCACCATTTCAATCCCTCAATCAAATCCCAAAATGAGTCACCTCCACGAGACTTTTGCCTCGGGACACGTGGAGGCTTCTCCCGGTTCATTTAATTCTTTAGATCATATGTCAACCCTAATTTGTATTTGGGCTCACAGAAACATAATGATGCAAGTTGCATTCTAGAATCATATGACGCCCAAGACAAAGAGGATAACACGGTAAATACTTGATTTTGCTATCTTAAATTAGTTTACTCTCCCCAAATTGTTTTCTTTATTGGTCCAATTTGACTTTGAGTTTGTCATTTAGAAAAGTGCACATTACATGTTTGATGAAATACTAAAAAAAGAATATTGCATTTGAAGTTGTAGTAACCTTTATTCAATATTGAGAGTGCAATGTTTTCTTGATACATAACTGAATTGATATATATAACGTTTGGTAGGATTTGAAATTAATTTTAATTATTTTTGTGAATGCTTGGTTTACATCATATCAAACCCTTGAGAAGGTTGTTTGGCGATGGATAGTGAGTTAGTTGTTGGTGCCTTTTGTAATTACCAAAAAAAAGAAGTAAAAAAACATATCTATCTATAATAAGATTTTTGTTTTTTGACTGATTTTGATCTCGATGTGCTTCTTCTTAGTTACAAGCAAACACGGTTCTTGCTTGATGCTGATAATATCAACGGCGTGGGTGATTGGGTGGTTTGGTATCTTGCTGCTCTAAAACCTAAGTTGGAAAACTGAAGTTGGTTGCAAATTGATTCAGTGTTATTATAGGACTGGCTCCCATCAACATAATAAAACTAAAATTAGCAGATGAATTTTTTTTGAATTATTATTAGCTCTCTTTATTAACTTATAGTGTTGAATCAAGTCTAACTTATTTCTTTTTTTTTAATTAGCAAGTCAAAGGTGAACGAGATTAGGAATGAACCGTGTTGGGTTATAAATCTGTCAGAAACAATAAAAAAAGGCCTACAGAAGACGAAGCTCTCTTCCACCAGCATGAAGAGGCAACAGATTGCATTTTGCTAGAACATGATATAGTCGCAAAGCTTATTCAACTCAAACTTCCCTATTTTGATTTAGATTATGAGAATTTACGAGTTTTTATATTTCGTTTTATCTTTAATACGTGGGCCAAGTTAAGTTGATTTGTTTTTCCACAGAAACTGAATACCATGTAATGTATAAATTATGCTTTGTGACAGGGGAAGGTATAAACATCCTTCAAAATCAGGAGAAAGCATAAAAATTGTGTCTAATTTTCACATGTGCCTATGTGGAACAAAGGGTGGAACAACTTTTGTCCATTCAAGCCATGCAAATTCTATCTTTATTAATACTATAATGTTAGTTAGTATTAGTCCAACAGCCAGAAACCCCTGTTTGCTCTCATGAATTTGAAGTTCTACGGCTGAGCTGTTATATATAGTTAGAACTTGGAAGTTTTCTTTCCTCTGCGTCAGACCATAACACTATATTCTAAAATTAGTTGTTAAAATTACTTTTGGAACAGTTTTAAAATTGTGTCATTAAGTCATGTGGTCTATCAGATAACACTTTTTTTTTTGTTTATATGAAAATAACTTATAAATAATTTTAACAAATAATACAATTTATTATTCAAACTAGTCCGTGCATCCGACGAAGTAACAACTAGTTAATATATAAATATAGCTAGTAGTAGAATCATTTTTGATCTTATTTTCCTCCGAAGTGAAGTCCATGAGCGAGGTATGGATGTATGTATAACTTCATCAATGGGAATTAGGAATGACTCGACCTATAGTCATACTGCAAAATTAGCTTACCTATTACCAGAGCATGAATTGCAGTGGATCGGATGATGAAGAATTCCAAGCTCAAAAAGAGGACAATACTTGTTTGTTGACTTGGGAGAAGAATAGGTATATGTTGGATCCGATTAGCATGAAGTTCATTTTTAGATAATTTAGTCAATTAATCAATAGAATGCTGACATATATAGAACCTCGCCTGCGTGTCAGCACTTTATTGATCAATTAATCAACTTACTTAAAAATGAACTTTCATGTTAACTACTATGTTAATACAATGGGTCTCACTACATTGAGTTTTTAATGCATTTCATATCAATAGCAAATTTAAACCATAATATTAGACAAAAATGAGGTTATGAAATTATTTACTTTTTCTACAAAAAATAAAAAAATAAAATTCTATTATTTTAGTCTAAGCCAAATGGTTAAGATCGAAGTACTTTGACCTTTATACTGTGTTTGTAAATTTTTTTAGGAGAAGAGAAGGGAAAATAATTAAAATCCCTTCAAATGTCATGTTTGTGAGTTTTTTTAGGGAGGAAATAAAATGATTTGGATGTAAAATTGATTTCATTTTTGGCTCAAAACTTTCTCCTCAAAAGTGAGAATATTTGAAAGGATGGAAAAGTTAGATATTTTATATTAGCTAAGGTAATATTTTAAAATAAATCATGTCATTTATTACATTAATATGTAAGGGTAATATAGTAATAGTGTAGTTTAAAAATAAAAATATTTTTCCTTCTCTCCCCTCCTTCTAAACTCACGAAGAAGGAAAAAAATAATTAAAATTTCATCCATTCAATAATTTATAAAACTCATAAATATGATAAGAGAAAATTATAATTCATTCTCACCCCTTCCTCTACTATATTTCCCATTTCATTCTATTCAAACGCAACACTAGACCCCATGTTCGATTCACATTTCGGGTGAGTTTATTTCTTCTATTGACTATTATGAAAAAAATGTTTTTTTTTTTTGTGAAAAAGTGGGTCTTTAAAAAAAAAGTATAGTAAAAGGGAAAAATTTATTACTAAATTGTCGCATTTGATTTATGAAATTACTTGCACAGTTACTCCATGGTAATAATTATTAGTTTTATAATCCTTCTTCTTCAAGTTCATATTAACTAAGTAGTAGTAATACCATGTCGGTAGTTTAGGGACCGTTTGTTTAGCACTGAATATATTTGAATGGTTAAATCGGTCAGCCATTAAGTGCGTTTGTTTTGAAAAATAAATCGTATGAATGGCTAAATCGGTCAGATGATTGAACTAAATGGCTAAGTCTGATTTTTTTTGACTGAATGACTAAATGAGCAGTTGAATAAAATAAAAAAAATTTAAGAAATAAAAAAATATTAACTATTATATTAAATAAATTTACAATAATTTTAAATTTTTTCAGAGAGATAAAGTAATAAAATTATGTCATTCAGATGTTTCAGACATGTTAATTATTAAATAACTTTTTTTATTCAGATTCAGCTCATTCAAATTCAGATTTATTCAATTTTTAACAAACACCCTTTACAATAAACAAGTTCCAAACCTATTCTAATGAGTTTTTTAGTAATTGTAAAAAGTTAAAAAAAAAGAAGAATGAAAGAGAAGATAAAATTTTCTTTTCTTTTCTCTAATTTTTTCTCAAAAGCGAGATTTTTTTTTTAACTTAAAATACACTCACTTTCTTTTCTTTTATTTCCCAACTAAAACACTACTTCACTTCACTTCACTTTCTTTTCTTTTCTCTTTTATTAAAAAAAATCAAAAACATAATTTCCTTTACATTTTTTTTTCAAATTAAAATTCAAAGACCAGTAAAGAAATTAACTACATTTATTTTACACAAATTATAATTAATGTAAATAAAAAAATCATTTATTTGTTTTCAATTTTGCAATTTTCATGTTCCATAGCCATTTTTTAAATAAAAAGGAAAATTCTTCATTCAGAAGTCCATAACCATTTTATTGTTATTGTCAAATAGTAATTGATACTAATACACCCAAAAATAAGAAATAAATGTTATTTACTCTTTTTATTTTGCGGCCACTACTACTCTGTAGACAAGCCAAGCTAAGCTTAAAATTGAATGAATGGGTTATGGGTGGTGTACATTATTGTATAGGCAATATTGTAATTATTTGCCAAAACAAGGGGTGAACTCGCAGAGGTTTAGAGATCGTCATCAAACACTTATCCCCCGATATCATCACCTGCAACAGTCAAATCTCCTTCCTTATCCTCCCCTCTCTCCGGACTCGGTCTCCTTCTCCTCCTACTACTCTTCAACCAAAAAAATACATATTCTCCAGCATTTACCAACACCCCCACAATACATCATCTTCTTTTTAAATTAAATAAAATAGCACATTCTCAACTTCAACATATTCTCCAAATTCAAATCCAATCGTTCGAGTTCGAGTGCATGTATTTAGACATAGCTTTGTGTATAAATAACAGCAGCATCAGCAGATGGGTGGAAATGGCAAACACAGGTGGAAACTATCCTTTCACAAATCATCTTCTTCCAAATCCCAAAATAAAGAACCCCCTAAGGAGTTCATTTGCCCCATTTCTTCTTCCTTAATGTTTGACCCTGTCGTCATCTCTTCCGGCCAGACCTACGAACGCACCTCCGCTCATGTTTGCCGTGACCTAGACTTTACTCCTCCTCTCCCCGACGGCTCTGTTCCCGATTTCTCCACCTTAATCCCCAATTTAGCCCTTAAAACCACAATCCTCAACTGGTGCGACACCATGGGCATCCAACACCCTTCCACACCCGATTACTTCTCCCTCCAAAGCACAGTCCGTACGGAAATGGATTCCTCGAGGTCAAGCCTTAGGGATTCCGATAGGGATTTGTTGAGAGGTGTGCCGGAGAAGCCGCCGGTGCTGTTCTCTCATGCGGCGACTGAATTGAATCCCCGTGTCAATCATTTCTACTCTTCGAGCTCGGAGGAATCCGTGATTGCGAACGTTCCGACGACTCCTCTGCTCCCGTTTACAACTCGACCGTCGTGTTATTCTGTCTCCTCTTCAACATCAACGTCGGCCGAAATAGTATCCGACGAAACCCTAATCCCTAATTCTTCTAGCTCAGAAGAAGAGGAAGCGATTATGTATAAGCTCAAAAGTCTGGAAGTATTCGAACAAGAACAAGGCTTGATCAGTCTGAGGAAAATTACCAGAACCAACGAAGAAGCTAGGGTTTCACTCTGTACTTCGCGGCTTTTATTAGCGCTACGCTCGGCGCTGATGTCGAGGTACGCCGACGTTCAGACCAACGCCGCCTCGGCTATAGTCAACCTCTCGTTGGAAAAGGTCAACAAGGTGAAGATCGTTCGGTCGGGAATCGTGCCGCCGTTGATCGACATTTTGAAAGGTGGGCTTCCTGATTCGCAGGAACACGCTGCGGGCGCGTTGTTTAGCTTAGCTCTGGACGACGAGAACAAAACCGCAATCGGCGTTCTCGGGGCGTTGCAGCCGCTTCTTCACGCGATGAGATCAGAAGGTGAGCGGACTCGGCATGACTCGGCATTGGCTTTGTATCATCTGTCGTTAATTCAGAGCAACCGAGTCAAGATAATCAAACTCGGCGCCGTGTCGACTCTGTTGGCAATGCTGAAAGGGGGTGACCTGGCGGGGAGAGTATTGTTGGTGCTGTGCAATTTAGCAACGTGCGCCGAGGGAAAGTCGGCAATGCTGGATTCCAATGCGGTGGGGTGTTTGGTGGGGATGCTGAGAAATGGGAGGGAGTTGGAGTCTGAGACAACTCGGGAAAATTGTGTGGCCGTGCTCTATTCACTGAGTAACGGGAGTTTGAGGTTTAAGGGTTTAGCAAGGGAGGCGAGGGCGGCCGAGGTGTTGCGTGAGGTGGAGGAAAATGGAAGCGAGCGGGGCAGAGAGAAAGCAAAGAGGATGTTGATGATGTTGAGGGGGAGGGAGGAGGAGGAAGAGGTGGATTGGGAAGGGGTGCTGGAAGGAGGGCTGAGTCGGTACCGAGTGGGGAGGAACGTTTATGGTCCTAACTCAACCGAGTTTTAATTAATTAATTGATTGAAGTTGTAATTATGATTGTGGAGCATTGTTGATAGTGATGGTCAAATTTTGTTTTGTTATATTTTCACGTTATTTCTTCGGTGGATCTCGCTAATGCGAAAGAGGATCACGTGGATATCAAAAATATCAGTTTCCAAGTATGATGCATTGTGACAGTGTGTTGTGATATTGTGAATTGAATGTGATTTTGTAAATTATAAAATTAAGCATTTTTGGAAGGAGTTAATTGGACAGGACTTTGGCATTATTAGGTGGATGATCAATAGTCAGCTGAGCAAGTATTTTCATCTTCCTGACTCTACTTGTGTTGTGTTGGTATATTATTCCATGGAAATTCGTCCAGCAAGAGTATTGAGCTAGGGGTGTAGGGGTGTGTGTGTGTGTTGATGGTTGTGGCTCCTGAGTCCTGAGCCAAATGGTGGTCTCATTTTTTGGACACAAAACATGCATGTAATTTTGAACACAGGTAGGTTGTTCGTTTGCCCAATAATGCTTATTCAAATCAATGCCATTAACAAACAGTACACGGAGGCATAGCCTGGATCTGGATGGTAGTATCACATTGACACTCCATCTCTATAGACAGACACTATAGGAGGAGAGGATGTGTTCAATTTTCCCTCTCCATCGTAAATGGTAATGGTACCAAAAAACAATCCATTCAGTTCGGACAAAAGTTCTTAATGAATTTTGAACAGTTGGTTAAAATGTTACTACTAGTTCCATGTCTAAACAAGTAGTAGTATTAACTAGTGGAGTGAGTATTAAGAATTTAGTAACAATCTAATACTACTAAATTGGAAATAATGGACACGCACTCAATGCAAAATAAATACAGTAACTAATACATTAGTTGTGTCATAAATTTAATTTAAAAACAACTATAAAGTGAATTAGAAAAAAAGAAAAAGAAAATACAACTAGAAAGACGGGGTGTCACGCATCTATTGGACCTACTATATACCATGTAAGTATCCGCCAGCTAGCTTCCCCGTTACAGGCGTTAGAGATTAGCAAATTTACGCTCAGTTCTGTCTTGTTTCTGCCAAAAAATCAAGCACCAGATCCCAACTCCTGCTTCACCCCAGATGACGTTGTTGTTGTTGTTTGGTGACAAGAAAATTGGGACATGGGTTGTTATTTTTCTGCTTCTCTCTCCTACCCTCCTAACCTCATCCATCTCCGCTCTCGATCCCCGCTGGGCAGCTAAGAAGAGGCGCATGAGTGACAAAGTTCGCACCATGTAAACACAAATATCAATTTTTTTTATTTTATTTTCGTGTTTATATCCAATATTATGAATCTCCTTTTGATTTAATCTCAAAACTAAATTAATATTATTTGCTACGGTTCACCACACATCTAAATTATCACTTTCAATTTATGGAATTTATCAGTGAATCACAAGTACCCCAACTCTTAATTCCATGAATTCTATCAGTTTTTTTTTAATTCTTTGCTTTGTAGGTTCTGTGTGCTTTTGTTTAGCCTTCCTAGTTCAAATTTATGTGAAAGGCCATCACTTTTGAAGAATATTTGAGGTTGAACGAATATTTCATCCTATTCCAGTTCTAACTCTGTGTATACATGTTATCTTAGTATATGTTAAATTAAGAAAAATTAATTTATGGAGGGGTTCCTGGCAAGCAGCTCCTTGATTTTCTAACTACTTATTGAGCTTCTTTGGGTTTCTGGTAGTACAATATGTGTTTTACTAATCATATTTAATAAGATAATAAAGGGTAAGAGTGTTTTTTTTTTTTTTTTGAGTGCTTTTGTCTTTCTAGTGTTAAATATTTGCTTCTTACCTTCATAGAAGCCATTAATTTATGGAATATGGTGCATAGAAACAACTTATACTGTTGCTATCATATAAAGCAGCCTGTTCCTGCTAGTTCTTGTCTATTGGTGATTCTTATCCCTCAATAGGATATATGGAGTGGGCAAATTTTGAGGTAAAACTAGATGCAAAAAGACGGAGTTTCAGTACTTTCAATAGACGAATAAGTAAAGGTATAACATCTAAATTCCATGCGGTCACACCTATATGGATGAAATTGCATTACGCAATCCCAACCGGCTTCAAAAGCTTTTTATGATTTGTATGAATTGACCTCCATCAAATCGGAAGCATTAAATATTCCTTAATATCCTATTTTAGTTTTACTATGAAACCTGATGGAGACTCATTATATCCTTGCACAAAGAGAAATAGTTCATATTCTATGAAAATTAGAGCCAAATGTCACTATTATGACTTATGTCTAGCTAACTATGAAAATGCCGAAGATTCAACATACCCTTGACTATGAAAACCCAACGTGAAGAGAATAAACAGACTGAATACTGCCTAAAACTCAACTGTGAAAGGTCCCAAGAGGGTTCCATCTTGAAGCGATCCATTTTCTAAACTCGTTGCTTCTTTAGGACTTTCGATGTTTGCTGCTACATGTCTGTTCCGGTACATTAAAATGTTAGCACCTGTTATTGAAGAACCCATCTTCGGTGTTCTTTTAATCAAAATGAGCTTGAGTAAACTTTGAAGTGATTTTCAGCATATTATGATGTGGCTGTAGTAACATGACTCTGCAATTGATACCATAAATGGGGAATATGCCCTTTGTTTACAAATTTCTATGTCATCTCTCTATTCTTACTGATGAACACAGGAAGCATGATGTTGAATGCAAAATAATTTCCCCCTTTTCAGGTTTTACCATGCATATGACAACTACATGAAGCATGCATTTCCGGTTAGTAAAAATCAACTACCTCGGTATTGTTTTGTTTTTCATATTGACTTGTTATTTTTCATGGCATGAGATATTTTGGTTGATTGCCATCCATAAAAATTATAGTAAATTTGCAGCATGATGAGCTTAAGCCTCTGTCCAAAACATTCACCGACTCTCTCAGCGAGCTTGGGAATTTGAAGGTGATATTCTGACTTCAGAACTTCTGAGAAAGTTAGTTATAGCCTATAGGTAGATAACTTAACTATCTGCTTTATCAAATTCAGCTCGAACACCTACCACAACAGTATAATGGATCAGCACTTACACTTATTGAATCGTTATCTAGGTATGCTATCTTCTTTTAGGACAAATTAATCATAAGTAGGCTACAATTGTACTTCTAGGTTTTTTTGTCTATGTTGCAACTAGAACTATTTCACTAAGTGTTTCCTAATGCCTTTTTAATTAATTTGCTTGTTCCAGTATTTGATACTCTCTTTTTTTCTTTTTCTCTCAGTCTCGTTATCATGGGCAACAACACTGAGTTTGAAAGGGCAGTCTATTGGCTATCTGAGAATCTAACGTTTGATGTTGATGCAAGGATAAATCTTTTTGAGGTATACCTTTCTATACTTATGCGATCGAGTATATGATTGGCTTCTTTGACAGGAAGCTTTCTTAATTTGCATAAGGAATTTACAATCTCTAGCATCGTTAAGGTGTGTTTTTTGGGCTTAGTTGAATTGCTTTAACGGTGTTCATTTTTCCCTCTATTGCTATTGTGTAGTGCAACATAAGAGTTCTTGGAGGACTTGTTTCTGCTCATATTCTTGCAACTGATTCTACAAACAGGTTGATGCATGGAGTTTACAACAATGAGCTTCTTATTCTAGCCGAAAATTTGGGACGTCGGTTTCTTCCTGCATTTGATACGGCCACTGGATTGCCATATGCATGGATTAACTTAAAGGTACTTACTACAATATGGATTAGAAGATAACTTTAACTTTATAATAATTCCAGAAATCATGGTAGTAAACTAATATTTCATGTATGTAATCCACTGATTCACAAATGGGTGCCACTCCAAGAGTTAAAGTTAGCATATTTTACTCTTAGACTGGGGTGCTCATTAACCGTATCTTTAAAATATTTAAATATGGGGTTGTATGCTATGCTGGACTAGTATGGTTTCAAATATTTGAGCTATTATGCCTGTGAGGTTTGTTAATATGCTTTATGATAATTGAGGTGTTTATATTGTTTGCGGTAATATTGTTCTATTAAAAGATATTAGAGTTGCTTATGTAGTGGAATTTGATATTTTTTCTTTTTCTATATACTTAGGTTTGAAATTGGAGTGTTGGACCTGAATGTCTTAATGTTTCATTAGTAAATAAATGTCCTTTCATGGGAAGAACCACTAATCCTTGTATTCTTCTTTCTGTAATCATCATTCCAATTCTGTGACTCATAGGAAGCCCTAACTGTCTGGCTGAACCGCTGTACGGGCTCAAGATCCAAGAAACATGCTGAAAACTTGCATGATATTCTGTTGGCATAAATAGTTCTGCCTTAATGGTAAAAAGATTTGGCATGCTTTGCTGTTGAACCAAACTTGGAATGTTTGGTATTATGCTAAATCAAAAGACTTCCCTTAAAAGGTCTTGGTAGTATGTCAATGGTGGGAGAATCAGACTGTACGTAGTGATATGTTATGAATGATTGGAAAGTCATATTTAATTACAAAACGTTTAGAAAATCTATAAATCATAGTTACCTCCTCAAGCAAGAGAAGTCCTATACTTGGTAAAAACACCTTTTCAGCCAAGGATAGCTAATCTACAACATCAGTAACCTAATGTTAGAGAAAAAACATTCAGGTCATAATTCTACTGAATTTAGTTCATAAAGTACCAAACCGTGTGCAATACGAAGTGTGAAAGAACATTTATGGAACTCCTATTCTTTATTTGTCTTACATGAAAGTTGAGTATCTTACATTATACGGATTATATTTTATAATTATCCAATTTTTCATTAAGTGGATATGGATGAATATGGTTTGCTGGTTTGTTTGTAAGAAGGATATATGACACCACATCAGTGCGAAATTCTATGGACAGTATGGCGTATTGGAGAATGAGACTACTGAAACAAGCACATCTGGCTGTGGTGAGGAGCAATTATTTGGCAGTTTAAGTGAAGCCATGAAAGAATTTCATGTCCTGAAATTGATTAATTTTTTTGTAATGCGGATTCAGGTTCTCTTATTCTTGAAATGGGAGCATTGTCCCGGTTGACTGGTGACCCCAGATTTGAATCTGCAGCTTTGCGTTCTCTCCGTAAGTTGTGGAGCATGCGTAGTTCTCTGAATCTTTTGGGAACCACGCTGGATGTAGAAACTGGGGAGTGGATTGAGTACTCATCTGGGATAGGTGCTGGTATGTCGAGTGACTTCTGTCTCAACTTTGTGCTCTTGCATTGGTTCTTTGTTTTGTGTCCCAAAAGGTGTTTGTGGTATCACTCTTATTGGTACTGCAACTGCAAAGGGGAATGTCCTTGGCATTTTATACAAACCTTATGGCGCCCGAATACTAATTCTTTGCTCAATTATGAAAGAGAAAGTGGAGTGTTTGAAGCAGTTTATGGGTTGCCAATTTCATCAACCTTGCAAATGCACACAATTTCTCTATGAAAATTATAATGCCTTGTTCTCATGCTTCTTAGCAGGATAGGCATCACCCTCCCCCCAAACCTCCCCCCAACACACACAAAAAAACCCCTCTCTGATCTGTATATCTTATTGTATCTAATGTTCAGTTCCTTATGGTTTTGTAGGGGTTGATTCTTTCTATGAGTATCTGATCAAAGCCCACATTCTTTTTGGAAAAGATGAATTTTGGATGATGTTTCAGTCTGCCTACCTTGCTGTGCAGAAATATTTCAGACATGGTCCATGGTAATTTGACCACCTTTTTTTTGGGTGGTGATCAGTCTATGGAATGTTTTCCTGTTTATTCTATGTTGTCATTACATTTCTTCCTCTCGCACACTTTCTTTTCTCTCATTTTTCGAAAGCTGATAATTTCCTAATTTTCAGAATATGTATGCTTTGACCATCCTGACTTAGGAGAGACTATTGGAATATTGAACCATTGAACTCTGACAGGTACCATGAAGCTGATATGAGGACAGGAAAAGCAACTTATTGGCAACTTACTAGCCTTCAAGCATTTTGGCCTGGTGTACAGGCAAGTAATTGAGAACTATGAGATATTCCTGAATGCTAATTTAAACCTGATAATCTCTAACTATTTTCATGGTAATTAGGTACTTGTTGGGGATATTGCAGCTGCTAATTCTTCTCACCGTGAGTTTTTTCATGTATGGGAGAAATTTGGTGTACTGCCAGAAAGGTATCATGAATGTACCTCTCAATACCATCTGCTTTGTTTAATACATATACCTTCATCTTATTTGAATCCATTCTTCTTCTTTTCTTCATTTAGATAAAAATATAACATATTTGTTGACTTCCTTTGAAATTATTTAGGTATTTACTGGATCATCAGATGTTACACCCAACAGAGAAATATTATCCTCTGCGCCCTGAATTGGCAGAGTCCACATTTTACCTCTATCAAGCAACTAAAGGTCAGCAGCAACTATTTTCAGGTCCTTCCATTTTTTGCTTTATTCAAGAGCACAAAGTGGGCTGCAGAGCGTGGAACTTAGGTTCTAATCCATTGCAGCCACTTTTCGCTAATAATTCTGTTGGTGGTTTCAGTCTTGTTCCTAGTCAGTCCCTCCCATGTACCCATGTTGACTGTTCACATTGGTTGATGCCCTATAGAAGAATGATTTTGAGTTAATTCTTCTAAAAGTTATTATATGTTCAAAATATGTATATAAAATTTGCTACACAGATACTTGTTAATCCCTCCTTTCCGTTTCTGTTTCCCCCTATTTATTTATTTATTTATTTTGGGCCAGGGTGGGGGAGTAGGGAATGGAGGGAGTTCTTACACTAAAACAACTTTTACTTATTATTATGATTGGAGGATGTCTGGTCTTCCTTGTCTCTTATATCTTAATTTACCTGTGGTGATTCTTTGTTTTTTCAATTATATAGATTAAAGAAATGTCAAAAACATGTTTCAAGTAAACTCTTTTGTTTTATCTAAAACAAATAAGTGCCAAAAAGACGTTTCAAGAAAAAGAAAATTCATATTCTCAGTACATTTAGTTATTATATTTTTACTATAAAACTATGTTGGTATTATATAACTTGTTTTACCACGTCCTAAATTTTTTTGTCACCTAGTACTAATTCAAAAGTGAAAATATATTAAGTTAAGTGGTAGGGATGTTAAGTTTGAGTAACAGGGAAGCCCTTTGTGTAATATACAATTGATGGGTCTGTACACTACCCCTCCTAGCACATTGTGTATTGAAGTAACCATTAGTGTGCTGTCGGTAGAAATTTGGTCATTCATGTTGAACATCTAAATTGTCATTGATGGGAAACACAGTGATTTGGGTGATACTTTAAAAAAAAGAAAAAGAAATAGAAAAGGAAAGTTACTAGGGTGAAGTAATAAGGGGTGGGAGACCTCAAGTAATGCCTCATGGAAGATGTGTATGGGGGCCTTTTGTGTGTGTTGGGAATTTAGGGTGGGAGGAGGGGAGAGGTTATTGTTTGTTGTATCGAATCTTGATATGCTTTTAAGTTCTTCCAAAGCATATCATCAACTGTTGCATTTTGACTTGCATCAACGGTGCAATCAGCAGACTTAATGTGCATTATGCCCTCTAGCACATAAGCTGTACTTTGATTCCTTTGATATTATCTCCTCTGAGATTTGGTATCTTTACTGTTAACAGATCCTTGGTACATGGAAGTGGGTGAGTTGATTGTAGATTCTCTTAATTTATACACAAAGGTAGAAGGTGGATTTGCGAGCATTAGAGATGTGACAACTATGCAATTAGAAGATCATCAGCATAGTTTCTTCCTTGCTGAAACGTGAGAATTCTGAATATTTACCATGTAGCTGTATAACCGTTATGTTTAATATGGATCATACATCTGAATTTTTACCTTTTACTAGAGTAATAATACTCTGAATTTTTTAATGTAACTATGGAGGTTAAGAAGCACGTGCAACTGACATAACTTTATTGCATGTGGAGTTTCTGAAGTACTCTTTTATATACTGTAGGTGCAAGTATTTATATCTTCTTTTTGATGATTCATTTTTGGTTGGTCGGAATTATATATTCACAACTGAAGGCCACCCTCTTCCAGTTTTGAGTTCTTGGCATGAGAGGCTTCCGCGGACATACATCCCGAGCAACTGGACTTATTTAGAGGTATAAATTCTTTCTCTCCTGAATATTTTTGTTTCCTGGTTTAACACTCTGTTTCAGTTTTGAACAGCAAAGAAAAGAATAGAAAACTTAAATTAGAACAGAAAAGAATAGAAAACTTGAAGTTTTCTTTTGTGTTGTTTCTGAGTTTTTAATAGAAAAGAATAAAAAATTTAAAAAATTTCTTTCCTTGCGTTTTTGAGTTTTAATGAAAAGAAAAGAAAAATAACACTTTTATAAATTTACCCTTATATTAATTATAACCATTGAACAATGAATAAAAATATGCGAGATAAATTTAATCAAAGAAAAGATTTCATAATCAAATACAAATATCCAAATAAATGTTAGATATTTATTAAACCAGATAACACAATATACTAGACAAATATATGTGTGAGTTGAAGAGAGATTCCTAAGAGTAAATTGGGGACTATATTTAGGCATGAGTTTTACCGAAATAGGAGACAGATCTGGTCGGAAAGTTATCGAAGATGGGGAGATTGGGATGCTGGAGCGCCGACAAGAAAAACCTGGAGATGAATTTGTGCAGTTACACTGTTGCAGGGAGCTTGGGCTTGAACCGAAGAAGAGAACTTGTTCGCGGCAAGTTATTCGCGCCTATACTTTTCTCTTTATCAGATTAGGTTTAGTAGATAAAAATAAATTGAGGACATGAGTTGTAATTTAAAATTTATTATATTAAAAGTTGAGAATAATATGATAATTATAAAAATATTACTTATTTCAATTTCTTTTCCGTCCAAATGAGGCCAATTTTGGACGGAAAACTTTGGCAGGAAAAGTGGCCAAGTTTTCTATCTATTTCTTTTCTTTTCCGTTTATTAAAAAACTCAGAAACATAAGAATTGGAAAGAAAACTTAAATTTTTCGTCCATTTCTTTTCTTTTTTGTTCATTTTAAAACTCAGAAACAGAGCGTAAAAGTCATTATTACTTGATATTATTAAGATGTTAATGAACTTATCTTCTTTTAGCATGTTAGTTGCCTTCTCATGTAAATATTGATATTCTCGTCTTACACATCTTAATTTGGAGCTTTTGATTCAATATACTTTTTAAGGCTCTTCTTGATTCAAACCCTCGGAATGATGGAACATTTGGTTTTTAATTGCTAGACCTATGACTTAATGCATCAAGTAGATTACCTTTGGTTTTGATGCTGAATTTAAATGATGCAGAATTAGGGAAAGAAGAGGAAGGGAGACAAATCCTACCAATTACCATACCATAATGATATATTAAAATTTTCCTCACTTGTTGACGTAAAAACATTATTCGCCCTTTTATATTGCATATGATTCTTGTATTATTTGTTTGTTCATCATATTTTTCCTTTTGTATAGGTAGTTGAACAATACAACATAAATCCTTGTCCTGGCTTATTAGATATTTAGGTTTAACATCAAAATAACCCCTCATTTCTTGCAGGATGCAACGCAAGCAAAACAATCTAGTGCTATGTCCTCGTTTGTGTGTCCGGCTATTACATTGAATTCTGGATACCATTGTCAACAGGTTGAGAGTGCTTGCCACATTTTTGATGCTCGTGAAGACCACAGATGCTTGAGTGATGAGGAGTGTGGTGTTGATTCAACCAGTTGTAGGCGAAGATCTTGTAGCACGGCTGGCTATTGTGGCCTATGGTTGGTCATATGAATCTCAGTTGAAGGTGATATTCTTTTGCACCAAAGAAATAAATTGCAATTACCATTAGAGACATACAGGTATGTTAATTCAACACAGCTTCATAGCAATAGACAAAAGGAGGTAGAATTGGTGTAAGTGGATTGGAAACGAATGGTCAGAAGAAGTAGGATGCTGACAAAGGAAGCTAGGCGGTTGGTTTTGTAATGGAATTCATGTTGGTGACTTGCTTAGTGCATGTTAAATGGTTAATTATGCACATTATTATTCAAAAGAGAGGAGAGGAGAGGAGAGGAGAGGAGATTGATGTATGTTTTTGGTTGGAAAATTGAAGATGAAATAAATACTGGAGTATATTATTATTGGACATTTGACTATCTTCTTTTATATCAATCAATCAAACACTTTTAAAATGTCTCATCATCGATCAACAAACAATATATGCCTGCCATTCCATTCCATTCCATTCCATGGGAAAAACATTAGAGGTCAAATCATGCATGGGTCAAACCCCATCAAGTCGACAATGGGAATGAATGGGCTCGTTTCCTCCGTAGTTAGTACTAGTAACACATTTCACGCCACGCCACGCCAGAAGAGATAAGATAAACAGGAACAGATAACATCATGATGATGATGATGATGATGTGTTGTCACCAATTTGGTTTGTTTTATTTTCTTCTTTCTTACGTACTTTATGATTCCTTCCTACTTTATTATTATTATTATTCTAAAAATAGCAATTCCTTTTATACTCTGACAGAGAAAATATTACTACATATTTTACATTGTGTTACAATTTTTTATTTTTATTTTTTTTAAAAAAATAGACTCAATAATTGTCGTTTCTAAAATTGGGAACGTTTTTCTGGCCCTGAGTGTTTGGTAAAGAAAGAGGCACGGAGGGGTTGCTTGAAAATAAATACTACATGCGTGTACTTCTTATTTTATTCATAATAAACACACTACTGACTACACGCACGCACGCATCGCATGGTAAATATGATTATTAGTTGTTTTCTTTAAAGTTTTGAGGATAAAACAAAAGTTATACTAATTATTACAACATTTTATATTTTACTAATTGTTAGTATGTATTTTAATAATAATATTTTATAATTAATGGGTCCCACCTCCTGAGAGATATCTACGCTGGCGGATTCATGCGTGTCTTTGACTAAGCTATCCTATGGCTATGATGTGGTGTATTCTATAACTCACTCTACTCCACCTTAGTATTAGTATTCTATATAACGCGCTTTTGTGGACCCCATCTCTCTCTCCGGAAACCAAACCTTTCCCTTACCCTTACCCTTACCCTTATTCTTATTCTTCCCGGAGCTCTTATTATGTCTCTGGATCTCAAATCTCCACAATCAATGATACTCCATAACAAGCAGCCAAATTCAGATCTGATATGATGGGTTTTGATAGGAATGTCACTAAATGCCCATTACTATTAGCATTAGAATATTACTAGTATTATATACTACTAGTACTAGCTCTATATAAATTGGAAAATAAATAATTATATTCCCTTGTCCAAATAATATTCCTATCTTCATCTGTCCTGACATCGCATGTTGGTCTTTTTGCTTCCTCAAGGATACAAATTACAACCCCACTACTTAGTTAGTAGTTAGTTACTAGAATTGTAAATATTGTTTGACTGAAGAAGAAAAACATCGATAATGTCGCAGAAGCGACAGCAAGAAGAGGATGCTAAACCTACGACGGAGGAGGGCTGCAGCTCCGACGATAAGCGCCGGAAGACTCCTCATACAAAGTGAGGCATCTCCCTTTTCCTTCTCTTTTTCTCTTTTTGTTGGTTTGACTCTCTCCATATAAGGTGCATACTGGAATTTTTTTGACTGGAATCAATCATGGTATTTGTTTAAGAATGTGGTTTGCTGGTGTGGAATTTTATTGTCTTTCCATCAATTTATTGGGCAAGAATTTGTGGCTGCTACAATTGTTGCTGTAGTTAGTAGTTCTTGTGAGCTACCATAGAACAGTTATATCAGTTTCTACTAAAGTTAAAATAAGTTGGTATGCATTTTGATTTTTATGATTACCCAAGTTAACCTCACAAAGTCGAATTTTATCTCTAATTTTGGAACAAAGGTAGTATTATTACTTGCTCTATTCCACAAAAGAGTCCCTTTTCCCATTTTTTTGAATGAAGAGTTTCAATTTTTTTATGGTAGCATGAAATTACAGAGCTCGGTGATGAAGTGCCTATTTGTTTTGATGAACAGAAGAATATTGTTCTAAATAAGAATATCTTTTATGTGTTGCTTTTTATATGTAATTTTTCTAGTGAATGTGATTGATTTTGCCTTGAACTCTTTAGAATTGATGTTGGGATTCTTTTAAAGGATAATGAATTTTTTAGAGAAAGGGTTACATTAAATGATTGTAATGCGGAAATGATGAACTTATTGTTTATAATATGTTTTTTTTGTTGTTGAGGATGAAGTTCTTTTTGATTTGATGTTCGGATGCATCTATGATGGGGAATTGTGTTCTTATCTACCGACTCTTTTTTTCGTTAATTTTAGTGCGGTACTGGAAGTAATGAAGTTTCGAAATCTTCAGCAATTTTTTGAGCCAGTATTGGAGCCCTTGATCCGGAAAGTTGTAAGTTTTATATTGCTACTAAGGACTTTTTACGATTGCTTCCAACTTCTATTCATGAAGTTTTATAATAATTTTTTTGTGTTGTTTGCATAGACTATAGACTTGAAGAAAATTGGTTTCAAAATAATTTGACACTGAATTTCCACCAGATCTATAAGGGTAATGAGTACTTGGTGATTCTATATAATTAGCTATTGATGAATGAGCACAATCCATTCATACCTAGTTTTCGAGTAGCCTTTTTTCTTTTAAGGCTTGTTTGACTTCTAGAGCTTTTATTTGGTGTGGATGTGCTTCCTAGTCTTAAGGCTATGTTTACAACTTGGAATACGTGAGGGAAAAGAAAGGGAAAGGAAACTTAAATGAAAATTTATAATTTATTGGATGTGCAAATTTAGGTAAGGTACATTTTGGTCATGCTAGGGATGGAATTGGTTTGTGTTACATCATACCATGCATGGCCAAAACACAACAATTGACGAAAAATTAAAGACAAGAAAATATGGATGAGTAAAGTACAATTTGCACACATATTAATAGAAGTAGAAGTAGAAGTAGAAGTAGAGGAAAGAGTGTAAATAATACACTCAGATAGCATAACATAACAAATCCATATCGCGGGAGCGACGCCCATGCATACTACTAAATCTTTCTTTTTCTTCTAGTTGCCTCAAAAATATTACCCAGGTTGGTTCAAATGTTGGATCCCGAATTAGAACTCAAGACACTCATAACAGTTTGTAAAAATGCCAAACTATCCCAAATTAGTTTTATGTAATTTCTATTTTTGCCCAGACTCCCAAGGCCAAACCTGATCAACCTTTGCAAGGAAGTGAAGAAGATGTCCTGTATGAGTTCCAGTACTGTCCTAAAACATTTTTCCTGTGATTGGAGCAAAAATATTTTGTAACAGTGCTCAACTGATGATTCCTGTTATGATTTCTGGTTCTGCAAACTGTCGGTGGCTACTTTAACTGTTAAAATAGTTTGTTATAACTCAGTCATGCGACTTTTTGGGGTACAGGTTAAAGAGGAAGTTGATTTGGCTTTGAGAAAGCATTTTACCAGCGTAGAGTGGTAAGGAATAAGAGTATGTTTGGAGTCTTTTACTTTTTAGACATATGCTTTTACTGAATAAGAAGATTATCATCTATGGTAATCGTATCGTATGCTTGAGATACTTTCGCAATTCTTGTTTAGGAACTCCGGGGAAGAGATGCAGCCTTCCGACTCAAGAAGCTTACAGTTACAGTTCATAGACACTATCTCACTTCCAGTATTTACTGGATCTCGTATTGAAGGAGAAGAATGTAATACCATGAAAGTAGCTTTAGTTGATGCTGTTGGTGGACAAGTTGTTTCATATGGGCCTATATCCTCAGCAAAGGTTGAAGTTGTAGTTCTTGAGGGAGACTTTGATGGTAATGATGGAGACAATTGGACACTTGAGGAGTTCAAGAGTAACCTTGTTAGGGCGAGGAAAGGGAAAAAGGCCCTTCTTACTGGGGATGCATTTTTGAATCTTAAAGAGGGCATCGGTTTGCTTGGCGAGATTTCTTTCACAGATAATTCAAGCTGGACACGAAGCCGTAAGTTCAGGTTGGGGGCAAGAATTGTGGATAATTGTGATGGAATTAGAGTAAGAGAAGCAAAGACGGAGTCTTTCATTGTTAGGGATCACCGTGGAGAATGTGAGTTATTCCGCTTTCATAATACTCAATGCTTTGCTCTCATCTATTCTTCTTGTTTTATCTATTTCAATTTGTAACTAAGAGGATGAAATTTAGGAAAGGAGGGGGTTGAAAAGGGGTTGAAAATACAAGTGGGCCATATTTTTCCAATTTCATTACTGTATATGTTTATTTTGACCAGGTGCAATCATTTTTCATTCTCTCTTCATATACCTTTAATTATATGTTCATGTTCCATGATTACTAATTTTGTGCCATATTTTTATCTCATTGTTGGCCTCTTATGTTTTGTCTTTCTTACTGCAATGTTGTATCGAAGAAAACATAACTTAAAATAATCATCAAGGACTATAGAAAGACGAGATAACTGGGAGTTAATTGATGCATACCATATTACCATTGCATGAGTACCTGGGCAGTGGGCTTTATAGAGTAATTGAATTTCAATGTTACTTTGCTGCTTCTGTTTGCAGTGTACAAGAAACATTATCCTCCATGTCTGTTGGATGAAGTATGGCGTCTGGAGAAAATTGGCAAAGAAGGAGCTTTCCACAAACGTTTGAGTATGGAAAAAGTTAACACGGTCAAGGATTTTCTGATTCTACTCTTCTTAGACCCTGCAAGGCTACGTTATGTAAGATTTTGATTTCTATTTTTTATATTTTACCTTTGCAACGTAACTTAGGAGTATATTAGACGAAGTCTCTTTCTTCATGCAATTGTTTAAACGAGTGAAGTAATGATAAAGTGGTTGTGTGATTTTTTAGAAAGTTTCTGGTTTGGTGACACCTATGTCCTGGAAAATTGAGAGCATCCTCTTTGTTAATGACATTGAAAGTCTATGTTGCTGTTAGTTGCTTGAGATAATATATACTCCCTCTATCCTAGAAAAAGACTATTCTTTTTTGTTGATTTTTCTACGACTATCAAGGTTTGCATGTAAACACACTACACATTTTTTTCTAAAGATAAATTTGAATATTAAAAGTTTAGAATTGAAAAAGATAATTGAAGAATTATATGCAAGTGTGTTCTCCAAACCTTAACATTGAAAAAAGAAAACAAAAGGCAGTACTCTTTCCTTTAAAAAGGAGGGAGTACAATTTATGAAGTTAGACTTGCTTTTGCACCTATGAAAAAATAAGTTGTGATATTAGCCTTTTGTTTTTATTTGGACCAGTTTCGAGACATCTGTTATGGTCTCGTGTATGTTGCCAGCCAGGGGCGGACGCATGATTTTTGTCAAGGGAGGCACTTTTATAATAATAAAAAAAGATATGAACAGTATTTATATAAATTTCAAGTAAAAATACATAAAAGTTAGCACAAAATTATTTTTCGACTTTATTTCCTGGATTGACTTTTAAGTAGGTTCAACAAAATAAAATTCCGATCAAGGACATTTAGCAGCGTAACCAGCGTTAGATCTTGAAAAATATTTTTATTCATCCTAAAGTTCAAATATCAAATGCAAATTTGCAACATAATAAAAACAAACTATAAAATAAATTTAATAATATGAATAAATCAAAAACTTGCTAATGTAGTCTTAAATCAAAATTATATCTTCATAATTCACAATAAATGTCTTTAGTGATTTAAATACAATATCAAATGACACACATATCGAAAACTTTAATATATACTGTAAAATTAAATAGTATGTACAGATGTTAGCATGAATGAATAAAAATAAATAAGAATTAAAACTAAGTAATTAACTAGACAATTAATTTTAGAGAAAAATTAAATGAAATTGAACCTTAACAAAATTTGGGGAAAATCAAATAGAGTACTCATGAAAACAAAAATGTAAATTTGAACTTGAAAGAGAATTTTACAAATACCTAATTATTGTCAAGTGACCCAACGCTTCTTTCATTTTTTTAAGGGGGCACCACTTTACCATTTTTAGCCTATACTTACAAAAAAAAAATCAAAAAACAAGGGTGGGCACTTGCCCCACCCCTTCCCCCCAACAAGGGTGGGCACTTGCCCCCCCTCCCTTTCCATAAGGTGTGTTCCACCCCTGGCCATAGCCATTGTTCATAAATATGGTTTCTAGAGTTGCCTTTTGGGCACCTCATATCAATTTTGGATATCTGTCTTTCTTCTTTGTCCATAGCTTTCTAGCATAAGGATTGTCCTTTTTTTTGTTTTTAACGTTAGTGGAATGCAGCAACTACCCTTATGGTGCGCAGTGGGTAACCACTGTTACACGTACTACCTCACCAACCAATGTGCAATGGGTAATCCCATAGTAAACTACTAAACTATGTGCGTCTGGTTCTTACGAGATCATTGCCTTTGCGAGTATTGAACCATTACCTATGCGGCTATGCTTTTAATCACTAGGCTCACTACCTCTTGAGCTAACCCCTTGGGGTTAGGATTGCTTTTCATTGGAAGTAAGGGATCAAATCAGTGAATTTGTGATAAAACTCGGGCTTTCTTCACCTTGAAATCTAGTTCTGCGTGCCTTCTAAATAGTGTACAATTGTCCATTACTGCATAACAATAAACCTTGCGAAGTATTACTAGTATTCGTTATACACCATTCCTGCAGATCCTTGGCACGGGCATGTCTGCTAAAATGTGGGAAGTTACTGTGGAGCATGCTAGGTCATGTGTGCTTGATAAGAGATTATACATGTACCATCCTAAATCTCAGGAAAAGACTGGTGTGGTTTTCAATGTTGTGGGACAAGTGATGGAATTGCTTTCAGATCATCAGTATGTTCCCATTGATAGGCTGTCTGAAACTGAAAAGGTGTGCTCCTCCTATCATTCATATTGTTTTACTTTCTAATGCAAGGAATACTTTTACTATCTATTGAAAACTACTTGGTTTCTTAAATTCTGTTCCCAATTTTCATTCGATCTATTCTCTTCTTTCCCTTGTGCCAATATCATACTAATTATGCACAATATCATCGTCTTTAGGCTGATGCCCACAGCTTGGTGATATTGGCATTTAAACATTGGGAAGAAGTAGTCGCTTTGGATGATGATACCTCTCTTGTTGATGGATTTTCACTGTTATCCAATGTTCTTTACCCCTCAAATTTACCGATGGCAGGGAGCTCTGACAGCATTAATATTTTAACCTCGGTCAAGGATGTCAGCTTTGATTATCCACAACGTAGTGCCTCTACTCCAGATGTCTATTCCTTGGGGTGTGCTAGTAGCATGGATGATTGTAGCATACGCAGTATTGAATCCATAGATGTCAGATTCGACCAAACTTTGAGTTTCCCAAATCAGGCCGCAAACTCTTTGATCTGTGACACTGAGTCCATCACTCAAGCCTTATTGGAGGATGAGCATCTACAGTATTTTGATACTGATTGCTCCCTGCAGAGTTCATGTCCGGAGTCACAGGTTGATCAAAGCAGTGGTGTCGATGGTTTTCTGTATGCTCATTCTGCAGTAGCCATTGTTAAAGCTCATAGGAGATGGACAATACTATTCAGTGTTCTTAGATGGTTTTCAATAAGAAGAATTGTGGCAAGGAAGTCGACATTAGAGAAACACGTATATAGTTGATGAAGCCCGCACAAACAAGTTTAGATCAGAAATGCAAATATATTACTAGCAAGTGCTGTCCAACTAAGAAGTGTGTGCAGTTTTAGGGAGAAGATGAGTTGAGGTTTTGTTTGATGTATATACAACCTGTAGTTTATTTTGATATATCAGCTCTGCTCTGCTAGCTGAAATTTTAAGTTGGTCTCTCTGGATATATATGGTTTTGGTGTTTTTCCTACAAGCTGGTAGTTACTTGACTTGATCCCCGAACATGAAGCAGTAAATTCTAGTTGCTTAAGGTTAAGTAGCTTTCATCATGTAAGTTAAAGAAAAGAGAAGTGCTCTCGAGTTGTAGACCTTTTGTATTTTGAAGTGAGCCTGTGCATTTTCTTCAATTGTTTTTCATGGTGTTTACCTGTCTTGGATGTCCCTGTACTAGTAGGAATTACAATCACGTTCTGCAAAATAAGCAGCACAGAAAATAAGGGATTCCTAATCCTAATATCAGATGCTAATCTTTTTTCGCCATTTCAATTCAGTTAAGTTGTCTATTCTCATGGCGGCTGCTGCTGCTATATATATATATATATATGAAAAAATATATGTACACAGCTGTGTAGTACATAATCGGCTATACTGATGGTTTTTTGGGCTAGATATTATGGGCTAGTGAATCGTTGTCATAGCTCAAAAAATCACTTGTCATTATAATTTAATGAATCATGTAATACTACATTATGTATATACATATAGTCCATATATATATATATTTGATAAATTAAAATATTGACAAAAAGGTAGTAGCATAGAAGTATCCTTCCCTGGCCTGGAGTGCTCCTTGGATATGTTGGTTGTCAATTTTATTATACTCACCGCCCGTGTGTGTGTCATAGATGATAACTCCTTATGCGTCTCTTTGGTGTTTTCTATGGCTCGCACCCATTTGGTCTCTGCAAGAGGAATCTTTCTTCTGAGTAGGTTCCTCAACCCACATTCCTTTGCAAGAAACAAGGCAGGACCTTGTAAATACATTTACTTCAACTTTGAACACTGCTCCCTAACTCTCACTTGACCATTTTTTTTACAACCTCATAATTTTTTAAAATTTTAATTTTTATAATATGATGATCAGAAGTAACATTTTAATTTTAATTAATAAACTACAACAAAAGAAGAAATAATAAGAGAATAAATAAAAGTTGATATTAATTGCTCCCTTTTTTTGACATTGAACTTTTTCAAGTTAACAACACGTAAACAAAAAGAACAGGCTAATTGGGAAGGCCACTCCCGCCGTCCCACGTAGGATCTTAAAATATCTCCCCTATCTCCCCTATGTATGGAGTAACTAGTAAATGGTCAAGTTGAAGTACCCGTCCCTAGAGACAAAAAGAAAAAATACGGGCAGAATTGGAAAAAACATTTTGTATTGGGTAAATTGTGGATATATCAATTTTACACCCTTTTTCTCGAATGCATTATAAAAAAAAAATTAAAATAAAATAATTCATGGGGGGCCTTTGTTTCTTCTCCTTTTATATACTAGTATATTCGAAAAGGAGAAACTAAATTTGACATAATTCCCTCGTATTGTATTTGGTTGGTGGCATCATTAAGACATAAGCCAACATTAAGAGTGAGTTTTTGGTGTGTACTCCTATTTTCTTCACGTACGCGCTTTATTTGATCCAACTAGGCAACTACTTACTCTTTTGTCATATTCTGTGTTTGGTTAGAACTTGGGAGGGACAATCTCGAAATAGGGATCTGTTTGCCCCCCAAAAAACCATAATAACTGTACAATTTTATCATAATACTATGTCAGGAATGAATAGATAAGGAGAGGAGCTAGCCGTTGCAAGTGATTATCAAACGCAGCGTTTCAATCTTGTCCATAGTAGTTATGCATTAAAGTTAGCAATAAACACGTGTAAGAAGCTTATTGGTAAGGGTTGTTAGATGACAGAGAATAAATTGCTCTGGTGACAATATATATATCATGAGAATTGTCCTTGGAGTATGAAAAAAGTTATATGATATTTCATATTTTATTTTTTCTTCAATTTCCTTGTTGTCTCTGTCATTTTATATCTCTGTTGTGACAAGTGGTATCAAAGCAACGCCTGGGCCATTCATGGCGGATGCAACGGCCAAGGTGAGCCTTCAAAAGCATGAGAAAGAACTCAAAAGCTTAGAAGGTAGAATCGAGCAAATACAAGAGCTGATGGCTAAGAATCTCGAACAAACAACTGCACAAATGGGCGCATTTGGGGAGCAAATAACCCAGATCAACCAAAGGTTACAGACCAGAAGTGAAGAAATTACACAGAAAATTACAAAGGCCATGGCAGCGTTCCACCGATCGAAGAAGGAGAATATGGCCACAAGTGCGAGTCACACACTTCCAACTCAGATGACCACCTCCTCTATACCCCTCGAACCACTACTACCAGTTCCAACAACAGTATCTCTACAACAGTCACTACAATTTGGGACAACCACTACTCTTATTCCGGCCACCAAAACGAGAGTGTACCGCCTCTAAACATCTAATGAGGTCGTGTACCAACCCCCAAAACTCTTATCAGGCCTCAATACCTCCAATTACTCAACCTCCTTCCATAGTACCCATATTGGACCCAAATTTATAGAACCCAAGTTTCGGCTCTTAATAACTCTAAAGACAAAAGTAACAATACCTTACAAAGATTCCTATGTTAGGATGGTATTCACAACCCGACCCACTCAAAAATACTAAAGACAATGATCGCTTCTGATTTGACTATGAGCCCATTCTTTATCGCAACATACACCTACAAATTTCCATCAACACAACATATACCAACTCACACCCCCAACTATGGACAAACTCACTTAAATACCTCATACTCATCTGCAATTCCAGCTTATAGTCCAAACTTTGCACAAATACCAGCCACAATACCAGCCTACCAAGTCCCTAATCATTCTCCTTCGTCTAATGGACCTTATCCTTGGTATCCATCAGCAGAAGTGCATCAACCCAGAAATTCCTCCAACCCCTTTCTACCATTTCCCATTCCTAAAATAGATTTTACCCACTTTGAAGGTAAGGATCCTAGAGGATGGCTAAAGAAATGTGAGAAATTCTTTCAACTCAATTCTATGATAGACTCGAAATCTAAAGTGTTGTATGCTGCACTATATTTAGAAGGAGAAGCTGATATTTGGTATCAATCATTACAAGATGAGAAACCTTAGCTATTGTGGGAGGAATTTGCTTACTACATCTGTCAAAGATTTGTCAAAGGAGGACATGAAAACTTGATAGGACAGTTTAACAAATTGGTTCAAAGAGGAAAGGTAGATGACTATATCAAGAGATTTGAGGAATTGAAGGCATATATGGTTAACCAGAATAAGGGATTTACTGAAGAATATTTCATTGAGAGTTTTCTAAGTGGCTTAAAGGAGGAGATAGTCGGGGCCTTGTACATGCTGAGACCTCCCACTTTGAGAAAAGCTATCAACCAAGCTAGGAGATAGGAAGTTTATGTAAAATCCTTGGAAAAAAGGGCTCATGGTGCAGTCAAAACTGGAGGGGAAAGTCAAATCCGAAGGAGTAAACCATATCCTGCAATGCATAAGGAACCATTTCAATCAGCTAAAGAAGGAGCAGGACACATGTCATTCCAATCAAGAGACTTACCACAACTGAAATGGCAGAAAGGAAAAATAAGGGCTTATGCTACCACTGTGATGAAGTGTACACCCAAGGGCATGTGTGTAAAAAGAAGCACATCTACCTTGTGATAACTGAGGAAGAAGAAGAAAAGTACCTAAATGCATTCGGATCGAGAAGTAGAATTATCATACAAGGAGAAGAAGAAGAAATATTGCGAAATTTGAAGACAGCGGTGGAGTTTCACTGCATGCCATCACAGGAACTCATGGGGTTCACACTATTAAGTTACATGGCCAGGTTAAGAACAGATCCATTACCATGTTGTTAGATAGTGGATCCACCCATAATTTTATATCACAAGCCCTAGTGAGGAAACTCAACATATCCACTGAGCCTTGTACTCCCATTAGTATCACAGTGGCAAATGGGGACCAAATAAAGTGTAACAGGAAAGTGGAACAATTCAAATGGAAACTGACTCAAGGAGAGTTCCAAAGTCCCATGTATGTTATTCCTTTGGGAGGATATGATGTTGTGTTGGGAGTACAATGGATGCAGGTTGCCAGCCCCATAAGTTTTGATTATAAGAAGAGGGAAATTATCATACATTGGAAGGGAGAAAAGGTGGTGTTAGGAGAGCAAGGAGATCCTAAGCAATTCTACTGAGTACAAATAGAGGAGAATTTCAGTTTGAAACCTAAAGAAGAGACCTATTTTCTAGTTCAGTTAACTACACTGGAAGGAAAGATAGAGGCAAATGGTCAGATTCCAAAAGTTATAGAACAGATGGTGACAACTTATGGAGACCTCTTCCAAGAACCACATGGGTTGCCTCCAGTGAGATAGCAGGATCACCATATACCCATTATGGCAGGCTGCAATCCTGTCAATACCAACCCATATAGATATCCTTACATACAAAAGACTGAGATTGAAAGGATGGTTAAGGAAATGCTAGATAGTGGCATTATCAAACACAACACATCTCCCTATGCTTCTCCAGTCCTGCTGGTCAAAAAGAAAGACAACACATGGAGATTTTGTGTAGATTATAGAGCTTTAAACAACATGACTATCAAGAACAAATTTCCCATTCCTATATATTGAAGAGTTGCTCGATGAACTAAAAGGAAGCAAATTTTTCACCAAGTTGGACTTAAGGAGTGGCTACCACCAAATTAGAGTCAAGACTGAAGATACTCATAAAACAGCCTTCAAAACTCATCAAGGACACTATGAGTTTCTGGTCATGCCATTTGGTTTGACCAATGCCCCTGCCACTTTTCAATGCCTAATGAATGAGGTATTTGCTCCATATTTAAGAAAGTTTGTTTTGGTTTTCTTTGATGACATTTTGTTATATAGCCCCTCTATGGAAAGTCATGCCAGTCACCTACAACAAGTGTTTGAGATCCTAAGGAGAAATAAAATTTGTGTTAAGAGGAACAAATGCACTTTTGCCCAAACTCAAGTAGAATACTTGGGAAATATTATCAATGAACAAGGAGTGGCTGCGAATGAAGACAAAGTGGCTGCTATGAGACAATGGAGCAGGCCTGAAACATTGAAGTCATTAAGGGGGTTTCTTGGTCTGACCGGATACTATAGGAGGTTTGTGCAACATTATGGTATCATAAGTAAACCCTTGACTAATCTGCTTAAGAAGGGGGCTTTTAATTGGGGAGAGGAGGTTGAACAATCCTTTCAAAAACTCAAGGAAGTTCTATCAAACACTCCCTGTGACGCCCCCAAAATAGGTATACATCACATATCCTGAGTCGCCAAATACATGGTACAGAATACAAATACAATCTTTAATATACAACAAAAGAGCTGTGAGTTTTAATACAAATATTGTCTTCTAGACAATATCCACTCTCAGAATAATTCCTCATTACATTTATTGTCACACTATTTAACAGAATAGTGAGGACTACTAATGTTATCCTCTGAACCGTCACTCCGTTCCCCGACTAGTCCCCGCTACGTTCTCATTTTCTGAAAAGAACAATGAAAGCAAAAGGGTGAGCTCAACTAGCCCAGTAAGAAATATTATGACTAAGATAATGCAGAATAAATTATCATTAGTCTTCAACAATGTTAAACCGATAAAATACAATAGACATCAAGTTTAATCTGCGGTGAACAAGCAATCCATTAAAAGAGTCAAGTAGAGAATAAAATCTACTATCTTTTATGATTTAAAAGGTTTTCATCACTTTTATCATTGGGACTCGACAATAAAAATAATACACATCATTGAATCACCCTGCATACTACTGACCAAGGATATTTTTTAGTATCACGACCACAATTATCCATGCACTACGGGCCAAAGAGATTCGTATATTCATCAATGGTCATGATCATGCCAACAACTCGTCCATCAATGCACTACGGGCCAATGAGGACTTTTATCACATCATTTATAACATTACGGGCCATGATTATACCGAATAATCCTCGGTCATAATCATACTAAGTCCATCTACGCACTACAATACATGAGATGACTTTCAAAAAAATATAAACATGAGGATGATGACAATGATATAAGAATTCAATAAAACAAGTTCACGAATTAATTTATCCAGAACTAATAACGTCCAAATTGTCAACATGATACTTCTTTGTAGAGTAAAATTCAAGAATGCTCGGAAGAATATTTCCATGAAAAGATAATGGATGAAAGCGCAAAATGTCGAGGATATTCTACTAATTTCATGGAGTATAGAAGTCAAAACTTTAACCAACCGAGAGTATAATAAGGAATGGAATAACAAAAGAAATCACCAAGCATGCGGTAGATCGCATACATACGCAGTTATTCCAACGAATAATAATAAAGACGGAACCGTGTCCCACAGAAAAAGCGCATGTATACGATATATTCCAACGAGAATAATAAAAGATTTTAACCAGTCCCAAGGTAAAAGCATGCATGATGTTCCAACAGAATAATAAAGACGGAACCAGGTCCGACGTAAAGCATATACATGATGTTCCAACAAAATAATAAAGAATGGAATAACAGAAGAATTTCACCATATATACGCAGATTGCATAACCAGTTATTCCAACATAATAATAAAGAATGGAATAATGTAAGTTCTCTTCATGAAGACGAAAGAAAGAAATAATACCCCTTACCTTTGAAAGAAACTGGATATAGGAGTAGTGAGGTAGCATGCTTCTCTTCTTCTACAGATTTTCTGTGACGCCCCCAAAATAGGTATACATCACCCATTTTAGGTCGTCAATAACATGGTACAGAAACAACTACTACTTTATTAATACATCATAAAAACTGTGAGTTTAAATACAAGACAATATCCCATACCCAAATAAATCCTCATCATAATTATTGATACATTATTTTACAAAAATGGTGATGACTACTAAACAACTTCTAGAATCATCATTCTATACCACGACTAAGACTTTCATTACATTCTCGCCTCCCCGAGAAGAAAAATGGAACAAAAAGGAAAAGGGTGAGCTCAACTAGCCCAAGAGAAAAGAATATTATGACTAAGATAATAAAGAACAAATTATCGTTAGTCTTCAACAGGAAAAATCGATAAAATGCAATGTAGAAACAAGTTTCAGATCGGTAATGAAATAATAATTCATAGATGAGTTACGTAGAATGAAATCTACTATAATCTATGAATTTAAAAGTCCATCATCATTATTTTATCCCTGTAACATCAATCAATGCACATCTTGGATCATATATTCATCTTTGCACTACAGGCCAAAGATATTCATCAGTCGGTCATGTTCATCTCAACACCTGTACATCTTTGCACTACGGGCTAAAGATATTCATCATAAAATCAACCATCTTTGTACTACAGGTCAAAGATATTTAGTAACATCATCATTTAGGACTGAGGATGATGAAAATAATTTTATAGAAAACGAATCCAGTGAAACAAAAGAACAAGTATTATGGATTCGTACTTTAAACAATCCGAGTTCAAGAATACTTCATAAACAATCATGGTGAAGTAAAATTCAAGAATGATCAAAACATGGATACAATCAAAGCTAGTATCCATAATAGATATTTTGGACAAAATACAAAAAATTAATTTTTCACATGAATAAAGGCCAGATATCGTGAATAGTCAGATATCGTGAATAAGAACTCCCAATACAAAAGTTCTAAATTTGATTAAAAGTTCAGATCAATACTTGACATAATGATATTGAAATAAATAATATCATATATGAAAAAAATAACATCCCTTACCTCGAAAAGATAAGATTTCTAATTGAAACACCTGGGATATAAAGTATGACTTGAACTTGCAATCCGTATAAAGAACACTCAAAGTATTAAAATACTCACAAGAATACGCCAATATATCGAGAGAGAGAGAGAGAGATTTCAGCCGGTGTGATTTTTAATTCTAACCTAAGACCCTATTTATAGAAAATACTTAGAACACCAAAGCGAGAAAATTTAATATAATATTATTATATTTACAAAATTGTCAAGCCCACCTCTTTAATCTGAATTCACCACCTTGCACACATGTTTAATGCAAATTTCACCAAAAAAAAAACGTTTTGTAATTAAAAATAATTAAAACTTTCAAAAATCAATTATTTGGAACTACGAACTTCAATAATTCATAATAAATAGCTCTTTTATCAGAAAAATTCGAACCACATGTCATTTCTATAGGAAATTTCATTCTCTACAACTTTGCGTAAGAAAGTTTTTCCAAATTCCAAATGAAAATTGACCGAAATCCATAAACCAGATGATTTTACAAAGCTATAATCAAATTTCGGTCAAGAATTTAGGGTCACCGACACACAAAATATGTGTTAATCATTTAATGCCATAAAAATACTCTTCCTCCTCATATACTCATATATCCCACATTCATTGTAAAATATCACCATTAATATATTATTAAAATAATATATTTAAATGAATTATTTTATCGTAAAAAAGATAAAATATTAATTTTCAACAATTGTCACATTAAAAAATTTTCTCCATCTATATCCGCATAAAATCAATATTTTCCTTATCATATAAATTAATAATTAATTATTCACAAATAATATTACGAATCACATTCTTCGATAACTAAAGTGCTCCAAGAAAGAGGGGTTTTCCAATAAGGATCTCTCCTCATCGACGCCAAATTAGATGACCAAACCTCTCCTTGATGTAACTTTCTAGACATTGCCAATAATATTATCTAATAATATTATTCAGATAATATGAATTATTGTCTCATATAATAGAAAATACATGCAATGACAATTATTAAAACAACAAAGAATATAAAATATAAACGCAACAATTATTGAATCAATAAAATAAAATACCGAACAATAATTATTCATGTAATAATTATTGAGTAGAAGGCCTTCACGTAAGAATCAATAATTGGTGTAATACCGGTGCTTCTTGTGTTTTAACCAACGGGTATTCCAACAAGATAATTGTAAATAACTACGCTGTGTTATTTATAACTAACTTATTCTCGCTGCTTTTCATCCAATCGCTTTCAGTTATGGGGCCACACAAGGTCAAGATCGTCGCATCGTAATATTCCCCGACAATAAGAATATTCCACGACCAAACGAATATTCCCCGTCAACAATGAATATTTTAAAATCACTTGCTTGTTTGAAATAATTGCGCATTTTACCCATAACTTACCACATTAATCAAATCAACCCTTATTATTTCAAGATAATAAATAAAGGAAATTTAATTTCATTAAATAATAAGTTGGGGCCTTACATTTTCTCTCTACAATTTCTCTCTATAATAATTGCTCTATAGCTTTATTGAATTGGTGAGAAATGAAGGAAGAATGAGTTTCTATTTATAGAAAAATATAGTTTCAATAATTTACACGTTTTGGGGCTCAAAAAATTACAAATCTAATACCTCCAACTTTTTCTTTATTTTTAATTTAGTCATACAAGTATTATCAAACTTGCACCACCTCCCCTAATAGTAAATAATGTGATTCAATAGTAAATCATGTGAATCAATAGTTCTAGACATGTGAAAATACGAATTACAAGATATAGACCTCCATATATACCTCCATTTTTAACTTAGTCATGCAAGTATTATCAATTTTGCACCAACTCCCCTAATAGTAACAAGAATGTGAAACAATAGTATACACATGTGAACAAATAGTTATAATCATGTGAAATAATAGCAATTAATTGCTCATTTATCCGGTTAAATACCCGATTGGTCAATATAACCTCCAGACATTAATTATTATCGACATAAATGTCGATTTTCACTAGCACAAATAATTTCAACACAATGAAACTATTTTTATCAAAAATCTAAATTTTGAAATTTTGAAGTTTGACTTTTCCCAAAAAAGTCAACTGTTGACTTTTTGACCAAATAGTAAAATCCAGAAAATTTTGTGTTTATAATCTATTTTTACTAATTTCATCGTTCTGGACTCAAATATCACATCCGCGTCTCCAAATTCAACTTCGAGCACATCTTCAATTTTAATAACATTCATCATTAATATTATAACTCACAATATTTATCAACCAGGTCATTCCCAAGAAAGAGGGGGCTTTTCAATAAGGATTTCTCCCTATTGGTGCGCAATTAGGTGACCAAACCTCTCCTTGATAGAACTTCTAGACATTATAAATATTGCAATTTAATAATATGAATAACTTTGCCGTCTCAATTATTGATTTAATAAAATAACATATTATGCAGATGATACTGTGATAATAATCAAATCAATAATATGAGAGATATGATGCAGCAATTACTGTAGCAATAATTGAGTATAACTGAGTGACTTCTCACGTAAAGCATCAATAATTAATACCGTGTCTTCTACTACGCAACCACACGACATTATACTTTTTACTACCAAGTAGTTCAACAAGATAATTCTGTAAAACTTCCGCCATTATTTTCAAAATATATTTTTATCGCTTTTCTCAATCCGACAATAATTACATTGTGGGGTCCACTAATGATTAACAGTTATGCGAATATTCCTCGCTAAAACGAATATTCTCCTAATTAATCGAATATAATATAACAACTTGCATACTTTGCAGAATTTATAAATACTACCCACAACTATAACATTATACCAAATTCATTCCATAATATTCAAAAATGATAATTCTAGAAAAATCATCTTTATTCATAAAAGTTGGGGTCTTACACTCCAGTCCTAGCTCTACCTGATTTCTCCAAAACTTTCATTGTGGAAACGGATGCTTGTCACTCAGGAGTAGGATCAGTCTTAATGCAGGAAGACAGACCCTTAGCCTTTATGAGTAAGGCATTATTAGCAAAACATTTGGGCCTCTCAACTTACGAGAAAGAATTGCTAGCTATAATTATGGCAGTGCAAAACTGGAGAACTTATTTATTGGGGCAGCAGTTTGTCATTAAAACGGACCATGAGGCCTTGAAGTACTTCTTGGAGCAGAAGTTAACAACATTAGTGCAACAGAAATGGATCTAAAAAATGTTGGGTTTCGATTATGTTATCCAATATAAGAAGGGTAAGGATAATATGGTAGCAGATGCGTTGTCTAGAAGGCATAAACTAGAGGGCAGCTGTATAGTAATACAATCAGCTATCCCAACTTGGAGCACTGAAGTAGCCGACATCATTAAAGATGACAAGGAAACACAAGAACTAATGGCCCAATTACTCATCCAACCAACTAATCGTCCTGAATACAAAGTGCAAGATGGAATTATCAGAAAAGAGGGGAGAATCTACCTGGGTTGTTCTGGAAATTTGAGGGAGAAAGTTATGAAACAAATTCACAGCAGCCCTGAAGGGGGTCATTCCGACATCAATGCATCAATTAGGAGGGCTGAGATGATGTTCTACTGGCCCACCTTAAGGAAAGATTTAGCAGAGTTAATTACAAATTGTGAGGTGTGTCAATGGAGCAAAGGAGAGCATGTCCCCAGTCCAGGACTCTTGCAGCCTATACCCATTCCCCACCAAGCATGAGAAGTGATAACCATGGATTTTGTAGAAGGATTGCCCAAATCTGATGGCAAGGATACAATATTGGTAGTGGTGGACAAGTTTACCAAAACATGTCATCTTATGGCGCTCACCTATCCCTTCACAGCATCTCATGTGGTACAAATAGTATTGGATTCTGTGGTCAAATTACATGGACCTCCAAAAACTATTATCTCTGATAGAGACAAAATATTTATGAGTACATTTTGGAAAGAGTTATTCAGAACATTAGGGACCCAAGTGAAATTAAGTATGATGTGTTATGACAAAGTCATACAATGACGACATCCTCAAACGGACTGTTAATACAGTGCGGCATCATGACGCCATTCTCGAAAATGTTTTCAAAAAGTTTAATTTGGCAACGGGGTTTGGCTACACCTAAATAATTTGATTGAATTGAATTATCGATATGAGTCTATGCTATTTGATTCAGCTAGACTAATGTTATGAAAACTCTAAGTGTTCATTGAAAGAATTTTCCCGAACCAAATTGTTTTGGTGCGGAATCCTATGATAAGACTGAGGTGAACGATAATGTTTGGATAAATAATCCAATCTAGTAGCGTAAATATTCGCTAAACATGATTAATACGTTATGCATGACGTAAGAGTACGATAGGCTAATCACCTAAAGTACTAGTAATGGTAGTTTACCTACTTTGTGATTGAAAACAGACCAAGTAATGTATAGTTTTGCGGTATGAATACATTAAATCTATGTGTTCATGGTCTATATGACCCCTCAGCACAATCTATGTGGTCAAATTACATGGACCTCCAAAAACTATTATCTCTGATAGAGACAAAATATTTGTGAGTACATTTTGGAAAGAGTTATTCAGAACATTAGGGACCCAAGTGAAATTAAGTATAGCATACCACCCTCAAACGAATGGTCAAACGGAAAGGGTCAATCAGTGTATTGAGATGTACCTAAGGTGTATGTGTGACAACCCAAGAATTTAGACAATTTTACAAAATCTTAAATGATTGATTTAAGGTCAAATATTAGACCTAGACAGAAAATAAGTGTATGCGTTTAATGTTATCAGGAAGGAATTTTGAGGGTTTCAAAATTTTGTGAAGGATTGTAGTGAATTATTCAGGATTAAGGACTTATGTGATTATTTTCAGTGTTTATGGTTATGTATGTGTTCAGATTGTGGTTAAGGGTCAAGGGTTGACGAGATAAATTTTATCATTGTCAAACCCTAAGTATATATTAAGTACATCAACGTTCAGTTAGAAAACCCTAACGTCTGATAAGAAAACCTAGAAATCGGTTCTGGAAACCCTAGTTTCAGTTCCGGGAATCCAAAACCCTAATTCAGATATTAAAAACCCTAGATTGGGAATGCAATGCTATATATAAGGTTTAACGTTATTAATTATAAATTTATTAGAAACCCTAATGAATTACTTGAAACCCTAAGTCTTTATTAGAAAACCCTATTACCTATTTATGGAAACCCTAATTACAGCTTCGAGAACTCAGAACCCTAATTCGGGATATTAAAACCCTAAATGGGAAGCTAGAAGATAATTAAGTATAGAGTTTCTATGTTATTAATTATAAGTATAATTAGGGATAACCCTAATTGATTTATTTGGAAAGCCACAATTTCTAAATGTAAGAAACCCTAATATGCAATTAGAAAAAACCTAATTATTAGCTTATAGAGTGTAATGTTAATTGTGAAGCTTTAACCCTAATTAGCAAAGCTTGAATGAGATTAGTAAGCTTTCTTTGTAAATTAGAAACCCTAATCTAAATTAGAAAACCTAATTTCTAAATTTGAAAGATTATTTTCATGTAAAATCCTAATTAATGGGTTATAAATTCTAGTGACCAATTATGATCCTAATTGCTAAATTAGCAAATTTATTTAGGAATAATAATCCTAATTGGCAAGCTTAATTTATGATTAGAAATTGTAATATAATTATCAAATCCTAATTATAATTTAGAAATATAAATTTTATTTTGAAAACTTAAATTGGAAATCCTAGAAATTTATTTTTTTTCTAAGGGCTCAAACCCTAAACCCTAAGGGTTAAAACCTAGTAGTTATGGGAAATTACCAAGTTGCTTTGTACCTTATGAGTAAAAGACCAAACCACCCTTCTTTATATTTTAATGGGGTGGAGTGTAGATCTAACCCTACTTGTAGTTGGTGAACAACTTTAGGCTAGCCATGTGGTCAGAAAGTTGCTTTAATCATCAATTATCGACCCTCGAATCGACCCATTTCAATTTGCAATCAACTTTATAAATAATTAAAGAAAGATAAAGAGCCACTTTAGTTTCATTTTTCACCAAGTCATCCTCTCTCTAAAATTCGAGATTTGAAGTGAGAGAGAGTGGTAAGATAAGCTAATATCAGTAGTCAGTTTTCCAAGAAGAGTCAGAATCAAAAAAAAAATCATAGCTAAAAGGTATGAAAACCCTAATTTTAGAAATCCTCTGATTTTATGTTATTTGTTGCAATTGATTGTTCAAGGTTGTGTAATAGGGTGTCAATTGATAATCTGGGTTGGTAAATATTAGATCCATAACATCAAAGTGCTCGAAATTTAAGTTTTTCAAAATCTAGAAAATGTCATTTTTGTTCTCTGACAACTAATGTCAGAGGCTGTAGATCTCAGCCTGTTAAGTGTTTTTGATGTTTAAAGCTTGTAACATGTAATATCATTATGTGGTCTTTAAGTTGAAAAAAATAATCACCATATCATCTCTAGATCAAAAGATATGAACGGTCAAACATCGTTGACCGATCACAATTTCTGTTTTTGGGCAAGCCCAGAATTGTTCCAGATCGCTCTGACAAGCTTTTGAAGGCCATGAATCTTGCTGTCGTTTGCTTGTTTGGCCATGTTAGTGATTGATCCTTGTAGGCTGATATGTTGTGTACATACTAAAGGCTTTACATCACCTAGATCTGTAACAGGATAGTAGAAAATCAAGGTCAAACATCGTTGGCCCGTCTGCTTTTGACAAATTCGAAATTTCCAGATTTTGAAGAACACTTTTCTTACAAAGATGTTTGGCCGGATAGATCTTGCACATGTGATGTTGATAAGATGATCTCGAGAATTTAGCGTTTCTCTTTGGCATCTCTACTACATGTGTGAACCTTCGGATCACAAAAAACAAACATAAATCTGAGTTATAAGGACCCAAATTAGGTCCTCGAAACCTGTTAAACCCAGAGATAGTTGAAGAACAAATGACAAAAGGTTTTGGAGAGCTTAGATCTCTAATCATTATGGAATGGCCATGATCTTGGTTTAGTGTTGTAGTATTACATAAGTACCACAACTTTAGTATGATTTCCAACCTAGAAAACAACAAGAACAATGTTTTAATTGTGGTCAAAACTAGCCCTCGCGTCTGACACTTTTCTGGGTTTGGAGCTCAAGAACACCTATAGCGGTTTACCTGCCGCTATGGGCCCTTAATGACAGCTTAATTAGAAAATAATTATTTTATTAAATAAATAGAAATAAATAGTTTTTAATTATTAAAAATACATAAGAAATTAAAAAAAATTATTTTAAAGATTGAAAAATAGTTTTTAATTATTTTGAGTATATTTTGAAAATATTTAATATTTTTGGAATATAAATGGTATTTATTTATTTAATTATAATATTAAATAAATTATTTAAAAATAGTTTTAATTAATGAAAAATTATATTATGGTGTTAGAAAATATTTTAAGTTATTTTTGATGACTTTTGATATTTTGTGATGAATTTCATTTATATTTATTATTAATGATAATTAGTTTATTTAATGAATATATTAGATAAATTATGGAAAAATAGAATTAATGCTTTAAAATTATATAAAAATGATTTAAGTGTTATAAGAATATTTTTAGTTATAAAATATAACTTTTGATATTTTGTTATGAAAATATTAATATTTTAATATTAATAACGATTATCTGATAATGGATTTGATTGTTTAAAAATCATAGAAATATGATTTTAAGATATTAAAAATACTTTGTGATGTTATAATTATGTTATAATATTATGTTATGATTTTCATTGATATTTGGTATTAAATTAATATTAATGATCAAGGAATAATGTGGTATTTATATTAATATCGCTTATTGGTTTATGTTTTTAATTACTTTAAAAACATTTTAAGGAAATAATAAAGTATTGAAAATACTTTGAGATATTATAAATATGATATAATATTATGGCATATAATTCATTAATGTTTAGCAATAAATAAATATTAATGATATTAGAATATTGTGGTATTTAATTCATTTAAATACGATATTAATGATTGAAAAATGTTGTTAAATGATATTAATTAATTGAAATTTTTTTGCAAGTTTATGAAAAATGTTTTGAATGATACTATGATTATCTAAGATTATTGTTAATTATTTAAAGCAGAGTTTAATTGAAATTAAACTCAATATTTGTCCGATTGTAATCGTCGGATGATAGAATTAATGTCGAGCCCAACTCCTGAATTTGAAATAGTTGATTTGATTCTAAGTCTTATGTGTTGTATGGACCGATAGGATTATGGAATAATGTGTTTAGGTTATTTTATCTTGTGATGATATTATTCTAATATTTGAGATCGGTATTATCTCAGATTAGGTCTTGGATAAAGCTAAGTTATATTTCGATCGGTGAATCAACTTAACAGCAAGTTTGTTTTTCTTAACTCTATTAAGAGTGTTTCATTCAGATATGCTTATGGTTAATCATTACTGATTGCCATGAAGAATTGTACTCTGTACATCTTGTATGTATAAGTCAGGTATGAAAGGCTGATCACCTTTGTAAGAACCCAAATTATTAATAAATGAAATTTATTTTTCTCTATTTATTATTTTGAAATAGTAAGGGTTGATTTGATTAATGTGGATAGTTATGAGTAAAATACGCAAATATTTCGAATAAGCAAGTGGTTATAAAATATTCATTGTGGTTGAGGAATATTTGTTTGGTCGTGGAATATTTTTACTGTCGGGGAATATTCGTACGACGGTGCAGTCTTTTGTGGGCCCCATAACGAAAAGCGATTGGAGGAAGAAAACGACAAGAATAAGTTGTTTATAAATAACGCCGTAGTTGTTACAAGTAATAATGTTGAAATACCCGTGGTTAAAACACACTATCTGCGTTGTTGAACAAGAAGATTTGCAGATTGCACCAATTATTGATTCTTACGTAAGAAGACACTACTCAATAATTGTTACAATAATTATCGCTCAAAGATTTTATTTTATTGATTCAATAATTGCTTTGCGTTGATATTTTATATTCATTGTTGTTTCAATAATTGTCATTACACAATATTTTCCATTATCGAAGCAATAATTCATATTATCTTAATAATATTATTAGATAACATTATTGGCAATGTCTAGAAAGTTCGCTTCTAAGGAGAGTTTGGTCACCTAATTGCGCGCCAAGAAGAGAGAAATTCTTATTGAAAGCCCCTTTCCTTGAACCGCCTCGTTTATCAATATTGTGATTCATAATATTATTTGTGAATAATTAATTATTGATTCATATGATGAGGAAAATATTGATTTTATGTGGATATAGATGGAGAAAATTTTTAATGTGACAATTGTTGAAAATTGAAATTTTATCTTTTTCTGATAAAATAATTCATTTAAATATATATATTATTATATTTTAAAAATATAATAATGGTGATATTTTTACAACGAATGTGGGATATATGAGTATACGAGGAAAAAGAGTATTTTTGTTGCAATAAATGTTTAAAACATGTTAAACATGTCGGTGGACCCCATTTCTTAACTGAAATTTGATTATAGCATATAAAATCACCCGTTTGTGGATTTCGGCCAATTTCTGTTTGGAATTTGGAAAAACTTTCTTCTGTAAAGTTGTAGAGAATTGAATTTCCTATAAAAACTCATGAGATTCAATTTTCTGGCAAAAGGGCTATTTATTATGAATTATTGAAGTTCAAGCTCAAAATAATTGATTTTTGGAAGTTTAAAATATTTTTAATTACAAAATGTTTTTTCATTTTGAAAGTCATTTAACATGTGTGGCTGAAGTTTGGACCAGATTTGTGTGCGTGAAATTTTGATTATATATATTATTATTATATTAAATTTTCGCTTTGGTGTTCTAAGCATTTTCCTATAAATAGGGTGCTTAAGTTAGAATTGAAAATCACACCGTAAATCAAGTTTTCTCTCTATATTATCGAAATGTATTCTTGTGAGTATTTTGAGTATACTTTGAGTATTGCTATATATGCAAGTTCAAGTCATAAATTTATATCCCAGATTTCAACTGTAAGACCGCTTTCGAGGTAAGGATATTATTTTTTCGTAATGATATTATTTCTTCAATATCATTATCTTTGAAATATCGATCTGAAATTTTATCAAATTTGGAACTTTTGGTGCTCTGAGAGTTACTATTCACGATATCGACACTATTCACGATATCTGATCTTATTCACGAATCTTAAAGACTATTCATCTAAAAATGAAAATTTTTTCTTTTGTCCAAAATATCTATCAGGATACTAGCTTTGATTGTATCCATGTTTTGATCATTTTGAATTTTACACCACTATGATTATTTTGAGGTATTTTTGGATATGGATAAAACAAAGTACTGAATCCTTAATCCTTGTCATTTTGTTTCACCGGATTCGCTTTATTTAAAAATATTTTTCATCATCCTCGCCTTTAAATGATGATATTATTGAATATCTTTGGCCCAGTAGTGCAAAAGATGAATGATTTATGATGAATATCTTTGGCACAGAGGCAAAGAAGATGAAGCCGTAGTCAAAGATGAACAGTGTTTAGATGAACATGACCAATCGATGAATATCTTTTTGCCTCAGTAGTGCAAAAGATGAATATTTGATTCCGGATATATATTGATTGATGTTACAGGATAAAAGATAGACGATGAACTTTAAAATTCATACATAGAAGATAGTAGTTTGCATTATCTACTTCACTCTTCTAATGAATTATTATTTCACGCGAATATTGATTTAAAACTTGTTGTCTATTGTATTCTATTAGATTTTTCCTGTTTGAAGACTAACGATAATTTTGTTGTATATTATCTTAGTCATAATATTCTTTACCGGGCTATTTGAGCTCACCTTTTTCTTTTTGTTCCATTTTTCTTCTCGAGGCGAGAATGTAAATGAAGTACGTAGCCTGGGGTATGGAATGATGGTTTTAGAGAGTTGTTTAGTAGTCCTCACCATTTTTGTAAAATAATGTATCAATAATTATGATGAGGATTTATTTGTATGTGGATATTGTTTGATGGCAATATCTCAGATTTAAACTCACGCTTTCTTGTTGTAATAATAAAGTTGTAGTTGTTTCGCACTCGTGTATTGACAACTCGAATGGGTGATGTATACCTATTTTGGGGGCGCCACAAATTGGTATCGAGCTTAGGATATGATCTCCATGGCGGAGATCGGGGAATAGAACTAGGAGGGAGAGAAAGTAAATCCTTCGCTAGTGTGTCCTACCTAAGCTTATTTGTTAGTTGGTCAAGATATAGTGATATTATGTGATATATTGATTTCCTTAATTAACCCTTGTTTTATGACGAAGATTTGAGAATGTCGAATCGAGAATATTAACAATGGAAATGAGACCGTGGAGATGCTCAGATTTACCAACGAGGAGAAACGTCTGCAACAGTCGACAATGTACCTTCCGTGAACAACACCACCGAAAGCGATGATGAACGGGGATGTTTAGAAGCTTTTTGCGAGCTCATACAAAATCGCATTTGAAAGAGACTCGTGTTCAAAATATAGAAGGAAATGATAAAGATTCACGGGTGGTCACAAATGAAGCGGTTCAAAGAGTTGGGACCACCAAAATTCGGGAAAGCGGATCCGATTAAAGGCGAGACGTAATCAACCAAATTACCAAGATATTCGATGTCTTGGGATGCACGAGAGAACAAAAAGTTCCATTCGCTACTTTTATATTCCGTAACGAGGCAGATTACTGGTGGGAATCTGTGAAGCGTACCCATCCAGATGCACTCAACATGTCATGGGAGACGCGTTTGAATAGCAATTCAATGACAAGTACTTCCCCGAAAGTATTCGTATATATGAAAGAGGTAGAGTTTATTAGACTAGAACAAAACAACATGACGGTGTCTAAAGACGAGGCGAAATTCATGGAGTTATCCGTGTTCAGACCTCATTTGGCGGAGAATGAGGAACGTATGACACGGATGTTTACGAGAGGTTTGAAACCGCAGATACGTCAAGATCTCATTTCTCATAAATTTTCTCTCTATTCGGATGTTGTCAATGTGGCTCAATTGTTAGAAGCGAGATAACGAAACGCTCAACCGAGGGACCATAACCAGGATCATCATATCAAGATAAGCGAGCCATCGTAATAACGATAACCAAATGGAGAAAGAAGAATACGTACAAAGGCGGTAACCACTCCGGGTGGTAATCGTAGCCATAAAAATAGAAGAAGCGAGTCGTCAGAGGAGATTTTAAAAGAGGAGATTCAACAACGACCATGTGAAGACGTCGGCCAAGAAGAATCGGGTTCCAAGGAGGAGGAGAAAGACCACCTATCGATATGTTACAAAATGGGAGAGAGGATATATCACCCCAAACCGCTCACAACAGCTTTAAGGTATGCTATAATTGTGGAAAAGAAGGACATCGCCGAGATTATGCGGAAATAAAACCAAGTCCAATGAGGGTGGTGACTCAAAAGGATGTCCCGAAAAGTCAAAGTCAATCTGCCTTCTAGAAGCGTTTGTCGTGACCGGTCAAAATACGAGGAACCCGAACGGTTTAGCACGGGTTAGTTAATTATAAATTCTTGCGAAGTTTATACCTTATTAGATCTGGGCCTCTACCCATCCTTTTATCTCTCTTTAACTTTGCCAACGTTTGAACTTGACTACGGAGAAATTAGACTTTGACTTATCTCGCGGAGACTCAGTTGGAGAAATTTTCATTACATCGATTGCTTAGAAATCTTGCTTGATTCAGTTGGCACTATCACATTACCCGTTGACTTTATTTCTTTAAAGATATTTGCTTTTGATATGATTTTAAGGTTAACTACTCATCATGCCAAAATTGATTGCTTTCGTAAGGTTGTTATTTTTCATATTCCTAAGCAACTTGTTATTCGAAATCAAGCAATCAAACCATTGTAGTCAAGCATTTTCATATCAAGCCATGAAGTCATTCGTTTATTACGGATGTCAAGTTTTCTTAGTCCATGTTATGGATTTGAATAAAGACACGTCAGATTTGAATAATATTCCTGTTGTTATTGATTTTTCCTGACGTTTTTCCTGACGTATTTCCTGGCCTACTCCCAGAGCGTGATATTGAATTTGTATCGACTTTAAATTCGGTACAAAACCCATTTCTAAAATCTCATATCGAATGGCTCCTATTGAACTTCGAGGAGTTAAAAACCCAACTGTAGAAGTTGATACCGAGCCTCTATCCGGTGACTTCGCTTTGTGGAATACTGGCGAAGCCGGACTCTCCGTAGAGGATGCCATATTCATGCGGTAGTAAATCGATAGGTGCCATTGTGACGTCTTATCCAAGGTTGGGATATGAGTCACGATTGAGAACAACAACCTAAGTTTCAGAATCGAAATACGTAGCTTTCAGAAGCTTAATTGGTTATTATCGAGATTCGTTGAAGGATATTCTCGAATCGCTATTCCATTAACGCAAATGACTCAGTAGAGATACAAAATTCAAATGGAGCGAGGAATGTGGGAAGAGCTTGAAGAACTCAAGAGAGACTCATTTCAAAGACATGTTCGACCATGCCATCCCGGAAAAGCGAACGTGGTAGGCGACGTGTTGAGTAGAAGATCGTGTACAAGACGAAGTACGATATTGTCAAAGACTCATTTCAGATAATTTACAAATAATAGAGATGGAGATGAAAACTCTAGGTACCCACGTGATGATATACGAGTATAATCGACTTTAATCGATAAAGTTAAAGCTGTTCAAGCTACACACCGGAGCTGATGAATTTGAAGAAGAAGGTGCAAAAAGTTATTATTTCAAAAGCGAGAATCGGTGAGGTGAGGAAAGCTCAAACCTTCGATTTATTAATCCATTTGAAATTCTCGATCGAATAGAACTCGTGGCCTATAGACTCGCTTTTTACCGCCAAGTACGACGCTTGTTCATAACGCTTTTCACGTATCGATGTTACGTAAATATGTGGACGACCGAACCACGCTATTGAGTTAGAACCGGACGAGATAAATTAAGACTTAACGTGCGATGAGGTACTGTCAAGATCTTGGATAGGAAAGAACATGTCCTATGTACCGAGGTTATACCACAAGTTAAAGTTTTATGGAGAAACCATGCTATTGAGGAAATGACATGGGAGTTGGAAATGGAAATGAAAGCGAGGTATTCTCATCTTTTCGAAACACCAGGTACGTACGTCAATTTCGAGGACGAAATTTCATAAGGAGGGGAGGTTGTAAGACCCCAAATTATTAATAAATGAAATTTATTTTTCTCTATTTATTATTTTGAAATAGTAAGGGTTGATTTGATTAATGTGGATAGTTATGGGTAAAATACGCAAATATTTCGAATAAGCAAGTGGTTATAAAATATTCATTGTGGTTGAGGAATATTCGTTTGGTCGTGGAATATTTTTACTGTCGGGGAATATTCGTACGACGACAGTATGCCAGATCTTTATGGGCCCCATAACGGAAAGAGATTGGAGGAAGAAAACGACAAGAATAAGTTATTTATAAATAATAGCAGCGTAGTTATTCTGGTTTATCTTTGTTGAAATACCCGGTGGTTAAAACACACTAATACGCGTTGTTGAACAAGAAGATACTTGATATTGCACCAATTATTGATTCTTACGTGAAGAAGACACTACTCAATAATTATTACGGTAATTACTTATTCAATTATTTTATTTTATTGATTCAATAATTCTTTGCATTGATATTTTATATTTGTTGTTGTTTGAATAATTGTCATTACACAAGTATTTTCCATTATCGAAGCAATAATTCATATTATCTGAATAATATTATTAGATAACATTATTGGCAATGTCTAGAAAGTTACATCTCAGGAGAGGTTTGGTCACCTAATTGCACGCCAAGAAGTGAGAGAATTCTTATTGAAAAGCCCTCTTTCCTTTAACCGCTTCGGTTGTCAATATTGTGATTCTGTAATATTATTTGTGAATAATTAATTATTGATTCATATGATGAGGAAAATATTGATTTTATGTGGATATAGATGGAGAAAATTTTTAATGTGACAATTGTTGAAAATTGAAATTTTATCTTTTTCTGATAAAAAATTCATTTAAATATATATATTATTATATTTTAATAATATAATAATGGTGATATTTTTACAACGAATGTGGGATATATGAGTATACGAGGAAAAAGAGTATTTTTGTTGCAATAAATGTTTAAAATATGTTAAACATGTCGGTGGACCCCATTTCTTGACTGAAATTTGATTATAGCCTGTAAAATCACCCGTTTGTGGATTTCGGCCAATTTCTGTTTGGAATTTGGAAAAACTTTCTTCTGCAAAGTTGTAGAGAATTGAATTTCCTATACAAACTCGCGAGATTCGAATTTTCTGGTAAAAGGGCTATTTATTATGAATTATTGAAGTTCCGAAGCTCCGAAATAATTGATTTTTGGAAGTTTAAAATATTTTTAATTACAAAAACGTTTTTTTCATTTTTGAAAGTCATTTAACATGTGTGGCTAAAGTTTGGACCAGATTTGTGTGCGTAGAGAATTTTTATTATATATATTATTATTATATTAAATTTTCTGCTTTGGTGTTCTAAGCATTTTTCTATAAATAGGGTGCTTAGGTTAGAATTAAAAATCACACCAGAAACTCAAGTTTTCTCTCTATATTATCGAGTATTCTTGTGAGTATTTTGAGTATACTTTGAGTATTGCTTATACTGATTGTGTAAGTTCAAGTCATAAATTTATATCCGTATTTCAACTAAGAAATCTTTATGCTCTTCGAGGTAAAGAGATATTATTTTTTCAGTAATGATATTATTTCTTCAATATCATTATCTTTGAAATCTTGATCTGAAGTTTTTATCAAATTTGGAACTTTTGGTGTTCTGAGTTACTTATTCACGATACTCTGACCTATTCACGATATCTGATCTTATTCACGAAATCACGACACTATTCATCGAAAAATGAAAATTTTTCTTTTTTCGTCTCAAAATATCTATTGTGGATACTAGCTTTGATTGTATCCATGTTTTGATCATTTTGAATTTTACACCACTATGATTATTTTGAGGTATTTTTGGATATGGATAAAACAAAATACGAATCCTTAATCCTTGTCATTTTGTTTCACTGGATTCGTTTCTTTAAAAATATTTTTCATCATCCTCAGTCTTAAATGATGATATTATTGAATATCTTTGGCACCGTAGTGCAAAGATGAATGATTTATGATGAATATCTTTGGCCCGTAGTGCAAAGATGAATGATTTCGATGAATATCTTTGGCCCGTAGTGAAAGATGAACAGTGTTTAGATGAACATGACCAATCGATGAATATCTTTGATCCAGAGTGCAAAGATGAATATTTGATTCCGGATATATATTGATTGATGTTACGGGATAAAAGATGACGATGAACTTTAAAATTCATACATGTAAAGATAGTAGTTTGCATTCTCTACTTAACTCTTCTAATGAATTATTATTTCACTGCGAATATTGATTTAAAACTTGTTGTCTATTATATTCTATTAGATTTTTCCTGTTGATGACTAACGATAATTTTGTTGTATATTATCTTAGTCATAATATTCTTTACCTCGGCTAGTTGAGCTCACCACCTTTTCCTTTTTGTTCCATTTTTTTCTCGGGAGGAGAGAATGTAATGCGAGTATGCAGTCGGGTATGGAATGATGGTTTTAGAGAGTTGTTTAGTAGTCCTTACCATTTTTGTAAAATAATGTATCAATAATTATGATGAGGATTTATTTGTATGTGGATATTGTTTAAATGGCAATATCTCAGATTTAAACTCACGCTTTCTTGTTGTAATAATAAAGTTGTAGTTGTTTACGCATCAGTATTGACAACTCGAATGGGTGATGTATACCTATTTTGGGGGCGTCACAACCTTCATTACCAATTGGTCCATATATATATTGTTCATATGTAATATTTGTTCAATCAAAAGTTTGTTCATGCTAATTCACAACTACATTGTGAATTATAGTCAGCTTATTATTCTAAATCTTTCAATCATGATATATCCTTAAATTGTATTTAAACTTGTTTGGGCAACTTTCATGCTCACCCTTGCTATATCATGATAAAACATTACGAGATAAAGACGAATGCTTGGATCTGAGGAAAGTTAAAGATAATTTCACCAGAGTTAATATATTGCGATTAGATTTATAATAGTCTTGTATGATGATAATATCATCATGTCGATAAGTTATGAAATGTGTATAAGTTATGGTTACTCGATCTTGGGGATAGTGTATAATGTTTAATGTATAAACAATTTATGTTTATATCTTCCGAATAGTTATATTATAGAAATAATAATGGATCCATGGTGATTCTAGACCCAATTCGGGGCTCTACATTTGGTATCAGAGCTGTTGGTTATAAACCTAGGATAGAGTTACCTTAGACTAATAACCGCAGTGATTAGGATAAGATCTAACTCACATAGAGCTAGTGTGTCGGTAAGATTCAAAGACGAATCTCGGAGAGTTATAAAGATACGGAGTTCCCTAACTTTGATAAAGAAGTTAAGAATCAAAAAGTTATATTTAAGTATGGTACAATTGTACTCTTTAAAAGTTGATGTATGGTATCTGGGCTAAACGATTCCTTCATAGAGCGGAGGTATATATGAACTAAAGCAACTCGAACCTAGTTTGTTGGTTGTTTGTGGGAAACCACTCAAATGTACCATATTGAAACTATTAGAGACTCGATGTGTACCAAGTATAGAAAGTGGATAGATCGAGTCTAAAAGACTGAAAGTGCAGGGATAGGAGATCGTAAAACAAAACGATCAAGATATAGAAATGAATCGTAATATATATGATGAGGTCACCCCGTGATCTGATAAGGTTATAGTATGGAGAAGAATCAATCGATGATTGGAAAGTTACAACAAGAAGATGTCAGTGTGGTTGTCTTATGAAATGGTACTATGAAAACTCATGAAAGAGTTATGGATTATGAATACTGAATTAAATGAAATTGTTATGGAAAAGGGGTTAAGATTAGGTGGGGATTTCAATTGAGGACTCATGTTTAGTAAATTTGAGTTGTATGATTCCTTGTTATGGGCGAAATTGTACTTGGTGTAAAAACCACTTAGTTTACGGCATTGATGATCATTGAAATGTTTGTGTCATATTATTTGCTATATCTGCGACGGTTAAGAGGTGATTCCTTTCTCATGTATATAAATAAATAGATAGGTCATAGGTAGAGAATATAAGGTTAAGTTGAGTTCTTAAAACTCATACTTATGTGACATTCTTGACTCATACTTATATGAAATATTTATGAACCCCTCAACAAATGGACGCCAAAGGTCTGACTAGGGTAAGTTCTTAAACTCATATGATTGTGGCAATTAATGAACTCATAAGTGTGGTTTTATGAACTGAGTATAGTTTGTGTGAATGGAGTGTTAAGGATTATAGGAACAGATAGAATGTTTAAGCAAATGATTGTTAGTGGAGGCATTAGGTTTTCCTAAACTCCTAGCTATGCTAAACTTCAAATTTTGACATCAAGCTAAATCGCACTAAAGTGCCTTTTAAAAAAAATGTAGACTCAGAACCATTTTTGAAACGGTTTAAAGTATCAATCTATCTTACTTATTTCGCTAGACGAAATGATTTGAAATATCACAATTTGTTTTTAATTATCACTCATGTATCCATGTAACTTTGGTGCGAGATGATAAAATGTGATGGAGTTGTAAATACAGAATACTTAGTGTGAATTTGACCTAAAGTCGTTGTTCCACTCTCAGTATGATGTGTTATGACAAAAAGTCATACAATGACGACATCCTCAAACAATTTCATATTACTGATGCAAGATCACGACGCCATTCTCGAAAATGTTTTCAAAAAGTTTAATTTGGCAACGGGGTTTGGCTACACCTAAATAATTTGATTGAATTGAATTATCGATATGAGTCTATGCTATTTGATTCAGCTAGACTAATGTTATGAAAACTCTAAGTGTTCATTGAAAGAATTTTCCCGAACCAAATTGTTTTGGTGCGGAATCCTATGATAAAGACCGAGGTGAACGATAATGTTTGGATAAATAATCCAATCTAAGAAGCGTAAATATTCGCTAAACATGATTAATACGTTATGCATGACGTAAGAGTACGATAGGCTAATCACCTAAAGTACTAGTAATGGTAGTTTACCTACTTTGTGATTGAAAACAAACCAAGTAATGTATAGTTTTGCGGTATGAATACATTAAATCTATGTGTTCATGGTCTATATGACCCCTCAGCACAATCTATGTGGTCAAATTACATGGACCTCCAAAAACTATTATCTCTGATAGAGACAAAATATTTGTGAGTACATTTTGGAAAGAGTTATTCAGAACATTAGGGACCCAAGTGAAATTAAGTATAGCATACCACCCTCAAACGAATGGTCAAACGGAAAGGGTCAATCAGTGTATTGAGATGTACCTAAGGTGTATGTGTGACAACCCAAGAATTTAGACAATTTTACAAAATCTTAAATGATTGATTTAAGGTCAAATATTAGACCTAGACAGAAAATAAGTGTATGCGTTTAATGTTATCAGGAAGGAATTTTGAGGGTTTCAAAATTTTGTGAAGGATTGTAGTGAATTATTCAGGATTAAGGACTTATGTGATTATTTTCTGTGTTTATGGTTATGTATGTGTTCAGATTGTGGTTAAGGGTCAAGGGTTGACCAGATAAATTTTATCATTGTCAAACCCTAAGTATATATTAAGTATATCAACGTTCAGTTAGAAAACCCTAACGTCTGATAAGAAAACCTAGAAATCGGTTCTGGAAACCCTAGTTTCAGTTCCGGGAATCCAAAACCCTAATTCAGATATTAAAAACCCTAGATTGGGAATGCAATGCTATATATAAGGTTTAACGTTATTAATTATAAATTTATTAGGGAAACCCTAATGAATTACTTGAAACCCTAAGTGCTTATTAGAAAACCTATTACAAATATGGAAACACTAATTACAGTTAGAGAACTCAGAACCCTAATTCGGGATATTAAAACCCTAAATGGGAAGCTAGAAGATAATTAAGTATAGAGTTTCTATGTTATTAATTATAAGTATAATTAGGGATAACCCTAATTGATTTATTTGGAAAGCCCTAATTTCTAATGTAAGAAACCCTAATATGCAATTAGAGAAAACCTAATTATTAGCTTATAGAGTGTAATGTTAATTAGGAAGCTTTAACCCCAATTAGCAAGCTTGAATGAGATTAGTAAGCTTTTATCGTAAATTAGAAACCCTAATCTAAATTAGAAACCTAATTTCTAAATTTGAAAGATTATTTTCTATGTAAAATCCTAATTAATGGGTTATAAATTCTAGTGACCAATTATGATCCTAATTGCTAAATTAGCAAATTTATTTAGGAATAATAATCCTAATTGGCAAGCTTAATTTATGATTAGAAATTGTAATATAATTATCAAATCCTAATTATAATTTAGAAATATAAATTTTATTTTGAAAACTTAAATTGGAAATCCTAGAAATTTATTTTTTTTCTAAGGGCTCAAACCCTAAACCCTAAGGGTTAAAACCTAGTAGTTATGGGAAATTACCAAGTTGCCTTGTACCTTATGAGTAAAAAGACCAAACCACCCTTCTTTATATTTTAATGGGGTGGAGTGTAGATCTAACCCTACTTGTAGTTGGTGAACAACTTTAGGCTAGCCATGTGTGGTTCAGAAAGTTGCTTTAATCATCAATTATCGCCCTCGAATCACCCATTTCCAATTTGCAATCAACTTTATAAATAATTAAAGAAAGATAAAGAGCCACTTTAGTTTCATTTTTCACTAAGTCATCCTCTCTCTAAATTCGAGATTTGAAGTGAGAGAGAGTGGTAAGATAAGCTAATATCGTGAGTCGGGCTTTTCGAAGAGTCGAATCAAAAAAAAATCATAGCTAAAAGGTACGAAAACCCTAATTTTAGAAATCCTCCGATTTTATGTTATTTGTTGCAATTGATTGTTCAAGGTTGTGTAATAGGGTGTCAATTGATAATCTGGGTTGGTAAATATTAGATCCATAACATCAAAGTGCTCAAATTTAAGTTTTTCAAAATCTAGAAAATGTCATTTTGTTCTCCGACAACTAATGTCGAGGTCGTAGATCTCAACTGTTAAGTGTTTTTGATGTTTAAAGCTTGTAACATGTAATACATTATGTGGTCTTTAAGTTGAAAAAATAATCGGTCCATATCATCTCTAGATCAAAAGATATGAGCGGTCGAAAATCATCGCCGATAGATCACAATTCTGCTTTTTAGGCAAGCCTGAATTGTTCCGAATCGCTCGACAAAGCTTTTGAAGGCCATGAATCTTGGCCGTCGTTTGCTTGTTTGGCCATGTTAGTGATTGATCCTTGTAGGTCGATATGTTGTGTACATACTAAAGGCTTTACATCACCTAGATCTCATAATGATGATAAGAGAAAATCAAGGTCAAACATGCGTTGACCGGTCTGCTTTGACAAATTCTGGAAATTTCCAGATTTTTGAAGAACACTTTTCTTACAGCATGTTTGACCGGATAGATCTTGCACATGTGATGTTGATAAGATGATCTGAGAATTTAGCGTTTCTCTTTGGCATCTCTACTACATGTGTGAACCTTCAGATCACACAAAACAAACATAGAATCTGAAGTTATAAGGACCCAAATTAGGTCCTCGGCTGTTAAACCCGGATAGTTGAAGAACATTTCGACGGGTTTTTGGAGCTTAGATCTCTCTAATCATTATGGAATGGCCATGATCTTGGTTTAGTGTTGTAGTATTACATAAGTACCACAACTTTAGTATGATTTCCAACTTAGAAAACAACAAGAACAATGTTTTAATTGTGGTCAAAACTAGCCCTCAAGCGTCGACACTTTTTCCGGGTTTGGAGCTCAAGAACACCTATATGGCGGCAGTTACCTCGTAAGCTATGGGGCCCTTTTAATGACAGTTTAATTAGAAAATAATTATTTTATTAAATAAATAGAAATAAATAGTTTTTAATTATTAAAAATACATAAGAAATTCTAAAAATTATTTTAAAGATTGAAAAATAGTTTTTAATTATTTTGAGTATATTTTGAAAATATTTAATATTTTTGGAATATAAATGGTATTTATTTATTTAATTATAATATTAAATAAATTATTTAAAAATAGTTTTAATTCATGAAAAATTATATTATGGTGTTAGAAAATATTTTAAGTTATTTTTGATGACTTTTGATATTTTGTTATGATTTTCATTGATATTTGGTATTAAATAAATATTAATGATCAAGGAATAATGTGGTATTTATATTAATATCACTTATTGGTTTATGTTTTTAATTACTTTAAAAATATTTAAAGGAAATAATAAAGTATTGAAAATACTTTGAGATATTATAAATATGATATAATATTATGGCATGTAATTCATTAATGTTTAGCAATAAATAAATATTAATTATATTAGAATATTATGGTATTTAATTCATTTAAATACGATATTAATGATTGAAAAATGTTGTTAAATGATATTAATTAATTGAAAATTTTTGCAAGTTTATGAAAAATGTTTTGACTGATACTATGATTATCTAAGATTATTGTTAATTGTTTAGGCAGAGTTTAATTGAACATAAATTCAATATTTGTCCGACTAGACCGTCGGGATGATAGAATTGTCGATTCCAACTTGAATTTGAAATAATCCGATTTGATTCTAAGTCTTATGTGTTGTATAGATGATGATAGGATTATGGAATAATGTGTTTAGGTTATTTTATCTTGTGATGATATTATTCTAATATTTGGAGATCGGTATTATCTCAGATTAGGTCTTCTGATAAAGCTAAGTTATATTTCGATCGGTAATCAATGGAACAGTGCAGTTTGTTTTTCTTAACTCTATTAAGAGTGTTTCATTCAGATATGCTTATGGTTAATCATTACCTTGATTGCCATGAAGAATTGTACTCAGACATCTTGTATGTATAAGTCGTAATATGAAAGGTGATCACCTTCATTACCAATTGGTCCGTATATATATTGTTCATATGTAATACTTGTTCAAATAAAAGTTTGTTCATGCTAATTCACAACTACATTGTGAATTATAAATCAAATTATTATTCTAAATCTTTCAATCACGATATATCCTTAAATTGTATTTAAACTTGTTGGGCAACTTTCATACTCACCACCGCTATATCATGATAAAACATTGCGAGATAAAGACGAATGCTTGGATCTGAGGAAAGTTAAAGATAATTCCAACTTAGAGTTAATATCTACGCGCGATTAGATTTGTAATAGTCTTGTATAATGATAATATCACGTATATCGATAAGTTATGAAATGTGTATAAGTTATGGTTACTCGATCTTGGGGATAGTGTATAATGTTTAATGTATAAACAATTTATTTTTATATCTTCCGCAATAGTTATATTATAGAAATAGCGAACTGGATCCGCGGTGATTCGGGACCCGGATTCGGGGCTCTACAAAGATGACTAAGTACGAAACCCACGCGATTGGAGTAAATGGTTACCCATGGCGTAATGGTGGTACAATACTTGCTCCATACTTGCAATGATAGAATGACACCATACAAAGCCCTCTATGGCACTAATCCTCCGGTGGTCAACTACCACCAGTGGGCACAACAATAATCCTCGGTAGCGAGAATTTTTTAAAAGAAAGGGAGGCGACCCAACAATTATCGAGAGAGAACTCCAAAAAGTCTCAAGAAAGGATGAAGCTCTATGCAGATAAAAAGAGGACAGAAAGGGAATTCAAGGAAGGGGATGAGGTGGATCTGAAATTGCAACCTTATAGGCAGATATCATTGTCACAAAGAAGGAACTTCAAACTATCTGCTAAGTACTATGGCCCATACACCATAATTCAACGAATAGGTAAGGTGTGGCCTCTGTTTTGCAGACTTCCTACAAGTGCTAAAATCCACAATGTTTTTCATGTGTCACAACTGAAAAAGAAGATTGGAGAGACCAAGGTGGTACAAACTGACATACCGGAGAACAACCATGTAAGGGAATTAAGGCCAGTACCAGTAGCAGTTCTGGACAGGCGACTAATCAAAAAAGGCCAACGTCCAGCAATCATGGTGCTAATTCAATGGTCCCATAGTATTCCAGAAGATGCAACTTGGGAAGAGTGGAGCAAAATCAATGCACAATATCCAGATTTTAATCCTTGGGGATAAGGAACTCTTCAAGCAATGGGGATTGTCAGGAATGAACAGATAAGGAGAGGAGCTAGCCGTTGCAAGTAACCATCAAACGCAGCATTTCAATCTTGTCCGTAGTAGTTATGCATTAAAGTTAACAATAAACACGTGTAAGAAGCTTATTGATATGGGTTGTTAGATGACAAAATATAGATTGCTCTGGTGATAATATATATATCATGAGAATTATCCTTGGAGTCTATGAAAAAAGTTATATGATATTTCATATTTTATTTTCTCTTCAATTTCCTTGTTGTCTCTGTCATTTTATATCTCTGTTGTGACATACTACTAAACTACTACAATCCTCATACAGTTTCTTTTGTTTGTTTGAGAAAAAGAGAGAAAATGTCGGTTCCTGGACAGTTGGAAGATGCAAACAACCAGGAACCAGAACCAGAACAAAACTACACTTCAGAGGATGAGCTCACAAGGATCTTTCAACTAACAAAGTGAGATATATATATATATATATATATGTGTGTGTACTCCTTTTTCTTTCCCCTTTTTTCATGATATACTTACACTAGTAGGGCTCTATTGTATTCTTTCCACCATGAATTAATTCAAAAAATGAATTGGGTTTTGTTTATTTATGATATTTATTTCCTACAAATGCATTAATCTTTTTATTTTTTTTCCGACTTGGGTATGGAACTTGTCTAATTAATTGATAGTAGCGTTTATTATCCTCTTGCTTCTTTTGTTTAGGGGGGAACTGGAGGTATTGCTGATCCGGACGGTCGAGCGTCTTATCGGGCCTCTTATGGAGCATTTGGTTCGTACAATTGTGAGTGCATCTTTTACCAATTTTACGAATATTTGTAGGGATCTGTCCCTCTTTATGTATTTCTAGTCGCCTATGACCAATTTTGTGCTCTGTCCATGTATAAATACATTCGATACAACATAAAACTTGGCCTTTAGCTGCGTATGCACAACATATGGGTGTCTTTCTGACATAGATGAGTATTTTTATGGTCGGATAGAGACATATTTTTTGATTGTGTGAACTTACACATTTATGCTTTGCACAGTCTCAACTCATGACTATTAAAGAATTCATCTTAGCAGCATCTTTCATGATTCTGACTTTCTTCTTTCCTATTATTTCTTATTCCCAGGATACTAGTTGTCATAGTATTAGGGTTTTTCATTAAACAAGTGAACTAGATTTAGCTCTTGCTGCTCTGTTTCTTTTTTGCGTACTATGGAGGAGAGTATGATTCACGAGTCATCAACTTCTCTTTTTTAAATTAAGAGGTGAAAGTCGTGCTCTGGTCTCTTATTGCTGGATCCTTTTCCGACTCTTTATAAAACCCTATTTTGTAATCAAAAATGTTATTTACAGATGCTTTCATTTAGGCCCTGTATTTTGTACAAGTTTCACAACTGATGCATTATGTTCTACTCATTAAAAAAATTTTAGTTAAAGTATTCTATCTGTGGATGGAAGCATTTTTACCATTTTAGAGAGTCTATGTATTACACTTTATGCTACTGCAGATTGGCCTTTATAAATAATACCAATTCACGATATGCGTATTTGCAGGTAAAAGAGAAATTGGAATTCCTACAAGAAAATCTGATGACTAGCATAAAATGGTGAGAACAGGACTATTGAACAGATTTGTTTTTTTTCCCTTTTCTTTTCTTTTTTGGTCTTTTTTGGTAGTGAGGAAGTAATAAAATTTAACCACTTATGTTATAGCTCTGATATACCTGACAAATCTTCCACTTCTTATGCAGCAACTGTGGGAAACAATTGGGTACTTCTGAATCACGATGTTTACAACTAAAGTTCTTGGACAAAATCTCTCTCCCAGTCTTCACTGGAAAGAAAATCAAAGGAGAAGGATGTACCTCCATTAGAGTGGCTTTAGTTGACAGTCTAACTGGAGAAGTTGTAAAATCTGGACGTGAAGCCAAAGCAAATGTTGAATTAGTGGTTCTTGAGGGAGATTCTAGTGGTGATGGAGGAGATAATTGGACCGTTGAAAACTTCAAAAATGAGATTGTTGAAGCAAGAAAAGGAAAGAAATCTATACTTAAAGGACATACTTACTTGAACCTTAAAGAAGGCATCGGTAACATAGGTGAGATTTATTTTATACATAATTCAGGCTGGATGAAGAGATGTAAGTTGCGTCTTGGGGCAAGAGTTGTTGATGATTTCCCTGGAATTACAATAAAGGCAACAAAGACGGAGTCTTTCATCCTTAAAGATTGCCGAACCTCATGTTAGTACTTTAATTTTCCTTTTATTGGTGCTATTTATTCTTCCAAATTAAATCTTCAGTGATTCTAGGGCATAGAATAAATTACTATAAAGTTAGAGATAGTGTGGTGACATCTATTATTGTGAAAATGCATATATGAAAGACTTTTGGCAACTACTATAGTGGCCAAAAATGATGGAAGAAAATGGATGTGGAAAACTGACCCCTTCGAGTTAACACGGTGTCACGCGGATCACCCAATTTGTACCCGTATAGGGAATTCAGATCCAACTTCCGGATTGCAACTGAATAGAGGTGATCTGAAGGATCATAGACTATGTTGTAGCAATTGAGTATAGGTAAATTTGCAAATTTGGTGTAGAATTTTGCACAATATTGAGTGTGTAGTTGCAGACTGCATTAGTGATTCTGTGCCTAAACCTGAATTACGTAAATTATACTTTTTAAATTTTAATTAGTTTTTTCACACTTTAAACTTTAGAGGGGTAATTTATATTGACAAATAGATTTTCCTTGATATTATTCAATAAGTTTGCTTTAGAGAAAAAGAAATATGAGTATTGGATAACATGGGAAATAACATGGCGGGTTTTTTCTTGTTTTTTTTAGTCTATGAAGAAATAATATAATCTTTTTGTTTATTTCTTTTCCAGATTGGTTCTGTAACCCTTACTTGCACTGTTAAATAGGAGTATAGCACGGAGCTAAAAATTTGATGAACGTTATGTTTTTCTTTCGAATCCTAATTTTTCTTAACTATATAATCTCGATTTTATCATCAATATACGAAGTGTCAATATGTATTGTTTTAGTTTGGTATAGGATCGAGTGTATAAACAAAGAAGAAGAGCCCAGCAAAGTAGATAGTTGTGTGTTTTAATAAAAATAGTCAAATAAAGGTGCACGGTTTCAATGGAGACAAATGTTTGAAGTATTAACATCTATGATGGAAGGTTGGAATTTGTTTCTCTTTTTATATTAAAGTACATTCATGTCGCACCATAAAGTTTCTAGACCTACTGCTTGGTGGTCCACGAGCAATGTGATTTCGTATATATCTATCAATCTATCCCACATATGTAAGCAATTAACTTATGGCCGTGAGTCACATAACTTGTATTCTAGTCTAACTGACTTCTGCTCTCCTAGAATCATGTAAAACTATAATCCAAATAAAAGGAAAAAATAGAAATCAAATCAAATACTATCCAAATACCAATGCAACTTTTCGTCTTTGTTTGCAGTATATGTAAAGAATCATCCTCCATCTTTGTCCGATGAAGTGTGGCGATTAGAAAAGATTGGCAGAAAAGGTGCTTTCCGTAAACGTTTGAGTGGGGAAAATATTACCACCGTGAAGGATTTTCTGAAACTCCTTAATATGAATCCTCAAAGGCTCAAAAAAGTAAGAAACTTTCATCTTATTGAAGCTCTTATCATTGTATATTGTCAGTCTTTTAGCATTAAACATTGCTAGCTTCAATATGCTAACATTTCTGTATTTATCATTATGCTACATTCTGTACATCTTAATTAGAGCTCAGTTATTTGAACATTATAAAATAAAGATATTTGTTTGTTGCAAAAGAGAACAGGTTCAAGGGACAGTTTGTTTTATTGTATCACACTTAAAACGACCAATCCGCATAAACATTGACAATCTATTTACAATTTCACATGGCCTATGGTACACTTGTGTGTATGTTTTGCATTTGCATGCTGCTTCCTTACATCCTCCTTGGTATGTAGATTTGTAATATGAAGATTGTCATGCTTCTCACAATCAGGGTTGAATGTCAGTGGCCTAAATAAAATTTATTCATATGAATGATGAAATTCAAGCTGTCAATTTAATTTATCTTCTGGGAATGTTTGGCTTACACCATAATAGTTTTAACATTCTGAGGATTTTCATATCTTATGAAATAAATTATTTCACTCTCCTTTGGATATGACATAATAATATGGTCGTTCTGATGTCTACAGATACTTGGTGCTGGTGCTAAGACGTGGGAAGTTATAACAGACCATGCAAGGACATGTATGATTGATGATGTGGTGCACTTGTACTATTATCCCAATTCACAACAAAAAATGGGAGTTGTTTTCAATGTTGTGGGGCTTGCGAAGGGATTAGTCAAGGAGTCCCAGTATGTTCTTATTGATAACCTATCTGAGAAAGAAAAGGCACGTTTCTCCTTTTCCTTGAAGTTTCTTTATTTTCTTTGTTCTTTGGCGATTACTAACCTGTTTAAATTGGTTTTATGACAGGGGAATGCCCAAAAGTGGGTAATACGTGCATTTGGACACTGGAACGAAGTAATTTCTTTCAATGATGAGAACTGTTTCATGAAAAGCTTTTCCCACTTTTCAGAGTCACCCAGGCCGGAGAGTGGTAATGTATGTAACTGCGAGCCTCCTCCAATGATGAATACACAGCCAGGTAAGTCGTCTCATGGTATCATTCCATCCATTAGTTGCACTGGGGAATCAAGTAGGTTGAATGGTTCTCACCCTGGAAGTGATGATTTTATGGAAGATCTCTTGAATGTCCCTGGCCAAGGCTCCTACGGTCCACTCTACAGTCCTGATTCTGTAATTCGTTATTTTGATGAGCGCGAGTATCTGCAGTTTCTCAATAATAACATCAACCATCATCAACCAGAAAACCCCGCTGTGGCTGATAAAACCTCCCCTGGAATCCTGTTAGTTGGTTCTCAGGCTAATAATTCTGTTAATATTAAGGTCCAGAGGAGATGGAGAAGGGTTTTCATGGTTCTGATCGCGATAGGGAAGACAATTGGACCTCCAGAAAGGATCCATGTTCACAAGAAACAGAGAGTATCTTGAAAGTAATGCTTATTTATAAATTCAGTGTTACATAATAGTCTCTCTGTTCCAAAATTAAAAATACATGAACTTGAGTATTGAGGTCAAACGAGGATATATTAAACTTCAAATTGATGTAAATTTATTTAATTTTGGTTGATACAATTATTATAGTCGGAAAATTTATTTAATTCTAAACCGTCGTTTGACCTCAAAAGTTAAACAATATCTCTAATTTTGAAATCAGAGGTAGTAGTTACTTGTTAATTAGAGGTGGATTGCAGGTAGGTTTGGTGTAAAGATGATTTGGTGGAACCACTGTACAGGAGAACATCATAATAAGCATTCCTTTATTTGTTTACATTAACAAGGTGTAAATGGTTACTGTGCAAGCAGTATTTGTTAAAATTGAGGAGATGCAGCAAGTATGGTTTATAATTTGGAGTATCTAACTTTTTACACAACCTCAAATCAAATGTATTATTATTATTATTTTAGTTAAAGAAGCTTTAACATAGCACGAAGAATCAATGAGATAGATAGATATTAATGTTACAAAAATTATAGGAGGATTGTGTAATTGATTTTTTAAAACAAATGGATAGTTGTTAAAGAATCGTTTTGGTTGGATGCCCTGCACGTGAGCTATACCAATATATTATATATTGTATGTTTTTATTAATTTAGGATGCTCTATGATGGTTTCTTCTCACTGTGGGGTTCAGCACATCAAAAAAGAAATTTAATGGCTCATAATTCTTTTTTTTTTCTCGTTTTGATAGGATTTTTTTTTTCAAGTCGACAGAAAATTAAAAGCCACCAAACGACGTCGTTTTGATACACAGATAAAAAAGAGAATTGTGAGCCATTAGATTTTTTTTTTAATGTGTTGTCAATCCCATAACAAAATTCTCATACAGAGAAATCCGCATAGAAGATCCGGATCTGTTTTTATGTGATATTAGACTTATTATAAAATTAGTAGTATGATGTTTTTATCAAAAAAAAAAAATAAAATAAAACAAAATGATGTCATATTCAATATTAATGACATCAAAACATAAATAAGCTTAATATTAGGGGCTGCTACCAAAACATCTTTCATTTATTTACCCATACATTATATTAGTCCTGCATACTCGGATCATCTTCTTCGCGAGTTGCTGTTCCAGAGCTAGGTCGCTAGTAATGACTTTTTTATTCAACACAACTACCTTGTCTCAGCTTCGATCCCATTCCCAGGTATACACACATTTCGCTAATCGATCTACCATTCCCTCTTGCTTTTCAGCTTTTGATTTTTCAATAGATTTCTATGTCTACTTATATATGTGTTTGTATTTTACTCTGATTCATTGTATTGAAGGCGGAGAATTTGCTATGGCAATCGAGGCGTGGAGTCCATATCGAACCAGGGGCTCGCGAGAAGGCTGTCAGTATTTATGCTCTCTCTTTCTCATACTACTATTATTTTTTAATGATTAATTAGTTTACATGAATCATCTTTGTCTTGGTTTAGAAATTAAGGATCCAAAGATTAATTTCAAATAATTTGATATTGAAGAAACAAGTACTCCATATGATAATATCTTACTAATAGGTACTCTTGAATTGGGTTGGGGAAGCCTCTATGATGTCTGTTGAGTTCACTATCTGTCTTAATATTAGAAACTTAATATAGACAGGACGACGGCTTATTCAAATTTCATTTGATGGTCAGAGCCTTAGAGGCTAATTGAAGGCTAAGCACTGGTAATTCTACAGATTCCTTGGCAAAATAGAGTTATACACGTACATTAATTTATTCCTGTACTCCATATTCTGCTACACCAGCCAGACCCTGACTTGTAAATACTCTTATAATTATTTTCTCTCCAGCAGGCCTCTATTTCCGTTACTGGGCTTTTTAGGGCCAAAATTTGTTAATGAAATTAGTTAGGAGAAATAAAGAAATATATTAGTTAAGCAAATTACATTTAGGATGTACTATTGTCTTTTTAGTTTCTACCTATTATAGATTTCTTGTGTCTAGTTTCTTGCTCTAGTGCTTAAATTTATACAAGTAATCTTATATTACTCCAAGATTTTAAACTCTATACAAGTGAAAATTTGGTAACTTTTATTTTATCTGCTTTGCTTATGTTTTGTGGCAAAAGCACATGTGTCCATTAGAGAGTTTGATTGTGTGATATGCGGCAGATTTACTTTGGTTGGGGACTAGTTAGAGTATTGCCATTTTTATCTATTATCTTATAGTAGTAAGGAGTTAACAAGTTCAAATAGCCTTTCATGTGAATACTGTGTATCTTAGCTGTTTGGTAATGGAATTCTTTGGCCATTCTGCAATTATTCGAAGATCAAATTTACAACTGAATGAACTGATTGTAATAGTGTTTAGCCAATGTCATCTCTGAACAAAGAATTCCTTAAGTTAGAAACAGGCTTGTAGACACCTTGATGTTGTGGTATATGCTGGGCGTGTGGTAATGAACTCTGACTGTGAGCAGTCCTGATTTTTATAGACTGCTTTTGTTTTTTTTTAATTTGTGTTTTTTTTACTCAATAACTTTCTTCTAGTTATTGTGCTGTAAGTTAAATGGGACGTTCTTTTTTGCAAGTACTCTGTACTTGTAATACGACATTTATGTTTATTTGTTCAGTAATGTCATCAATGATTTTGCTAGTTCTGATGTTTTCTTCGCAAACATAGTCAATTGAAATGTGTCCTCAGTTACTCTTACTATTTCACCCCCAGGTCAAAAGCTATCAGACCATAAACCTCTTAAACTTACAAGCATTACGGGGAGTTTGATAATAGGAATATTTATATGACTCTTCCCAACTCAAGTCAAGCAAAGCGTAGCTCATACTAAGATATCCAAAATTATTTTAAATTCGGAGGTTGAAAGTAAAAGAATTAAGAATGACATATCATTCTAAGTTTTCATTGATTTTCAGGATGACAATCTTATGTTTGTGTGGTAAAAAGCTTCTTCTTTCTTACACATGCTTTTGTATCTTTGTTTGTAGTCTCTACCCCGTTTTTACATTTGCCGAAGCATGACATTCTCATGGTTTCCATTTTTATTTTTATTTTTGTTGCCACTTCACCGCTAATTTACATTATGGCTCATTTCTTGAACATTCTCCAAAGTCCTCTCATTAGTCGGAATAATCTGGAAATTACCATTTGAAGATGACATTACCGTTACCATTTTATGGTCTTTCTTTCTAATCTATCCCGTGTTTGCCATGGGAGTATCCTGATTTAAGCTGCCCATTTTTGCCTAGATTTGCCTTTGATAACATACATATGATTTGTACTCACTTTTATTTTCTCGTGCTTATTAGTGATGTCCATCTGCAATCATTAAATATTATAATTCCACGTCTTTTCTTGACCTAACTTTAACTTGCATTTGTGATTCGTTATATTTAGTCTCATATACATTCTGCTTGTAGAGAAGGATAGGTTTGATCTTTTAGCTCTTATTGACTTGTAAACTAGAAGAAGCAATTTATACAGAATGCACTATCTAAATTTCAATGTAATTCTGCATGTACATTGCTAATAGCGAGTACGTAATATAACATTTTCTCTGTATTATTCATTGAACCTCCTTAATCTATTCACTGAATCTACATAAGTTTATTGTTCTTGTGCTTTGATATCCCTGTACATTGCATGACTTGTTTTTCTTGAAGCTCTTAGCACCAGACCCTGCGTTAGATCGCTTCAAATCATATAAGAAGAGTGTGTGGCGCCTTAAGAGGATAGGAGATGTTCTCACTGTTGTTGTTGTAGCTGGTATGTTATTCTCTCACATAAGTTGAAACAGAATATGTTTTATTCAGCTTTTATTATTGAACTGTGTAAGAAGATCAAAACAAGTTAATAAATATGGAACATCCTATAAACTGTGAGAAATTATTTGTGCTGTCAAGTCGTATGCATAAAAAAGAGATGAGTTTGATGATTCTTTAGTTTAAATTAAAGTAGCCAGTCATGAAGATCACATTATAGGCTCACATATTTTCTAGTTATTAACTCCCCAAGTTATAAGTCAAAATCTTTTGTTATTTTGTCGACCTTTTCCTTGTTTTTGTTTCTTTGTGAGGATTATTTGTTGAGTGGTCCTTTTCAATCTTTTAAATCTTATGGTACATGGATTAATTTGCCAAGTGCTCTTTCTTTCGTGTATGACCATGTAACATTTTGTTCCCAACAAAGGTATGTTGCCCATCCTGAAATATCTGTGCCAAGAAGGAACATATTTGAAGATGTATTCTTCTCTATAAATCTTTTCTATGTGAGGAGATCTTTGAACTTATAGTGATTGTGGAATGTGTCTATTGTTCAAGACATGCTTTGAGACTATTTTCTGATGATTCATGTGTGCTTATTACTAATCAAAATTCATATGCTTTTTGATGTTTGTTACAGGATGTTGCTACGAGATATATGTCAAAGCTGTAATGCGAGAAGAAGCTCGGAAACAGGCTGGTGGGAGTGCAGAATGATGACCTTTTCTCTTGTATGCATTTGCAATGCCGCTGCTTTCTAGAAAGGCAATCGTGGTGTTACAAAGTATTTATTTACATTTTTCATCTGTTTAAATGGTGGTGGTGCTGGAAATAAGGCGGTTAAAACTGGAGTCATGTGACTTCTAAATCTCAGTAGCCAAACTCAATGGCAATAAAATGAAGCATGTGGCAGTGTAATAAAAGATATACAATAACTCAGCAAATATATACAAGTAATTTAAGACATTACTGCCCAGAGGATTTTTATCTTTAATGTTTGTTTATAAAAATTATATTAAGAATAAAATTATTAATTTTAATAATCCCAATGTTATATTTGTTTGTAATGATTATAATTTTGATATTATAATTCTAATATTATTAATCCTAGAATTATCTCGAATTATACTTATTATCTCAAAACTATTAAGTTATTTTATAATTTATAGACTAATAGTCCAAAATATAAATTTGAAAACAAACAAGACATTTGTTTATGTTTGTTTTAAAATTTAGATTTGGGACTATTAGTCTAGGGATTATAAAATGACTTAATAATTTTTGAATTATAATTATAATCTTATAATCTCGAGATTATAATTATAATCTCGGATCCTAAAATTAATAGTCTTGAGATTATAATCTTTACTATTTGTCTTGAGATTATAAAATGACTTAATAGTCTTGGCGGGATTATAATTTTAGGATTAATAGTCTTGTCCCGGGATTATAATCATTGCAAACAAATATAGCCTTAAAATTAATAGTCTTATCACATGTATAATTCTTACAAACAAACATAACCATTATTTTGTTTGTTTTCAAATTTAGACTTAAGATTATTGGTCAATTGACTTACTATGTGGAACTACCATGAAGTTAACTTCATGGTAAGTTAATCAATTGACCAATATAGTGCTGACACAGAAACCTGCGTCGACACTATATTAATTAATTGACTAAAATTAATTTTATATTAACCACTAACATTTAATATCATGCCTAACTATGTAATCTTATGACGAAGGATTAATAATTTATAGACCTTTATTTTTTTTAAATATGACTAACGTATCTTGAGGTGTAATTAATTGAATGCTGTTTGATCTCTCTTTTTCGATCCAATTCCAACGTACTGCTATAATGCTATAGTTAATTCTCCAAGTAGTATTCAGGTATTTGACTTAATGAAATTTATTTAAATTTTTTATATAAAATTTGTTAATTTATTTTAGTGTTAGTTTTTAAATTTATGCAAGTGTAAATTTTAAATGTATAAATTAATTATATATATATATATATATAAATATTTAATTCATAATATAGAGTATCATTGTCGCATTATATTTTAATCTATTAAATAGTCCACATAAGCGTCCAACATAGTGTCATGTAGTTATGCTGTTAACTTTTAATATATTTGGATGGTTTTTAAAAAAAAATTTAAAAAATTATAATTTAATAAATTGTTTGGAAAAAAAAATCAATTTAATAATATAAATGTAAATTGGGGTTCGTAGATAAAAAATAATTTAACCCATAAATTTTATTGACCATATTCACATAATTTTATGAGATGTTATTGATAAAGTTTGTAACCGTTTGGAAAACTTTAAAAAATAGATAGATAGAAAATAAATTTTGAAAGTTCATAATTAATTGTTTATCATTTTTTGTTCTATAAACACGTTTAAAATATATTATTATTGATAAAAGCATAATAGCCTAAACAATATTTTTTTATCCAATCCTTTAATTAATTCTTAAAAAATAAATATAATATGAAATTATTTTAAGTTATCACATGAATAATTCGATAAAAATTAAATATGTGAGTATAATTATTTAATCTATAATTACAAACAAATAAAACCTTTGATGAATAATTTGTGTATATAAAATTATTTTCTATTTTTAAAGAACAAAAAAGAAAACTGAGGCTATTAAATTAGTAAAGGAACAATTATTACTGCGTGGAAACCGCGATTTGGTGGGTATACGTACCTAAACTAAGAATAAGATTTGAGCTATTTTAGGCTAACATAAAATTTAACATAAAAATGTATTTAAATTTTACGTATTTATATTTTTATTTATTATTGAAGATTAAAATATAAATAAATAAATTAAAATATATTTATATTTAATTTTTATGTCTAGTAAAATCTTTCGTATGCGTAGCACACGTGTTCCTCAGAGGGTAATCATGTCAAATTCTCTACTAGCGGCTGGCTAAGTATGGCAAACAGAAGATAAAGTAAATGACGAAAGTAGCCCACAATAATAAGGACAGCTAAAATTTGGCAGCATTTGTCAAAGACCGACCAAAACCAAGTGCTACTACGCCTGCCTTCACTACTACTCCTACTCCTCCGAGCTGTAAACCCCCACACCAAATACATACATAGAAGGAGAAAGAATCTCTCTAAATATTCTCATCAGAAAAGTTTTTGAGTTTAAAAAAGTGATCTGAAGAATTGGGTGAGAAGGAGGGAGGGATCATGGCTAGTTTTGCAGGAACGACCCAGAAGTGTAAGGCTTGCGAGAAGACTGTGTATTTAATGGATGAACTCACTGCTGATAACAAAGTCTACCACAAGGCTTGTTTTCGATGTCACCACTGCAAGGGTACCCTCAAGGTCACATTACTTTTACTTTACTTTCTCTTCACCTACTTCTCCACTTGTTTTTTCTTTTTTTTCTTTTTTTTACTGCATACTATATGATCAACACATGTGGATTTTTGAAATATTCTTCATGGATTTTGCTTAAAAATGGATTATGTATGATCGGGCTTGCTTGGAGCATTTTGATTTGATGTCTCTGTAAGAATTGCATAATTGTGTAGATTTTTCTGTGATGATATATGGGTTGCCTTTCATGTTTATTATCAAGGTTTCATAAATTTAATGATAAGCCAATTGAAGTTAATTGAATTAGCAATTTTTGTATGTGGTCATTTGCGCAATATCTTGGGATTGTTTTCTTGGATCTATTGGGATTAAAGGAATGCTTCTGTTCTTTAACTTTTATCCTAGAAGCTCAGGTTTCAATTTAAGCATTATGAATTATGGAAATAAATGAATCCATAGGCATAACCCAATTACAAACTTGTAAATCAGGGTGCAGATTAGAAGAGTAAAGCTTGTGAGCTTTCAGTGTGAATCATTGAACTATCACAGTGAAAGGATTTTAAATTTTTTAAAAGGGTATTGGATTACTTGCAGTTAATAGGTTCGTATTTACCACAAATTTTGAACAGTAATATTTATCTTCCATCGAAGAGTAGTGAACTTTGTTGGTTTTAAAGCAGCTAGTTATTGCAGATGTCATATACTTTCTCAGCAACTACAAAATTTTAATGTAAAATGCTTATTTTTTAATTTACTAGATATATAGGGTTGTACTCCTTTTGTGTGTCCATTATAGCTACTTTAGTTAGGAGTTCAGAATGTGCATCCCTCCCCATGATATTGCCTATTTAGGGCCAGTAAGAGGCACAACTAGTTCCTATGTAAAGTCATTTATCGCCACTTAAACATTGATAGACAAGCCCTGTTCTTCTTTCTGATCTATATGACGGTCAAAATCTCTCTTGAACTTGAACCATTATGCAGATGATTGTGTGTTCTTGTCCTTTAAAGCTTTCACTTGTTCTTGTCCTTTCGATCTCTCCCTTGTTCTTGGATCACTATAACCTGAAATATTAACCCCTAGCTCACACATCATCTGTTAAATCATAGAAATTTAAATCTATTTTGTGCAAAAATACAGATCCTATTTAGCCTTTCCTACATCCTTGACCTATCTTCTCAGAAGCTTTACTCATGGTATTCTATGAATATGACCATATTATCTCAGTTGGAGCTCTCTTATCTTAGTATCTGTCGAAATGCCATCATGTTTTAATTTTCTTTATATTTTCTAATATATTACTCCATCTATCTGTTTACTTGCAATTTCATCTCAATACCTAACTCTATCATGTACCAAGAGTCGCTTATATTATGTTTGGTTCCATAAAATTTGAACTTTTCAATATGGTTTAACTTTGAAACTTTTATGTACTTTATCCTCATCTCATTACCCCCTTTTGCAGCTGAGTAACTATTCCTCTTTTGAGGGAGTGCTATATTGCAAACCTCACTTTGATCAATTGTTTAAGATGACTGGCAGCTTGGATAAGAGCTTTGAAGGTAGTGTCTTTTTTTAAAATTTTAAAAAAAAATTTGGGGGTGGGGGGTGGGGGTTGGTATATATGCTAAAATGAAATTCATTTAGTATGTCCTATCCTAAGCTCATCTATGTTTCCGTTTTATTTCCTAGGCACTCCAAAAACAGTCAGAGTCGACAGATCTGCTGAACAGGTACTCCATCGTTTCACCTCTCTCACACATTTACAAATTATTTTACATGAGGTTCAGGTTTATTTTGATGTTTGGCTTAATATATTCAATTGACTACATATTCACAGGGTCATAACAACAGTAAAGTCTCGAGTATGTTTGGAGGAACTCAAGAGAAGTGTGTATCTTGCAAGAAAATTGTTTACCCTATTGAAAAGGTAATCGTGTAATGGAAGGAGGAGTTTTTTTTTTTGGTCAAACTATTACTGATCAATTTTCCTCTTTTTACTTGAGCTCAATATTAGTTTTATACTAATTTTCCTCACTGCTGTTGCAGGTGGCGGTTGACGGCACCGCATACCATAGGGCTTGTTTCAAGTGCAGCCATGGAGGCTGTGTGATAAGTCCATCAAATTATGTAGCCCATGAGCAGCAACTTTATTGCAAGCACCATCATTCCCAGCTCTTCAAGGCAAAGGGGAACTTCAGCCAATTGGAGAAGCAAGATCAAACTAAAGGGGTGACTGAGAACACAACAGCAGTGTGATGCCACCACTATTTTTGTTGTAATTTCACTTGATGAGATATTATATCACATTGAAAATAGACTTGGAAGCAAGAGTCTCCTGGAACTGTTACAGTATACAACTAGAGATGTTTTGGTTGCCTTTTTGTCTGTTTATGTTATCCACAATAACGAGTTCTATTATGCTGTAAAGTTTTTGAGTTTGAACTTTTAATTTTGTAATATGTGATTATGTGAATAAATTACTGGAGAATTGGGTCGAGTATTATTATTATATTGACTACGAACTTTTAATGCATTTGTGATTGTTTGAAGCTTTGATGCAGGTTGTGTCTCTAGCAGGATCTCTCTTCATCTGCGCTTTTGTGATTCTGTCCCAACTCCTAAATAAAACAATCCAGTATTTGGTCACTCGGGGTCAGGTTACATAAATAATGACAAAACAAAAGATTGAATCATCAACTAACGATGTTAAAAGGTTGCAATCCTCCATTTCTGTTTGAATTTTCCAAAACTAGTAGAGATTTCAAAGATGTGTTCAAATCTTTCATTATTAGTAGCAGTAACAACCGTTTTTGCTCTTCATTATCAACTACTATCCCCGCCATTTCCACTCCACAAAACTCAGAATCAAAGAAGTCCTCTTCAATCCTTCCAAATCGAAAATCTCTCTCTAAGCTGCTAAACCTACGCCCACCACTCTCTCTCAATCAAATCCTTGCTCTAACAATCACCCAATCCTTCTCATCAAGCTCTCACTTAATTGACTCTCTCGTCCATTGCTACCTCTCTGCTAATAACCTCGCCACCGCAAGATCCTTGTTCGATAGTTATGCTTTGCCATCATCCCCAAACTTGCTATGGAATCTCATGATAAGGGCTTACTCAAAACTTCCCAATTCTCCAGATTCCATCAATCTATTCCGTCGAATGATCACACTAAGCGATGCCATGCGGCTTTTTTTCCCAGACAAGTACACGTTCACGTTTGTAATTACGTCGTGTACTCATCAAATGTCAGTTGTACATGGTCAAATTGTTCATTCCATGGTTGTGAAAAATGGGTATGAATCCAATCTATACGTGGGTAATTCATTGATCAATATGTATAGTGTTTTTAATCAAATGAAAGATGCCCACAATGTGTTCGACGAAATGTTGGTGAGAGATGTGTTCTCGTGGACTAGTCTGGTTTGTGGGTATGCAAAACAAGGGGAGATGGATAGTGCTTGCAAAATATTTGGTGTGATGTCTGCTCGTAATGAGGTATCTTGGGCAGTTATGATTTCGGGTTTTGTTGGAGGTGGAAGGTATATTGAGGCCCTGATATATTTCCACGACATGTTGTGTTATGATCATAAGGTTATGCCTAATGAGGCTGTTCTTGTTTGTGCTTTATCTGCATGTGCTCATCTGGGGGCCTTAGATCAAGGGAAGTGGATTCATGTTTATATAGACAAAATAGGAATAGCTGTTACTTCAAACATGTCCACTGCTCTTATTGATATGTATGCGAAATGTGGGAAGATTGACTGTGCAAGTCAAATTTTTAATGAGGCTTCTCGACCCGATGTTCATAATTTTACGAGTATGATCACAGGATTATCAAGTCATGGGCTTGGTAAGGATGCTTTACGTGTCTTCAATCAAATGTTAGACGAAAAAGTTAAACCAAATGAGGTTACTATTCTTGGGGTTCTAAATGGATGCAGCCATGCAGGTCTTGTGGAGGAAGGTTCTTCAATATTCTTCAATATGGAGAGTTTGTGTGGAATTGTGCCAAAGATTGAGCACTATGGCTGTTACATTGATTTACTTGGTCGTGCTGGCGACTTGGAAAGAGCATTCAGAGTTGTCAAAAGCATGCCTTTGAAGCCCGATGTTGTTATATGGAGGGCTTTGCTAAGTGCGTGTAGAGTCCACCGTGATGTTAATCTTGGAGAGCGGATAATGAATTATATTGAGCAACTAGATTCTAGTGGGCATAATGGTGGTTGTGTGTTGCTTTCAAACTTATATGCTTCTCTTGGTAGATGGGAGAAAGTTGCTCATGTCAGGAAGCTGATGTGTGAGAGAGAGAATAAATCAAGTCCTGGATGTAGTTGGATTGAGGTGACTGGTGTTGTTCATGAGTTTCGCGTTGCTGATCATTTCCACCCCCAAATTGTAGTGATTCGAGACAAGCTTAATGAAATTTTGAGAAAGGCTAGATTAGGAGGCTATGTTGCTAATACTATGCAAGTCTCATTTGATTTAAGCGAGGAAGAGAAAGAGCAAGCAGTGGCTTGGCATAGTGAGAAGCTAGCAGTTGCCTTTGGTCTGATGAGTACTGAGCCAGGGACTTGTATTAGGATAGTGAAGAATTTGAGAACTTGTGAGGATTGTCATACAGCTCTAAAGGCCATTTCTAAAGTTTTTGACAGGGAAATAATTGTTAGAGACCGCACTCGTTTCCACACTTTCAAAGAAGGAAACTGTCTGTGCAATGATTATTGGTAGTTATCTGTTTTCTCATACTGTAAATGTAAATGCGGGAAATGCAAGTTTAACGACAAATGAGTCATCAATTAATATCATCATCTCCAGATCATTTTCATGGACCACCTTTGCAAGTGCCACAAGCTGGGTGAAGAATTGGCATGGACTTGGCATTTTGTAATCAAAAGGTACCAATACTTGACAATTCATTTCTACTCATCTGTTTGCGAATCTAATGATTGGGTGGACAACATGTGACAGAGAAAAATTAGTTAGGTAAAAGTATGGTTAATATAAATTAACATATGCCGTTCAACTGCTATTTCATTTATTGTGTCAATGACTCTGTTTCAAGTAGACTAGAAGATCGTAAGTTAAATTGCTTATATGATTGTTGTGCAACAGGCAAGATACAGAAAATACATGTAAAACTAGAGGGGGTGTTAGTCAAAAATCGTTAGTATGTGCGGTTGTGAAAATACATGTAAAATTCTACAAGATGTTTAGTATTGCAAGTGGGATTAAATAATCTGAAGTACCAAGTATTAAAAAAGTTACTTACGAATGATTACATGAACTCTGATGACTCACGTGTAAGATATTCTAATCATTGTTGGGAGTTTAAAGATTTGAGTGCATCTGGCCACCTAATATTCCACGCTTATGGTGACCCCCCCCCCCCCCCCCCTCTCTCTCTCTCTCCTGCTTTCAGTAGTGCAACTTTTTTCTATTAAAAACAAAAAAAAAGCAAATAAGAAAGAGGAAAAGACATCTTTAAGTTTCCTGCTACTAGTGGAATTCTTAAAGGAAGAGAAGGATCTAACGGCATTGTGGGTCTAGGCCTAATAATGGATTCGATTCGAAGAATGCACTAAAGATGATTGATATCATTGCCTCAAACACTAAATTTTAAAGAATTAATGATTACTTCTATTTATTATTCTTTTTTTTTTATAAAAAAAATAACGATTGTGAATAGATTTTATTCAGTTCTATTCTTCATTTTTTTTAATTATCATGATTATGCCGAGCTCTTATTAATGATTGGGTTCTAAATCTGCAGTTTATGTCACCAAACCATGATCAGCTCTATAATTTCTTAGGACCGAATAATGAGCATGGATGATATATCCATTTTATGGTGATATTTATGTGGCATGCATGTAAAGCAGCTCTGTTTGTGAAAAAAAAAAAAGTAATTGCACAATGATTTTTGGGAATTATGTTTTAATTGATTCTTTAGGTAATGGTTTGAATTGTTTTGCTTAAAATACATCCAATCACATTATTGCAATCACTCTAGTTATAGTATCCAGTATCCTTGTTTAGACTTTAGTTAGATATAACAACAAAGTAGCTATTAATTTAATTTAAGAAATAAGTGAAACAACATATCTTTCTGCTTATACCGAGTTGAGCACAGAAAACAAACACGCATCTTATTTTATATTTTTGTAATTAGGAATGGCTTGAATTTCCATAGTTAGTTTTCCAAGTTATCTTCCTGTACAGGTCTGATAAGTAATTATGTGCACAAAACAATGAAAATTTTCACTAATTCAGTTGCAATTATGTTGTTGGGCAAAGTCAAATTCCTCTAAGAATCAGCAGCAGCAGCAGAAGATTACATACACGTTAAATTGAGTAGCCCTGTCTTTTCTATACATACATGCTCTGCTATACACTTAATTTTAGCCATTTAAGTAGGTCATCTTGGACACATCTGGACTTGCTCTGCTAGAAGAAACCCATTTGTACCGCAACCGCTTCACAATATCCAGGATGTGTTAAGTGTTGCCTCTTGTCATTAACAGGAATTTCAACAAACAAAAAAAATATATGATAATATCAGCTTCTGGCCTCAGAGATGCTCTGTAGTGAGGGATGCCATCCTCTTGATTTAGCTGTTGTTGATGATGATGATGCGGAGTTTGTGGATGACGATGCTCTTGGCCGATGTCTATCATTTTTTATCACCTGCACATACATATAATTTAGACTCTATTTTCGTTATATAATTCACAAATCAATTATTAGATGCATACTGTTTTATTGAACCCTTTGCCATTTTTTTTGTCTTATCATAATATATATATATATATACAAATGTGTTGATTACAATAATTTCCTTTGAACTGTCATTACCTAACTTTTTAAGCATATAAATCATTTCAACCATAAAAAGATCCCCATCCACCTTCAACAGGGGTGAGGGAGGATAAGAAGGCATTTTGCTTTTAAAGAGGACTGCCCTTGTGTGCTGGACCCAAAAAAAAGGAAGAAGAAGAAGAAGAAAAGACAACCCTCTTATAAATCTCCTTGTTTTTTTTTTAATGATGAGAAACATTTAGTAAATATTGGGTAAAAATTAAGAAGTTAACTAACCTGTTTGGGTTTTTTCTCCAATTCGTATGATCTGGTTGCAGCTGCTGTATGCAAATCTGAGCTTGTTTTCTCTTCCCTCCCACGAGATGATTCTGATTGTTTCTTCTGCATCTTTGCATACTTTTTTGCCCACAACCCTTTCATCACCTCTACAAAACCATAATAATCAACTTTATCAAAAAGATTTCAAAAAGAAAAAGAAAGAGAAAGACAACAACGTTTTACCCTGAGCACTGATGAGTCTGTAAGTATGGCCTAGGACAAGAGTATCGGTTGGCCGGAGAAGTTTAATACGAGTAATGCGAAGAGGTTCGTTGGCGGCGGCGGTGGATGGGTACAAGGTGGTGGTCAGGAGAAGAGCAACATAGTGGCCAGGATTCATCTTCATAATATCAGTAGCAGGAACAGGAGAATACAACTTGTCTACCCTACCAGAGGGCTGTTGTATTACTAGAGTTGCATTATCAATGGCTTGGCAGTTCCCCATCTCTCTCTCTCTCTCTCAACCAAGGGAGGAAGAGGTAAAAGTATGGCAACACTCTTTAGTTTATAGCCACCAACCTCTCCCCCTCGGGCCTCTCTATATATATATCTAAACTTCTCTAAACAAAAGGCCTTCTTTTTTTCTTTTTATTTTTCTTACGTAGAGGCCTTATTTGTTGACTAGGTCCCTCCGTTCTTAAAAAATTATCGTTTTAGAAGAAAAAATTTGTTTCAAAATATTTGTGATTTATAACTTTCAAGGAGAATAAATTATTTATTTTTTTATATTACACCTACCTTCTCTCATTGTCCTAAGAAATTATATCCCTTGTATTAATAGTTTTTAACTTCCATAAAGGGATAGTGATAGAATTTCAAATAAATTTTATAATACTAGTAGTATTCTTTCAAATTAAATATATGGTTACATTATTATGATACTTCTTAAACTTGGTAATCTGTCTTATTTTGACTTATTCTATAAGCCGCAACAAAATAATTATTTTAAATTTATTTAATTTACAAAAATAAACGTGTAACATAAACAACAATTGTACAAGTATATAGTTTTATGGTAGGTATAAACAGAGTAAGAACTGAATTTTCTATACAATAATATTACTATCACATAAAAAAGAGTTACATGATACTCATATACACACATGTATATTATGGGCCCCCGTCTGACATGTGAAGTCCGCAATATACATGTGTGTGTATGTGAGCATTATGTGACCCTTTTTTATGTGATAGTAACATTATTTTTCTAAGACTTAAATATGTTTCACTACCCTAAACTATTTGACATATTCTATTTTGGTGATCGATTTTTTAATTTTTTCAATTAGATGATTGAACTATTAATTTTTTTTAGTTTCATTCAATTGAGCCTGCCACGTTACAAATTGATGACATGACTCTTTGGTTGGAGAATAAGTCAGCTGATGTGTAATTAAAAAAGAGTATTTTAATTTTTAATTACACATTTATTATATATTGAAGGGGAAATTATCAAACTTTGGGGGGTAGTTTTGTTAAATTATGAAATATATGTGGATTTAAAAGAATAATAGATAGATCTGACGTGGTGAGCTCTGAATGGCGTCGTTAAAGTAGACAGAGAGAGAGAATGTTGAATGCTTTCCTTTGAATTTGGTACGTTGCATAATACATACATACTCCTCATTCCTTAAAAAAAAATTGAACAAATTATAAATTTTACACGTATTAAAAAAATAAATAAAATTTTAAATTTATGCTTTGTGATTTCATAAGAATAATAAAATAGAGTAGAGCTCTTTTATGTGGTATTTTTACTTTAGAATTTGATTTGATTTGATCCCCAGCAGAGCAGAGGTGAATTAAGGTGCTGACTAACAATACAATAATAGCCACGTAGTCTAATTTACAGACGTAACGTAAGTCAGGTTTAAGGCAAAGGCAGGAGCAGGATGAGGGTGGTATTTTTCCTACACGTTGGGCACGCGCCTCTTCCAAAACTACTCCATTTGGATATATATCGGTGATCAGTAACCAACCCTGAATAAGCTTTTTCATCTTCTTTAATTTATCTACACTTTTGGTTATGATTTATGGCATGCCGCCGCATCATAGAGAAAGAGTATTTTTTTATTAAAAAAAAAAAAAAAAAAACCTCTAACAGACAGATAGATGTTGAAGAACTTAAACACAGTTTAATTAAGTAAATTATTGAATTCATAATAAAAAATATTATTTTTATAATAAAAGTGTCGATATAGATCCTATAACGACGGTTTTTACTGTCGCTATACATTTATAACGACACTTTTATTATGAAAATAACAAAAAGTATTGTGAATTTAACAATTCTTTTTAATTAATTGTTACTAGTTTATAATCGCTTTAACTTTTTTATTTTTATGATCGATATAATATTATTTTTTTAGATAATCAAAATTTTATAACATAAATTCTTTCAAGGCATGCTAATTTTATTATTATTATTTTGGGTAAATGTATGAGCGTGTCAATTTAATAACCGATGATGACACTTTTGACATACATACCTCAGTTAGATGTCACTTAATAATAATAATAAGCAGCAGCAGCCTCAGCCTAATATATAGTACTAGGGTTAACCCGTTATTTCGACACTATTAATATTCGTGTAATTATTTAATATATAAAAATGAATTTAAATAAAAAATATGAGTTACAATATTTAAAGAGTATATATTTGATAAAAATTAATCAATATCGTAAATATTTGTTGTAAATAAGAAAATTTCTAATCAAGATAGACATTCCACCCAAAAAATAAAGAAGTCAAGAATTTTGTTACAAATTGTATCTACATGCTCATTATTTACAAATCGAGGCTGACAAGAAAAAATGAATTTGTTAAGAAAACAACTAAAGCCAACATCCACATTCACTCAACAATAAAATTGACCTAGGTCAGTTAACTACATTTATTAAATTCGAAACAATCTCAATGCCAATGACCTTCATATTTTCTTTAAGCACATTTAAAAGCACTCCTCCACACCTATATGCTATTGATTCCCTTCATTTAATTTGTAATTTTAGATGGAACATGGATTAATTAGTAAAACTAATTTAAGCACAATCAATCATACAAATGTGTCCACTGAATACCAGTCGCTGATACATTAACAGGTAAAAACATTGTAGTAAGGAAATAGCATAATGATACCCACTTGCTTAAAAGGTTCATGTGCACCAAATTGGTTTAGAGTTCCTTTGCCTGATTAAAGAAAAAATAAAATAAAATAATAACTTCAAAAATAATTGACCTAACCGCCAAAAAGGTAAATTTGGTCAAACATATAGCCAAAAAAATCATCTGAGCCGTCCAAAATTTGGAATAAAACCCACCGTCCATGGACACAGCTAGAATATATATTGTAGCAACAAATTCAAAACAAAACTTTACAAATAATTATGTACTTTACCATTTTACAACACCACAATTGGGCAATACAAAACTCATATTACAAAATGTATTAGAAAACAGCTTAGTTAACATCATAGAGTACTGGAGCTTCTTATGTTACCATTCTCTTATGATTTTGTCTATGAGTTCATCAACCACGTCCGGTCCACATCCTTTATAATGTCATCTGTTTCAACATATGTAAACATCACCTCATTCCACCCAAAGTCCCACATACAGTTAACATTTGGATCTGTATTTTTGATGTTTCTCTCGAGCATTTTGAGCAGATTTTCAGCAGCATCACTACATATTCAAACTACCAAAACAACCATCATTCCATACCTAAAATCATCATAACTATGTATAATTAATTAACTTTACAAAATACGGAACACAAAAAATACACATGCAAAAAATAATACATACTCCATCATCAACACATATCTAACCACTAAAACAGCAAGCTAGTCGCTACTGATTTTAAAAAAATTTGGCAGAATTTCGTTTAAAAATAGATATCCAGACAAATCTAAACATGTTTATAAAACTTACAATCATCCATACATATCCAAACCACCAAAAAAAACCATCATTTCATACCCAAAATCATCATACCATGCAAAAATTATTACATATTCAATAATCAACACATATCCAACCACCAAAAATATCAAGCTAGTAGCTACTAATTTCAAGAAATTTCTATAGAGTTTCCTTTAAAAATAGATATCCAGAAAAACCTAAACATGTTTAAAAAATTTAAAATCATCCATACATATCCAAACCACAAAAAAAAACATCATTCCATACTCAAAATCATCATAACCATGTATAATTAGCCAACTTTATAAAAGACGAAAAACAAAAATACATATATGCAGAAAATAGAGAAACAAGATGTTGGGCATAACCCTTTACTTTACATCTTACACCAAATATATTTTTTATAGCTTACACCAAGTATCCTTTAATATATACTTAAAAATACATATAATAACATTTACTTTGTAGATCTGTCAAGCTCTACCATGTCTTCGGTACATAAACCTTTGAAAAAAAAGGCTATCCATCGGCAACGTCCATGACCAACAAATATTGTTTGTAACATAAATCTGTTATTTATAAGAGAAAGCAAAATATTAGTAGTATCGCAAGAATGAAACAATTGACACGTGATTACTTGAATACGATTTAAGAATTATAAAATACACATAACCCTGTTAACTTTTCTCCACCCTCGACTTGTTGTTGAATGAACACGTTTCCATTCAATAGCAATATCATCCCAAGACTGCAAAAAATTGAAATGAATCATTTAGTTATATCAACAAATTAATTCAACTACTTAGAAATTGATAACAAAATGTAATGAAAAGGATATATGTACAAATTGATTGATTCATGTGCAAGTAAAACTAAAACATAAGTTATATATAATAAGCATATTATAGCTCAGCCAACATAGAGAAGCTTATTATGTTAACTGCGATGATCAATATCCTCAAATTTGTTCTTCACACACACACACACACACACACACAAACACACACACACACATATATATATATATATATACTCGTATGTTATCTGAATGGTTTTCTGTAAGATATGTTATCTGATGTTCATACATTACTAAATCATGTATTATTCAAATTAAAAGCGGAATTGTTATTCAGTGGAGGCATCATACTCTCAAAACATTATCAGATTTGCTTACACAGAAAAGAGCAAGGAAATGTAAACCAATTTTCTATAAATTAGAAAATGAGTAACTTTTACGAAGGCATCATCTGTAAAATAAGTTGACAAATGTATCACGTGGATTCAAAAATATGAGGTTGTATGTGTAAAATACGGTATTGTAATTTGAGTACATGTACTTCATGTTTTTTAAGCTTCGGCTTGATCAACTAAAAATATTGTATTACACCCTACAATAATTTATGGGGCTTGTTATTTCTATAGGGAAACTTGTTAGTCCTAGAAAGTTCCATTTCACATGACTATAAGACTCACCTATACCCATCAGGAGTCTTGCTAGCATATGCCACAACTACAACGATGCCACAACTTATTCAAGCATCAGTCTTATTTATAACAATTAGCAAATATTCAACTATTCAACAATTAACACATATATAAAGACAATATTTGTTGTGGTCTTGTCAGTTAATTCAAAATTTTTATCAGTCAATTCAAAACATATCAAGACTTTTATTGTAAGAAGATCAATAATGCATTGAGATAAGAAATGATACCTCAAACATATAAAATTATAACAAAACTTCAGGATAGACGATATTTGTTGTGGACTTGTCAGTTAATTCACGAAGAAGTATACATAAGCGGGAAGAACTTGTGCATCTTGAAAGAGCTACATATAGTTGACCGTGACTAAATATTGGCGTACGTAAATCTACCCCAACAAATTTGACAGACTGGCCCTGTGATTTATTCATTGTCATTGCATATCCAAACACGGTATAAGAAGGTGGTCCCGTGGGCAGGGTGACCTCGTGATTCATATTCGCTATTGAAAAAAGGCATTAGTATGAAACGAATCAAATTCAATGATGAAAGAATATTTTTATTACTAATTAAATCTGTCATAACTACAACAATATGAAACGCATACATATGAGTGTTACAAGTAGTAGTAGTAGTTAGTGACCTTTCGTTTGTCGATGATATTCGATTAAAGGATATTTTTCTAGCAAAAAAAAGTTGTAGAATGGAAATAATTTTCATATACTTCATACTGAATTTGTGAGATTATAACCAATTCAAGCAGGTGTGTTTTGGTTGTTGGGTCTAATTGAGTTGATAAATCTACGTATGGTCATTCCTTTTCTTTTTTCGACTTATAAGAACATATTCAACCTCATAAAAAGGGGATTGTTTATTGATTTGAGTTGCCAAAAAAGGGGGGACAATTGTGATCTTTTGAAGGGAATTCAAGCAGTGTAATTTTTTGCTATAACAGTGCACATATAGGCACAATTTTGGTTATACCTACAAACAGTCTCAAGTTATGTCTCAAGGAACCTCTAGGCATTCAAATACACTTCAAAACATCATTAAAACTTATCACCATGACCTTAATAAGCTTGCGCAGTCAGTTTGATTTTTGGCACCAAAACAGTCCACCTCTAAGCTTTATTTGTCTTAAAGATAACATGGAATAACAATATAGATAACACATAATATCGTGAATGAGTTTTATTTCTATCATATATATATTCGGATGACTTAATAGATAACATCTAGCAAACCGTCACTAAGCTACTTGGGTAGCATACAAACATCCCAAAATAGTCATTATACTTGGGCATATAAAGGATATTATTCCTCACTATTATTTTGAGTTCCATACAAAACCTAAGGTAAACCCAAGTACAGGGTTTGGAACCAATAACCCCAAAACTTTAAAAGCATAAAGATTTACCTCTGCTACGTGAGTTGTTTTACAAAAATCAATAACAATGTTCATATTTTGGATTTTTGGAAACTTCCCATTTCTATCACTAAATACAACCCTACAATCCTTCCTTCACATGCACAACATTTTTTCACTCAAATTAAATATTTTACATTTTACATTTGAAACAAAAGAAGCCCTAAATTCCTAGCTCCAACCAAAATCGTTTGCAGATGCATGAAATTAGAGTGCCTCAACTTATTCAGGTTTTGATAAATCAAAACATAAAATAATAAAAAAAAAATACTTGCCTGAAGCACATTTAAAAAAAGAAAAAATAGACTCAAAAAGTGTTGGAAAATTAAACACATGCATCATATAAGCTCACAATGCCATTAGTTTCATCTTGAAACCATCAAACTTTCGGATTTAAGCATACATATGGAAGTAAATAGAGAGACTTACATAAACGATAGCTCAGTGAGCTCTTACCTTGTGCAATTTCTAGGATTTATACAACAACTGCAAGATATTACTCTTTGATTCACCAGCAAATCTTGAGGGGTTTTACAAAACCTGTACTCCGTTTGTCTCTCTCCCTCTCCTATCGGGCCTCGTCACATTCTTTACACAAATGTGAAATGCTGCTCAACAACTGATTTTGATTGATTTTATTTATTTATTATTAGTATTAAAAAAATTGTAATTATTGGGTAAGATCATTTTTATTTTATATTATATAGATAGATTAGTATTTGATTATCTAAATGAACTTATTTTCCTATTTGTTTTCCCAAGGAAAGTTATATTCTTTTTGAGTTCAGCTAGGTATTTTCGTTTAGTCAATTTACTTCCTGTTTTTGGATGGGAAGGAAAAGTTAGGTTCTGTTTCTTTCCAAACAAACCCATGATGTTATTGAACTTCCTATTTTTGGATGGGAAGGAAAAGTTAGGTTCTGTTTCTTTCCAAACAAACTCATGATGTTATTGAATACTATTTTTAATACTAATTCTAAAACACTTATAAAAAATATTGGGACAAAGACAATTTTTTTGTTTTGGACAGTAGTACCCTTATTATTTAAATAGAGTAAAAAACCACAACATGAATTGTTTAGGGTATATTTGTCCAAATAAAAAACAATTGCCCTGTCCCCTCAGTTTTTGTCCATTTATTAGCACCTCAATTTTTATGTTTACAATTAACTATTTTGGTTAGTTTTGTTTTTTCCCAACTGCAAGTCTGAAACTGTTGAAATTGCTTCCACATCCAAAACTTACGCCTACCGGTCTCTTATTTTAATTGCAAGTTTGCCTGTTTCATATCAAGTAATTATGTGATCAATAGTTGCCATAAAACTTAATAGAAAAGACAGTATCCAAAGTCCAACACTGAAGTGTCTATCTGTATTTTTGTTTCATTTATTTCACGAAGTTTGTTGAATAGTTGATTGTGCCATGAAAATTTAGGAAAGTATCTGCTACATCTTAAGTGAGTAGATCTGAAATTTTATTTGTTAAAGTAGGTGAGTGGAAGTGGGTTGGCTAAAGTGTATACTATATAATGCAAGTAGGATTCAGGTTCTGAGGTATAAAAATAATAAGAGTTGTATACATATAGTAAATAATAAGACTTTAATTAACTTTATTAGCGTGAGGCAGTTTGAGTCTTCGTAGATAGATTTTTGTCTTATCCCGTGTATATATGTTTAAAAGAGAGTCAAATTCATTTTGTTTATTAAAAGTAAGATATGTAAATTATTAATAATCCACACAGGGTAAGATATTAATGACTGCAAAGCCAAAATATACTAAGAAAATAAACCCAATGCTAACTATGTCACCAGAAAAATAACTACACAGACCAAATTAGGGATAAAAACATTTCATGTCAATTAATCCACAATAAAATGATTTTGTTGACCAAATATATAACAGAAAGAAGTAAAGTGAACAGGTTAACATGAATTATGAATAGGTTAGATAAATAAATTATCTAACTAATCAACTACATCAAAGGTATGCAAATAGTTTGAAGCAAAATCAATACAAATTAATGTTAAAAGCAAAGTGACACTTAAAATGTCACTTGAATCAAGAGGACTCTACACAGAAGGTATAGATAATAGGCATTAAGTTTGGTAATAAATGAATCAAAATCTACATATATGCAGTTTCATATAAAGATCAATCTATCTATCCCACATTAAGCATAATTTGAGGACAAAATCAGAGATATCACAACTTTGTCTAGGGTTTAGTACCTGGCAGCAATTGCAAGAGTAGCAGGAGATGGCCACGAAGGGAGCGAGAAGTCGGCAGACACAGAGGGAGGAAGAGAAGCACCAGTGCTCTCGGCAGACCTAAAATGAAATAGGGAAAGGAAATAGGGAAATTAGGAGGTCCAATGATCTCGCCTCCCGCAAATAAGTGAAGGTAGGTGATTTTTTTTTGAAGGGTTAGATTTATCCCAACTTTGGACGTTCAAGATCTTTTAATGTAGTTCTTATAGCACATATTTATATTCAAGTTGAGAAAGCTGCAAGCAAAGCATCTTAATTTGAGAAACCTGGTGAATCGCATCATGGTGGTATGTTTATGTTGATGTAGCAAAAAAAAGATTGTTGCAATATATGACTATAATAAATTTAGGTTGATCCACACATTATTATTCTATTTCACTTATATTTGGTATCAATCCACATTCGATGTACAATTAATTGACATATAAATCATTTTATTGTATTAAATTGTGCATGTCCATACGTGTAGGTATGAATATGTACATGATGATAATAAAAGTGATGTGGGGGTGTAGGTTTCATGCAGTACTGGAGTTTGATGATTCCAAGAGGAGATTAACAGGTCAGAATGAGAGAAGAAGAAAGACTTATCATCACCATGATCTTTCTGTTTCAAGAAATAATCCTTCTCAATTAGGTAACCTTTCTTAATTCACTCCTTTTTAGTTACATAATTAAAACGATAACTTTTAAGAATAATTTTATGTTTCGAAGTATTTCTTAATATTTGCTGATAAGCTAATAGTGATAGTGTGTTGCCTAACTTGATAACATAAAAATAATGACAAATTAAGAACTAATATCATGTCATTTTATAAATTAGGAATTAATATCATGTCATTTTATAACTTTTAAAATAAAGTTTAATTAGTCCTAAATGAAAAAAATTATTGAAAAAGTTAGGCTATGTTTCAAAAAGTAAATATGCTAAAAAAATGAAAAGTCATACAAAAAAGGTGTACATGTGTATTTATGTTGCGTGCATATCCCTAAGCTCTGCTATTTTCAGGAGGTGTGTGCTCGGTACAAAATTTAGAACAACACAACATAGGAAGGGGTTGTGGTGGATTTATGACAATTCTGTATTCACCTGCACAATGTGTGCAAGAATCAATTTCAAAATTATGATCCAGACTTTTTTTGATAAAAACAACAATTTTAATGTAGACTATATGTTTCCGGATACTTTGGGGAATCAAAGTCTGTTTGGGAAGAAAAATTCAGTAATGAAACTTAAGTTGGTAAATACCGAATCAAACATACGAACAATGTGCATCTAAGAGAATAGACAGATTTTGAAATAATGTGAAAAAAATCAAAAAAAAACCTCTGCCCAGGATCACTCGAGTTTTTCCTAAAAAGCTGAAACAAATAGTCCAAAATCGATTATTCACTAAAATCAATTACAGAATAAAAAAACATCGTAATCAATTACTGATAAAAAAGCAAAACTTATAAGAAGAAGAAAAATACTAAAACAAAAGGGTTCAATGTAATTTTCTGGTAGTGCATAAGTACTGACTTAAAATCATCAAATATGGTTTACAGTGACCTTGATATAATATAGAAGCGGGGGAACAAATATAGCACGACCATAATTAGAAAATTAACCAACATTGTAAGTAAGTCATACGATAAAAAAGAATGCTTTTCCCACTTCCGCTAAGCCCAATAAGTACAATGGTATTAGATGTCTCGCGCTTAAAAATGCGAACTGCAAATGAATTGAATAGTGAAAAAAGTCTTAATCTTCTGAACTTCCACAAAATAAGCAAGGTGCATATAATGAAAATCATGCAGCATATATTTGCAGCTCGAGAATTTTATGTGTGTGATCCAGAGTTAAAAATAATCTGTTCAGGTACAAACAAAAACCAGCCAGCTGAAATGAATCCATTCCATAACAATTCAAGCTCTCCTCCTTGGGACAACCCCACACAACCAACCTATCTCTTTGCAATTACCATTCACATAATTCATGACCTTGGTAGAGAGTATGAAGAATTTTGTTATAACTGAGAGTTAGTTTTCTGAGCAAGTGAGTTTGAAGATCTGAAATTAGATTTATAAAGGAGTTTTTTTCTTGGTTCATACGTATGATAGCTTTGATGTATATTCTATATACTTACTTAACTAAGAGTTGGGCATTAGTTTTTTTTTTTTTACCGTAGCAGCTCTTTGTTGCCATTTGAAAAGAGACGATTCACAGATCACAGAATTTCCCATAAAACACAGAAATTAGTTTGATAAATTAAGCACACAAACTCACAGAATTTCGAAAGTTTGAAGCGCGAGGTGGTAATGGCGGAGGAGTTGTGGAGCAGGACACGCGGCGGCAGAGGGATGAAGAAGTAGCAAGTGACTGAAGAAGAAGGTTTGGCACTTCGATTGTTAAAGAGAAGTCCCTCCATGTAGCAAGTGAAGTAGGACTGACTGAAGTAGCAAGTGAAATCTCTTCGATTGTTAGGTGCGACGGCAGAGGACTGACTGAAGTAGCAAGTGAAGTCTGAAACCCTAGTGTTAATATAATTCAAATAGTCCAGTAGTGAGACACAACAGTAGTATATGAGTTCAGTTCAATTAAGAGGTAAGGAAAATATCAGTATTGACCATCATTTAACAGTAATAATGATATTTTTGCGTGTAAATCATTCAACAATAATTATTTCTTTTGCGCAAAAGCAATAATAATCTTGATACTTAAAGCAGTCATTATTACTGGAATCAAAACACCATATAAAGCAGTCATTAACACCATGTATACACATAATAATCATTCAATTAAAACAATGAGCAGGGCTTACAGAAGCAAAGCAGTAAATACCTTCAAGAATGCCACTAACTTCTAAACACCATGTATTCCTTCAAGAATGCCACTAACTTCTAAACCTTCATTTTCCTGTACCAAATAAATACAAATAACAATCAATTTTGAGCTTAAATAAATGAAAAAATAACAAAGATATTATCATAGCCTAAACAATATACTGAAATTTAAAAACAACAAAATTAAAAATAAATATGAGTACCAATTTGTCCTAACTCCTAATGAAAGATTTAAAAAATACATCCAAAACGTTCCCATGAATATTGCTACTAATTTCAAGTAACATATTTGTGATTTCTTCAAAAAGAACAACCGAGAAAAAAAATTAAATCCATAATCACGCATTAAACCCAGTAAAAGTTGAACAAAAAATCAAACTCATCCAAATTAGAATCTCGATCGACCAAAATATACAAAACCCGGAGTCACTAAACCTTTAAAAAACTGCCATTTTAATCAATACTTCAGCATCTAACAAAAATATGAAAATGTTAAACTTGTAACGCCCCGAAATCTGGTCTATCTTCACACCCGGATTCCGTGCGTCACTAGTACATCATTCATCCAACATACATCATTATATACTGAAATATAAAAACATACACTCTCAAATCCCAAGTTCTAAAAACCTTATATCTTTTCTCATTACAAATAATGATAATTACATTATTCTTTACATCTTGCACGAGTGACTTTTATCCGCCACCAAGGATACATAATCGTTCATTAAACTATTCTATAGTTTAATTCTCATCTTTCTACATTACAAGTCTTCACTTGATCTTCTCGCTCATTCACATTCTTAATGGCACTTCATCTGGATACCGACAGCTATCAACTATACAGGATCCTTAAGTTCTTCTAACATCGTTCGCTGAAAATATTTTTCATTTAAAGCAAGTGTGAGCATTCAATTGCCCAGCAAGTCTTAACAGTTGAACAAAAAACTTTAAGAGTTTAACATTTCTTTGAAACTTCGATAACCGAACAAAGGTTATGAAGCAGCTTGAACAATAGGAATAATCTCGATTCCTATCATTTTAAAACATTAGTCACATTCACTTTGAAATACTTTCATTCTCTACAATCTTTCATACACATTTTGTCTGGCTAGAATCAATAGCACAGACTTAACAATAACGGTTCATGTATAAACAAAACATTCTCTTATTGAACAGTTCAATCACGAGAATAGTTCATATCATAGAAACACCGTGTTCACATTGTGGCACAAGGCCTTATATCGCTCTACCACCTTGTACAAATATCACACATTCAAGACATGTATGTAACTTCTCAAGTTCAACATCCGAGAAGTTTAAGAAACTAGCATTCATTTAAAATATGAATGAAGTTAGAAACTTTCATTACATGCGACAACGACTAAATTTACGCCGAATCGCTTCATTCCAATCCCTATAACACATAAGTGAAATAACACATACACCAATTAGTCATATACTTGACTTACACATTGTTTACTTAACTTTACTTCTTAGGGTTCGCGTTCTTTGCAATATAATTTTACGCGACTAACTTTCATTACCGGTTTATGGCTTCATGACATACTTGAGATGTCTTACTCAAAACGTTCTTCATCTTAGATGATTTACATTCTTATCTTCTTCTTATAATTTCTACAGACACAAAGACACATCGCTTCTCTGCTAGTAGTCCATATGGTACTCTGAGTGGTTTCCCATAAACAACCAATAAACAAGTTCCCGTCTCATCTACACTGCCATCACAGTGAGTTAGATCGGTTGCCAGTTTCGTATATACCTTCGCTCTATGAAGGAATTGTTTAGCCCAGCTCCCATATGTCAACCATCAAAGGTTATGATTATACCACAACCTAAACTTATCTTAACTTGTACGAACTATTAACTATAATGTTAGTTAAGTTAATTTCCTATTCCTTTTGGCTTTTTGACAAGTAAATTCCATACCTCGGGATTCGTTCTTATTCGACTCATATTCGGCTTTCAATACTCTTATTACCGTTCGTTACGGCTTTCTCGATAATTCATATCTTACTTACTACCTTCGTCAACGTCTACGTCATACAACCAGGGTATACTTAGAACGTTCGTCCAACGCGAATACGATTCACGAAGATCGTTTACGTATTCAACGTTCATGTTTTTCATCTTTTAATCTCTCATTCAACCTTTACTCAAGGTTTTAATCGCTTTCAATCGTTATCCATCCGATGAACCCCATGTTCATTATTCTTTCTTAATGTCGAAGCCATACCGATCATTGTATGCTAAGACCGATCGTTCATTGCAAAAGCGTTGCGTTCACAGCGTCTACACTTTACATTCATCTCGCATTACTATGATATAACATCGAAATGTTATTCATTACCCTCGTCACTCAACGTCTAAGGAATCACAATCATAAAGAATCCTCACGTTCGCTTATAAGCGACTACGGTCCCTGATATCGATTCCAGAACCCGCTTCACCTTCTTTTTTTAATCTCATTTAATATTTCCATTCAACCTTCATCAAAAGTTTAAAACACTTGATTAAGTGTTACATTAGTTGAACATTATGTTCTTTATCTTTCCTTACACTTCCCCAAGAAATGAAAGCGCTTAAAAGCTCTTCCTGCTGCTTTTCCTTTCTCCTGAGCTGCTGCCGCCACTCTCTTCACTAAGACTTCATATTGCACATAACGAAGTTAAGCATGCTTGCTTTCTCCTATTCTCAGCTGCATAAGCTAGTTTCCACCTTACATAAGGCATGGTTGGCGCCATGTGCAAGCCTTCTTCTTCTCGAAAATTTTTTCTTAGTGTTAACTTCATTTTGTGACGCTTATTTTCCGATCTCATAACTTCTTCGTTATAACTCGGAACGGGGTCGTTCCAAAGCCATTTTCTTATTTATCTTATGTACTTTGATTACGCATGGATATAACTTTGTTCTAAATCCATTAAACTGCCATTCAATTGGCTTAATCTTCACCCTTCGTTCATTTTAACGTTTTTAACGTTCTTTGTTCGTTCGTCCGTAATTCGGTCATCTGAACTCGAAATTCATTCGTTCTTGAGTCCACGACTCATGTTTTATACGTTCTCTTACATTCTTATGAAACCCTACACGTTCGGGTTCATTTACTAACTTTCTAATTCTCATTCTTCTTTTACGAAAATTTCGCCATAACTTCGTTATAGCTCAATTTTAATCCGTTCTTCATGAACGTTTCTAACGTTCCTAATCAAGCAATAAGCAACTAACTTATACGCGATGGTTTTAAACTTGTCCATCAACAACAATTATATTATGATGGTTTTAAATTTGTCCATCAACAACGTTCTTCGTGTTCTTCGTGTGTTCTTCGTTTGTTCTTCATTTTTAATCGATATTTTGGATTACGATTTCACCTTTCCTTAGAATTTGATGTTATAGAACACCATTCCTTACTTATTTTACCTACTCATTCTTTAAGATTCATTCGGATCGCTCAAAATCCTTATGAATCTTATACTTCCTTAAGAAATTTATAAAATAAACTTCTTATTTCTTATTTCTTCTTTTCTCATGATTTCAACCATATGAAATCATTCTCAATATCTTTTACTCCTTATTCTCATTAAACTATGTTTTAACATAGAAAAATAAAGAAAATAATCTAGAAGTTAGGTTTTTGGATTACCTTTCTTCTTTAATCTCCATCCGTCAAACAAAGTTTGCTCACGAGCAAGCTTTTCCTCTTCCTTTTCCTCTTCTCCTTCATCCGAAATCTCTCTCTCTCTCTCTCTCTCTCTCAAATGTTTGACAACTTTTAAATTTCCAAACAAATGAAATAAGCTTCCAATTTATAGATTTTCAAGGCTAGGGGCATTTTGGTCTTTTCACACCCTAACCTCCTTACTATTCATTACTTAAGGACTAAGTTAACTTAGCCCTCAAGTTTGCTTAGCCCTTAAGTTTCGTAGTTCCGTCTTTCGGGTTTCGTCCGACAATTCGAAAACTGCGATTCTCGGAATCCAAATATTTTTGGATATTTCACCTTTCCTTTACCAATTAACTTTTACGTATTCTTCGAATTTCGGAAAAACTGAAAAACACTTTTTGGCATTAAGAGTTTTCCTTCATGTTTTACCCTAACGTAGCTAAATGAATGAGAAGTATATAACAGTACTTTTCGTCATTTTTATTTTATCCGATTTCTGCACGTTTTTCGAAAAAAACTTTTATCGGCTTACTTAACTTTTCATGATATATTATCGTCAAGTCTTTCGACGGAATGTCATTTCGACATACCGAACTCTCGAAAAGGCTTAGGTTATTCTAACCCTAACCCTTAGGGTTTCGTTGGGTGAATAGTGTCTATTTCGTCTTTTTCCCCGAAAATATTTTGTTCCCAGAAAATTTTTATTTTCATCTTGAAAATTCTTACTCGTTCAGTCTAGCTCATAGCCAGAATCCTCCCGATTAATAATCATTCTAGGTTATAGAACGATTAATAACCACATAGCACAGAATAATATTAATAAAAATTCATTTTATTAATATCTAATTCTTTAATCTTAAATTCTGAACAATCCAGATTCCCCGGGTTGTTACATAAACTATCAAACCCATTCGATAAAAGGCGGTGAAGGAATTCCTTCAAGAATCTCACAGTAATGCGAGATTCTTGGTAAGCCTACACTCTGTACACCCTGTAGGAAGGTCCTTCTTAATTCTCTTACCATAGAAAAGAAGCCTTACATTTGACCACGTTTACTGTAGTCAAAAATCTATTTGAATGGCTAGACTTATGCTAGGACCTGTACCATTCAATTCAGTATGGCCCTCAATAAAATGTCAAATCACAACAGCAAACAAAAAGAAAGGATTACTAATTTCTTCAAAATGCTTATTATTATTCAATTTATATTATCATGCAGACTCTTTTTGGATATTAAAATACAAATATCATTATAGTCTGTTAAATTTTCTACTTCAAGAATTTTAGTTTGAAGATGTAAAAGAAATGGTTCAACCTTCTTAGCAGTAAGATAAGCAGCTCTTTTCCGACAAAAGACACACCTGCAAGTTTAATAAGCCAAGATGATACTAACAACAACAAAAATAAAAAGAACCCACCCAAAATGGCATTATTAAGCTAAAAACTACAGTAAGAACAACAAAAATAATTTAAAAAAACTACTAACAACAGTATCATATTAAGTGAAAAATAATACTAACAACAAAAACAAAAAGAACCCACCCAAAATGGCATTATTTTTTATTTTAGCTTATTATAATTTGAGCTTAAAAATCTATAAGAAATAATTTATCGAACATGATATGTGCATTTTTTTTTGTGTGGACAAAGTTCATAAGAATTTGTACATTCATTCTAAAATCCCAACATTACCACAATAACAGTCTCAATTTCGCATAAATCATTCCATTACCTTGTTATGGGTGATCAGCTATAAAGTCCCAATTCCGATTTCCTCCTCGTTGCTGCCTCAATCATATGTGGAAGAACTGGATGAAAAGTTGAAATAGTTTTCATTGTTGATTTCAGGGGGAGAAGTTATTGGGAAGTCTTGGGGGTATTTTTTCCAAAACTTGGAAACCAAAGGAAACTTCGCTTACTTAGAAAGGCCAGGGAGGCTACAAAGAAACAGAAGAATGATAGCAAGAATGGCGGTGCAGAGGAGCTCAAAGGCTTAGACACTCACACATCCAAAGAAAGAAAGAAAGAAACTCGAATCATTTGATTTCAGTCATATTTCAAACAACTTAAAGAGAAACTTACACAAATTAAGGCATACCAATGAGGCGAGGTGTTCTGAAACAAATCGGCGTTGTCCAACAGTCAATCGTCGTTCTCTAACAGTCAATCGCCGATGTAATTGAAAGGAATTTGGAGGTGGAGGAGAGTACAAAGGAAGGAGAAGACGAAATGAGAAGGAGCAGAGGTATAAGGCCGGATTTGGATAGCGTGTAAGGGGGATTTGATTTGGGCATTTTTTTGTGTGAAATGAAAGCTCAGCCTTTGGATTAAGTTGTAAAAGCTCAGCCTTCAATCTAAACCGCTATTGTCCCTCTGTGTTTTGTTAAATTTTGTTTTTGAATGGTTAGATTTATTCCAACTTTTCAATGGTCCAGATCTCTTATTAACTTTGAGCGGGATTTTTTTTGTGTTCAAAATCTGTTGTGTTTTGTATAAGTAAATTTATACAAAAAAATAAAATAAAAAATAAATAAATAAATAAATCAAAACCACCCCCACCCCCACCCAAAAAAAAATAACACCACCCACCCCCACCCACCACCCCACCTCCACCCAAAAAAAATAATATGTACACCACCCACACCCACACTCACACCCACCTCACCACTCTCTCCCAAAATAAATTAATATTAAGCGATTATGTATACACCACCCACCCTCTACCCCCACCCAACCACCCAAAAAAAATAATTGTATTTGATGTGGTTACTGAGAGAGTGAGGAGTGCAATTGAATAGAATATGGGTTGAAAAATGGTTAACCAATTAATTAATTATATTTGTTTTAAAAATATGGGTTCAAACTTTAACCAACCTAAATAAATAAAAATGGTTAACCGACCTATTTGGTTCTAATTAATATAGTTTGACCCAACAGTTAATTACTTATATTGTCAGGTCTAATTGTATTTGTATATATTGCCTCATTTCAGATTTATAGTAATTTTTAATTGTCAGTGAAGTTATAAATTGGTAAATAAATATATAAGTTTATGATGCATGTTTCTAAATAAATAAGTAAATCGGTAAAAGGTTGAATAGGGAAAACAAACAAACAAACAAAACAATCGTTAGTACGTACGTAGTATGTGATTTGAAGTAAAATATAAATATATTGTTGAACAAGATCTCAGCTTTCCTTTCTACAACAAGATCTTGTCTTGTACAGCAATGAATGTTTCAATGAAATTGGAAAAACTCTTTTAACTACTTTTTTATTTATTTATTTATTTATTATTTGATTTGACTTGACTAGCATTCAACACCTTTTCTAGTATGTATATACGAGTATTTCCATTCCATTCCATTCCATTCCATGTACTAGTATTAAATTAAAATTAGGTGTGATATTATCCTGTAGCTAGCCTAGCTCCCAATCACACTACCATTTCTATCCCTTCATCCCTTACCAAAACCATTATATTCATATCATATATAATTAATTAATTCTTTCCTTGTAGCCTCTAATTTTTCCACTATTTGTGTTTCGTAATTGGTATAATTAGAAATACAACAATAATCCTAATCATTTCATTAAATATGATTTCCAATATTCCAATCCAATAAACAGATGGAGCATATTATGATAATACTAAGAAATAGAGATAGACAAGACAGCTTGATTTATATGGACAATAATAATTCTAACGCTACTGATAATGATGGATTGGACTTTGGAGTAATATTTATTTATATGTGATGGTCCATATAATCCCTAAAAATCTCCATAAAAAAACTGAAAAGTCCATGTACCCAACCCAGAGATTTGACATTTCCAAAGATTTTTGGAGCTCACCACATGCTGCTACTGCTAGTGCTACAGTACATGTTTTTGGCATCCTTTTATCGTATGCAGATGGATGGATGGATGGATGGATGGGTGAGTGGGTGGGTGGGGGCTGGCTATCTTCAAAATGGCAATGCATGGCATGGCCCTTCACCTGCCTAAGCCTAAACTAGCCACAGAATCACCAGCTTTTGCATCTTCATCTAGTAAAGAGGCCTGTTTGGACTGACTCATGCATATATATCATTATCACTCCTCACTATTATTTTTTCCTTCTTTCATATTTCTAGCTATAAAAGATTCTTTTTGCAGATATTGCCTTTACTACCTTTGTGCACGATGATTCTTATTTATTTAATGCTTTTTTGGTGAGTCCCAGATTTGGGACCAGCACCGAGATCTGTGGATCTAATTAAATGAGAAAAAAGGACATTGATTTACATCTCACATTTCATATATAAGTCCCAAAATCCTAGTAATCAAACAAGAAGATAAATTAATTCAACAAATTGGGCTTGCAGAAATGATATATCTATCTGCCCAATTTCTTGAATTCATTTCTACAAGCCATGAATTGCTTCTTGTCACGCCATCCATTTAAAAATTAATTCAAGAAAAACAATAAATTAAATATGCTATGAATGTTGAAACATATCTATACCAGTTTAGATTAGATACAAAGGGCAACCACCACCATGTAGTACCTGAGTCCCACAAATAGCTTTAAAAAGCTACTGAGGGATCAAGATTTGACAGCCAGAAGAAGAGCCTCTTCCGACTCCTCAATGTGTGAATCACACAGCTGGAAAATATTTGTTCAGATTAAAGGGTAGTGAATAGAATTCCTCACTTCTTGTATCGGTCTTAAAGGACCGGAACTTGTCCCACCAATGCTTGCCCCTGTCTTTCCTAATTGAGCTATCCTTCTTATGCAGTGTATTGTCCAGGAAATATGCTAAAATGCCGACAACAAATGCTTCTGATGAGAAGGGGAGATTCACAATGTCGTTGAACTGCCAAGTAAAAGGAGAAATACAATATTTCAGTTTATCAATACCCCAGTGGTCAGTATGAACTGATATTAAACTAAAACTTAAGACAAATAGAGAGAGAGAGATTCCGTAGTTAATGTAAATTTGTGCCTACCCATCTCCCACTTGTGTGAACAGGACCAAAGCCTTTAATCGCGGTGTACTCATTGAAGTAATGGGCAACAGAAAATCCCATAAAGACAGAGAAGCCGAGTATGAATTTTGTCCGGAAGCTGTTGAGGTTGCAGAACTGAAGGAAACTTAAACCTGCTGCACCTGCACAAGATATGATACGACAAATTCAACATCAAATTTTATTTAGACTATGGGTATCGAATGTTAGGAACATTAGTCACTCGCTTTCCACACCATATAAACATACCCACGTAAGCAAAGAAAAGGCAATACAATGCAGCAAAGATTGGTGTGGGAATAGAAGCAAAGACCGCTCCAAATTTTCCTGCAGGATCATTGTAAAAATAATTGACAAATTAGAACAACGTGCACATAAAAGGAGATCAAATGTTTTATGCATTCGAATTCTCAAATAAAATCAATCTACCCAGAATGGAAAAGAAGATCATAAATCCAGCAGATATCTGTACAACTCTTCGACTGCCTACACGAGTTAATGCCAAAAGGCCAGCATTCTCACTGCAGACAAATCACGCCTTAGGTCAATAAGAATTTCTTATTTGTGGTCAATCAATATATAAATGGTTATGCAGCAGAAAGGTTGTCAACTTTTAGTGTGCCTTACATGGATACCGAAGATCCATTCACAGTTCCAAATAACCCAGACAACAAGATGCCAATTCCCTGATAACAGAATAAACACTCAATTCAGTACATAAACATTTTCATAATAAACACTCAATTCAGTACAGAAACATTTTTCATAATTTCATCAATAGTCTCAACTCTCATCAAGTGGCAATCATGATCTCTTAGATGATTACTTTTTCAGGTTTTTCACTTTTCTTTTTATGCATCCAGCACAGTTCCGCTTACGTTCCAACTCCAAGTCAATCATATTGTGCATGGCATTGTCAATCAGAATGTAGTTGGATAAACATTTTTTGTGTGTGCGTTGGGGGGGGTCCATGATGCATTGGTGCTATTCTGCATGTGACAGTATCAACGATAAAGATGTTACTCAGTGAAAAGTCACCCAGCCTTAAAGAATGAACCTCTTCAAAGTGTAACAGAATTATTGTCACAATTCTATTTACATTCAAGCTCAATTCTTTTTTGCATACATGTGTGTGTGTGTCTGTCTGAACTATTTACACGTACATTTGAGGAAACATGAGAACATAAATGCTGGAAGGAAATTATCCTAATCATTTGAAAAATTGAAGGGAAAATCTATTCAATTAACAATCTCAAGGTGGACGTTGCATAAGAAAGGAAAACGCATTGCCATTAATTTACCTGCCAACCCACGCCACGGCTGAGAATAGAAGGCGGCAAGGGAGTTGCACTTGCATATCTGGACACCGCAATAAAGCCACCAGTGGACTATACACATTAGAAGCATGCATGTCAAAATCAAATGCACAGAATTAAAACTTGCGGTAGTGTGAAGATTCATATCCATTTGAAAGTTTACCAGGGTGGTGGGGATGCAACACTCTTATCAGCCACGTAGATGCATGCCTGTTATTTCTATATGTTTATAGAATAAGTATGCATGCCTTCTATCTCTATAGTTTAATAAAATAAGTATGCGTGCCTGCTATCTATATATTTCTATAAAATAAGTATGCATGCCTGCTATCAACCAAGTATAAACCATTCATCTCTAAAGATATTACCACACATTTTTGGAAATATTCAAGTCTTCACACTAAGGAGAAAATAATCCGCATAATATAAAATGATATGATATTAAGAGCTAGTGCCGTTTTAATTTTCCTTCGAAGAAGGGGGAAACAAATATATCAGTGGCAAATTTGTACGCTAAGAAGGAAACTTTTAAAACATAGATGATGATACTTGTAATGATAGGAAGAAATAAAAATAATATGATGCCCACGGGCCCTCGCCACTCCATTAGTATATTCGCATTAAGAGATGAAACAGACCTCTACAAGAGCGACAAACGAAGCCATCATCATGGCAAAGGCTTCACCCGCATCAAATGAAGGTGCTCCCCATTGAAATGGATATGGAACCCTAATCCTGCAAATGCAAAATCGGAAGCAATAATAAGGAATGGTCTTACCTAAGTCATCATGCACACTAGGCTTCATATTACATGCTATGATATTTAATAGACTAACTCAAAACAGTCAGTTAGAAATTTAAAGTGATACCTTGATGTTTTTATATGGGAAGAGAGCGAGAGAGAAGAAAATATACAAAATGAAAAGACTGAACAAAAGAATATTGAGAGAGAGAGAGAGAGAGAACTCTATGTAAAATAGTATGAAAACCCATAAATAACTAGCTTTGTGCATTCAAATTGTATTTTAACTTGGCATAACTTTACTCATCTATCCATCTATATATAAGAGCAATCAGACTTCAGAAAAAGTTTAACATCTTTAATCTGTCTATAGTAATTTGTTTCTTCTTTTTATTATTTATCAAACAAGACTTTCCTATGGTACTCCAAGAACATTACACATATTAAGGAATAACAAGAATACCGACATGAGGTAGTGGTGAGAAGTTCACAGGGGCGGATCTAGCTTTAGGGGTGGGGTCTGAATTTTCAGGGGTCAAAAACAAAGAGTAAAATTTTAGTGTTTAATAAAAAATTTAAAGTTCAGATTGAAAATACTATCTCCGTTCCAAAATTAGATATAGATATACATTTTGACTTTTTAAAGTCAATTCGCAAAATCTTAAAATACAAAATTGATATGAAGTTATTTAGTTTTAATACAACAAATATAATAATTGTAAACTAATTATAAAACACAACTAATTATTATCTTTGTTATTTTCAAAACTTGAACGAACTTATATCAATTTGAGTTTTAGAATTTTGCGAATTAACTTTAAAAAGTCAAAATGTATATCTAATTTTGGAATGGAAGTAATATTAAATTCTTCAAAGTTCATATCCTATACTACCTTGGTCACTACAATACTCTTTGTCAATCCGTTTCTCATATAGTGGCTTGACCTAATTCTTTCCATTAGTTCAACTTTAGAGAAAATTCGATATGTTGTATTTTATTTATTTATAATTTCATAAATTTAGCAATTTTTTTGAGAATTTTTGTAATTACTTGCGGGTTTTTTTTTGCAATTGCTTGTGCATTTTTGTAACTAATAAAAATGAGATTATCATACAACAATTTTAAGTAATGAAGTCTCGAAAAATGCGACTATAAATTATATTTGGGCATTATTAGTTTTGTAATTTATTTTACTATATTTTTTATTTTTTTAAGGGAATTTGTTTCTTTCAAATTTGACCCCACTAATCTAAGAGGTTGTATCCGCTTCGTGGAAGCTCATGCAATGAATTGTCGAGCCTAGGCGATGAAGCATCAACACCTTATTCACTTACTTTGTTCTGATGAAAGACATATCAACATAAATGTTCAAAAGAAGTGATTGCAGTCCAGGTATGGATGAAGCATAAAGGAAAGAACCTCAAATCATCTCGATGTTTAAAAACATCCAACAAATTTGGAATTTAATCATAACATGTACAATAAATAATGGGGAAATATAGAGGTGAATCATGAATCATGACCAGAATATTCTTACCATGGAGCTCCACCTATAAGTCCAGCACGATCCGTACGGCAACTTGCTTGTGTCTTTGGTGCCGTACCATTATAGGCTCCACCCACAGTAAGTAGGTGGGCATAGATCCATACAATTACCACCGAGAATAAAACAGCAAAACGGTCAAAGATGTGTTTTCCTGGGCGTATAAGATGGGACAAATACTGCAAATTGAAGCATATGAAATGGGTATAGACAGTTAGGAACAGTTCCAATACAGATAAGCTTGATATTTTTTAAAATCTTTTCCAGTTAAAGGAGAAATAGGAACGACCATTATACGTAAGGGAAATAATTATGCAACAAAAAATATCACCTCACCTGGGAGAAAATAATTAAAATGACAAGCTGTGGCAATCCAATTTCAACACACTTGGCAACCTAATTCACCAATGCAAGAATTCAGGTCCAATTACAAAATGGCAAACAAGTAAGCATATAGCCTCTCAAACAGAGTTTGTGTGTGTGACAGTGTGAGAGAGAGAGAATTTAATAACAACAAATCAATCATCCATCCAAAATGCAGCATATGTGTGTGTGTGTAACTTACACCAGGGAATCCAAACTCATAGAGCCCGAAACCAGCAAGAGCAACCAAAGGAACAGCTGAGAGTGGAGTCAAAAACCTAATAAGAACATATAGAGAAAAATTATTTTAATGAACACAATAGATGGCTGCATCAAAATATTAACCAACAACTGTGCTGCAAAAATCAGATTGATTTAAAGCAACAAAGTGAATGTGACTCTAGCATAACAAGTCCAATAGGGAAGATATTGTGGTAGGCTTTAAGGTATTCCTATATGGAATTATTTCACTTAAAAGGCAGGCCCAAACATGTCTACAATAGATATGTCAATATTGCCAAATACAAACTCGTTAAGCATGACTAAAAGTGGCTTTATGTAGCAAAACAAGGAGCGGCTTTATGCTTTTATATACGTACTGATAACCAGAATTACCTTGAAACATTACGCCAGAGACCACTGAAACCTAGGACTATTTGAAGCGTCGAAGCAATAATAAGTGCACCCTGGATTGCCCGCATTATCTTCTTGAATCTCTGAGTAAATAATAGAAATTTAATCACATTCGTAGAAACAAGTATCATCAAGGTCATTGTTGCATCAGGATTTCACATATTCATTCTTATTGTCTTTTGTCATGTTGTTTATCCAAAAAATAGTAGATACTGTCAATTGTTTATACTTCTATGCTTTTAGTTATTACATGAGATGTATGACATGAACCCTATTTGAAATTTTGCAACAATTTTTCTCACTTTAAAGATGTTATGAATAAATAATAAGAGCATCTGGCACTCAACGCTATATCCAGTTTATCAGTATGCTTATAAAAAAAATAATGTAATATGTATTTTATTTGTAATAAGAATTATAAGTTAGAACACTAAATGAGCAAAACAAACTTTTTAAAAAATGTCTGGAAGAATAGAAGAATTTCACCAACCGCTACAGGATCCGGGTCGTTCCATCGACCAGACAGGATAACTGATATTGTGGGTGCAACAAATGTAAATGACCCTCCAATGACAGCTGGTAATCTAGTCCCAAACAAAGTCTGCAGCAATGTGTTTAACCCAGCCACAAAGAGTAGAGTTTGAATTACTTTAGCTTTCTCCTCCTACAATAATGGCAGATGTGGTTTCAGTTCCATTACATACCATTAGCACTCCAGAAAAAAAACGTACGTAAAAAACTTAAACTACATAATTATATTTATAGGCCTCACATTTCCTCCACCCATTTGAGGAACAAGAGCAGTGGGAATGATAACTGTTGTACCAAGCATTACTATGAAATGTTGGAATCCAAGTAGGATAGCCTCAGCTGCATCACAAAATTAAATCAAATAGGTAAAACCCAGTGAAGAGTGAAATTCACTAGTCTATATAATCACAAAGTCAACAACTTAAAAATATTAGACCAAAATAAGTTCACCCGAATACATAAAAATTGCAGATTACTAAAATATCCTTAAATTACAATGTCCTACCTATATAACACATATACGTCCTCACAAAGCATATATGGAATGGAGCTTGGCATGTGAATTAAGAAAAGGAACAGAACGTGATCAGAACTAAGCACATAACTTGAGCAACCAACAAATATATTTTTATTTCAGAAAAAAGTCAAGAATACTCTACACAACAAAAAATATGTATAAGTTTAGAGTGGCAACTGGCAAGTGGATGAAGGAAGTCACAACGAGATATTCTGTAACAGAATACACAGAATAAATGAAGCAATCAACAAAAAGAGTGCACCTTTTAATGGAATAAGAAAGCAAAAGACTTGAAAAGAATCTGACCCCAGAACAACCCAGCGTAACTGTATACATATGTAATTACAGAACTAACAACAGAATCGGACCAAGTTGGCAAAAGAAATCCACCAATTCTTATTTAAAACTAAACAAGAAAACAAAGTTCACAGAATATACCAAATACAATAAAGAATAAATTAAAACAGCTTTTATCCAAAAACAAAAACAAAAGAAGAGGAAAATTAAACAAAGACTTACGCCATGGGGGAGGACTAGTAATGCAGTAGGAAACATTGGGAAGCTGATCTTTCGGTGGGTGTGGTGCCGGCTCCTCCGCTTTTGCTGGACCTGCTCCACCTCCTGCCATGTCTTTCTCTATCTAACAAGAAATACCCCTAAATTTACGGAACCTCTCTCAGCACTACCAAACCCCAAATCTGCAAAAAACCCAGATCCCAAATCTCTCACAAACCATGTAAATGATAGCAAAACCGAAAAAGACCCACAATTATGAGTACCCAGTTTAAAAAAAAAACTCGATCACTATTATATGCAAATGCAATAAATGACAAGGCTAAGAATGAAACTGTAACTAGATTATGAGTGTTGTTAGTAAGATTTACTAATAAACCGTGAACAATTATGGTACTAAATGCAAGAAAACTAGCCGGGTAAGTAACAATCTGCAGAAGTAAAATCAAGTACGAGCAAGAAAGTCAGTAAATCATATACCCCACCCCATAAAAAGGGGAAGAGGCGAGAAAGAGAACTTTAGAATAGGTTTTTGTCCAAAAATTTGTAGATAAGATTAAACAGGAGAAGGAAGCCAACAGTCACCACCTCCTTCCTTATTTCTTTTTATCTCTCTACAATAAAAACATGAAGAATATATGTATCAATTACGAATCATTAATTAATGTTCTACTTGGTGGACTACTAGTATTCCCCTGTTTTCAATTACGCTCCTCCACTATATACGCCCACAAGATGAACCAAATAATAAAGACAACTGATACACCCAAGCAGGCATCATCACATACTATACACGGAAAGAGTCCAAACGGCGACGTTTGGATTTATCTGAACATTGTATTAGGACAACTTTGCTGTCGCAATATCAATTCTAAAATTATTTGGAATTTATATTTTCAAATAAATTTGATAATTTCATAAGTTCCTACTCACATCAATTTATAATATAATAATAAAATATAATCTAATTTAATTTTGGACAGAAAAATATAAAGACAAATTTAGACTAGAAAATATAAACACAGTTTAAATTTATTCTAATTTTCAAATTAATAAAATAAAGAGGGAGAGGCATAAAAAAAATATTTAATTTTATTACGCGGTGCATTCAAATATATGTAATTACTAATATATATGAATATAGAACTACACCTTAGTTTAGTCAAAATTACTACAATATTAACCCCATCAAAGTTAAGGCCATCTGTCTGTTTGACTATTTAACGACAAACTTCATCATCATTGAAGGGTTAGTCTACTTTAACTATTTGCTTTTGTCAAACAGAATATTGACTTCTACTGTTCAAAATACATATGATAGGAAGGAATGGAAGAAATAACGGAACTCATATTTTCACTTTAAAAATTGATATTTTTTTTTTCACATGAATAATAAATGATTCTCATATTTATATGATAGAGACTCATGTAAAAATATTATTTTAGGCGAAAATATCAATTTACCATTCACAATTATATACTCTCAACTCCGTTTCAGTATAAAAGTGTGACGCCCCCAAAATAGGTATACATCACCTATTCTGAGTCACCAAATACATGGTACAGAATACAAATACAATCTTAATTATACAACTGTCGTATAAAATACGACAAAACAAATGCTGTGAATTTTAATATAAATATTATCATCTAGACAATATTCACACTCAATGGAGTCCTCATACATTTATTTTTACACTATTTAACAGAATAGTGAGGACTACTTAATCTTATCATCTCTGACCGTCACTTCCCGCTTCCCGACTGGCGTCCCAATTTATATTCTCATTTCTCAAGAGAATGCGTGAAAGAAAGAGTGAGCTCAACTAGCCCATTAAGAAATATTATGATTAAAATAATGCAGAATAAATTATCAATAGTCTTTAACAATGTTAAACTGATAAAATACAATAGACATCAAGTTTAACTGCAGCGAAACAAGCAATCTATTAAAAGAGTCAAGTAGAGAATAAAATCTACTATCTTTTATGATTTAAAAGGTTTTTCATCATTTTTATCATTGGGACTCGACTTTTAATAAACAATTCACATCTTTCCTCTGACTACTGACCAAGGATATTAAGTATCACAACCATAAATTATCCATGCACTTTCACGCCGAGGATATTCAGATATTCATCAATGGTCATGATCATACCAACAACTCGTCCATCAATGCACTACTGGCCAACGAGGACTTTTACTACATCATTTGTAATATTACTATCATGATTACACCGAATAATCCTCGGTCAGAATCATACCAAGTTCATTCATACGCACTACTGAAGCCATAAATGACTTTAAAAAAAATATAAACATGAGGATGATGATGACAATGATATAAGAATTCAATAAAACAAGTTCAAGAATTAATTTATTCAGAACTAATAAGTCCAAATTGTCAACATGACACTTTTTGTAGAGTAAAATTCAAGAATGCTCGTAAGAATATTTCTATGAAAGATCTTTGGATGAAGCGCAAATATCGAGGATATTCCATTAATTTCATGGAGTATAGAAGTTAAAACTTTAACCAACTGAGTATAATAAATAATGGAATAACAAAAAAATTATCATGCATGTGGTACTTCGCATAGACAGGTTATTCCAACAAAATAATAAATAACGGAACCGGTCAAAGTAAATTCGCATCCGAAGTGATGTGTTCAACGAGAATAATAAAAAGCGAAACCAGTCCTGCGTAAAAAACACATGATGTGGGATATTCCAATGTAATAATAAAGATTTAAATCAGTCCCACGTAAACGCATGCATGCATGATATTCCAACAAAATAATAAAGAATGGAATAACAAAAGAATTTCACCATGTATGCGGTACTTCGCATAGACAGGTTATTCCAACATAATAATAAAGAATGGAATAACAAAAGTTCTCTTCATGAAAACGAAAGAAATAAATAATACCCCTTACCGTAAAAGAAGAGTATTCCGACAGGTAGGGCGAGGATATTCTTGAAGAAAACTTGCACTACGCTCAAAGCTTCTTAAAACTCTAAAGAAATACGCTCAAGATTATAGAAGAGAATTCTCTAGATTTATGGTGTGGTTTTTAACTGAGTATAATAAATAATGGAATAACAAAAGAAATCACCACGCGTGTGGTGGGCTTGTGATGATGTTATTCCAACAAAATAATAAATAACGGAACCAGTCGGTAAATTGCACCGCCAAGCGGGATGTTCCAATGTAGAATAATAATAAAAATCGGAACCAGTCCGACGTAAAACGCATGCATGACGGATATTCCAATGAATAATAAAAAGACGGAACCAGGTCCGCCAGAAAACGCACAAAACAGGATATTCCAATGTAATAATAAAAATGGAATAATGTAAATTTTCACCATGTATGCGATGCTTGACAGATAGACAAAGTTATTCTAACATAATAATAAAGAATGGAACAATGAAGTTATGTGACACCCCAAAATAGTCTACATCCCCATTCCGAGTTGTCAATACACTGCATGAAACAACTACAACTTTATTATTACAATAAGAAAAGCGTGAGTTTAAATACGATATATTGCCATCTGTATAATATCCACATACAAATAAATCCTCATCATAATTATTGGTACATTATTTTACAACAATGGTGAGGACTACTAAACAACTCTCCAACTTTCATTCCATACCCCCAGACTCAGTACTTTATATATTCTCGCCTCCCGAGAAGAAAAATGGAACAAAAAGGAAAAGGGTGAGCTCGATTAGCCCAAAAAAGAATATTATGACTAAGATAATATACAACAAAATTATCGTTAGTCTTCAACGAGGAAAAATATAATAGAATACAATAGACAACAAGTTTTAAATCAATATTCGCAAGCCGAAATAATAATTCATTAGAAGAGTTAAGTAGAGAATGCAAACTACTATCTTCTATGTATGAATTTTAAAGTTCATCGCCTATTTTTATCCCCGTAGCATCAATCAATATATATCTGGGGATCAAATATTCATCCTTTTGCACTACGAGCCAAGGACATTCACCAATTGGTCATGTTCATCTAAACACTGCTCATCTTCAGCACTACGGGCCAAAGATATTCATCGAAATCATTCATCTTTGCACTACGAGCCAAAGATATTCATCGAAATCATTCATCTTTGCACCATCGGCCAAAGATATTCATCATAAATCATTCATCTTTGCACTACAGCCCAAAGATATTCATCATAAATCATTCATCTTTTGCACTACAGGCCCAAAGATATTCAATAATATCATCATTTAAGACCGAGGATGATGAAAATATTTTTTAAAGAAAACGAATCCAAAGTGAAACAAAATGACAAGGATTAAGGATTAAGGATTAAGTACTTTGTTTTATCCACGCCCAAAAATACCTCAAAAATAATTATAGTGGTGTAAAATTCAAGAATGATCAAAACATGGATACAATCAAAGCTAGTATCCGAATAGATATTTTGACGAAAAGAAAAATTTTATTTTTCGATGAATAAAGTCTTAAATATTCGTGAATAGTTCCATATACGTGAATAGTCAACATACGTGAATAGTAATCCCGACACCAAAAGTTCCAAATTTGATAAAAACTTCATATCAATATTTCAAAGATAATGATATTGAAGAAATAATATCATTACTGAAAAAAAATAATATCCCTTACCTCGAAAAGATCAAGATTTAACTGGAATCTTTGGATATAGACTATATCTTGAACTTTCACCGTATAGCAATACTCAAAGTATACTCAAAATACTCACAAGAATACGCTCGATCATATAGAGAGAAAAACTTGAGCTACGGTGTGATTTTCAATTCTAACCCAAGACCTATTTATAGAAATTCTTTAGAACACCAAAGCGAAAAAATTTAATAAAATATTAATATTTATAAAAATATTATACGTATTCTTTGAAATCAAATCTCAAAGAATTCACACATGCCAACCTTCTAGAAGAAAAAAAAAAAAACGTTTTTCTAATTTAAAATAATTTAAACTTCCAAAATTAATTATTTGAAGCTTTCCTAACTTCAATAATTCACAATAAATAGCCCTTTTATCGGAAAATTGAATCTAACGAGTTTTTATAGAAATCCAATTCTCTACAACTTTGCGTAAGAAAGTTTTTCTAAATTCCCAATGTAAATTGACCAAATCCATAAACTGGGTGATTTTAGAAATTTATAATCAAATTTCACCAATAAATGGGGTCCAATTTACATGTTTAACATGTTTTAAACATTTATTGCAACAAAAATACTCTTCCTCCTCAGATACTCATATATCCCACATTCGTTGTAAAAATATCACCATTATTATATTATTAAAATATAATAATATATATTTAAATGAATTATTTTATCGTAAAAAGATAAAATTTCAATTTTTAACAATTGTCACATTAAAAATTTTCTCCATCTATATCCACATAAAATCAATATTTTCCTCATCATATGAATCAATAATTAATTATTCACAAATAATATTACTGAAATCACAATATTGACAACGGCAGGTTCCTGGAAAGAGGGCTTTCCAATAAGAATTTCTCCTTCTTGGCAAGCAATTAGGTGACCAAACCTCTCCTTAGATGTAACTTTCTAGACATTGCCAATAATGTTATCTAATAATATTATTCAGATAATATGAATTTATTGTTTCGACAATGAAAAATACCGTGTAATGACAATTATTAAAACAACAAAGATATAAAAATATCAACGCAAAGAATTATTGAATCAATAAAATAAAACACCTGAGCGAATTATCGTAACCATTATTGAGTAATGCCTTCTTACGTAAGAGAGTCAATAATTGGTGCAATACCGTGCTACTGCTCAACAACGCCAGACATTCTTGTTTTTTAACCAACGGGTATTCCAACGATTAATAGGTAAACTAGAATAACTACTACCTGATTATTTTTAAACAACTTATATTTGTCATTTTCTTCCTCCAATCGCTTTTTCGTTATGGGGCCCACACATGGTCACTACCGTCGCATTTAATATTCCCCGATGCACGAATATTCCACGACCAAACGAATATTCCCAAGCAACAATGAATATTTTATAACCACTTGCTTATTTTGAAATATTTATGTATTTTACCCGTAAATTCATCCACATTAATCACATCAACCCTTACTATTTCAAAATAATAATTAGAGGAAATTAAATTTCATTTATTAATTATTTGGGATCTTACAACCTCCCTCCTTATGAAATTTCGTCCTCGAAATTGACGTGACGTACTGTGTGTTTCAAAAGATGAGGATACCTCGCTTTCATTTCCGCTTTCCAACTCCCGGGTCATTTCCTCTATAAGCATGGTTTCTCCACAAGACTTTAACTTGTGGTATGACCTTCGTCGTAGGACATCTCCTTCCTATCCAAGATCTTGTGAGTACTTCCTCATACGTTAAGTCTTCTATTATCTCGTCCTGGTTCTAACTCAATAACGTGATTCGGGTCTTTCACATATTTACGAAGTACGATATGTGAAACACATTATAACAACACGAGACATACTTGAGGTAACGCGAGTCTATAGGCTACACTTCCTACTTTCGGTCAAGAATTTGAAATGGACCAATAAATCGTGGATTGAGCTTTCTCTCTTCCCGAATCTTGTAACTCCTTCCATGGGGCAACACGCAATAAATACATGATCCCTATACTAAATTCCACATCCTTTCGATGAAGATCCGCATAACTCTTTTGTCGATCTTGTGCCGCTTTGTATCGTTGTCGAATCATTTGGATCTTTTCGGTAGTCATATCGTCTTAACTTTCGGGTCCCAACAATGTTGCTTCACCCACCTCATCCCAACATATTGGAGAGCGACACTTTCGTCCATATAATGCTTGAATGGGGCCACACCTATACTTGCTCGATAACTGTTGTTGTAGGAGAATTCCACCAATGGTAAATACTTATCCCAATCGCCTTGAAGTCTAGGACACGAGTCTTAATAAATCTTCAAGAGTTTGAATAGTCCTCTCGATTGTCCGTCCGCTTGAGGATGGTATGCTGAATCAATCTTAAATCCGTACCCATAGCTTTTTGCAAGCTAACCCAAAATCTTGAAGTGAATCTTGGGTCACGATCCGAAACTATGGATACTGGCATGCCATGCAATCTCACAATCTCATTTACGTACATTTGAGCAAGACGTTCAAGGAATAAGTCTCTTGTATCGGCAAGAAATGAGCGGACTTGGTTAATCTATCAACAATAACCCAAATAGCATTTATGCCTTGAGAAACCGTGGGAAGTCCCGTAACGAAATCCATGGTAATGTGTTCCCACTTCCATTTCGGAATCTCAAGTGGTTGCAATGGTCCCTTAGGCACTTGATGCTCGCCTTTACACGTTGACAAGTTAAACATGTTGAGATAAACTTTGCAATCTCTCTCTCATATTGTTCCACCAAAATGTATGTCAAGATCACGATACATTTTAAGTACTTCCCGGATGGATTGCAAATGGTGTATTGTGTGCCTCCATCATAATCTTGTACTTCAAATCGTAATCGTTAGGAACACAAAGTGCTGGAGTGGACTCAAGTATTCCTTCTTCATCAATTCTCGCCCCTAATAGCTCCTTCTTGTACTTTCTTCTTCATATGCATCGTGACTCCGGGTTGGTGGCTTGAAAGCGACCTTAACTTTTTCTATTAAAGTTGGCTCTGTCGTATATTTGACCTCATCGCACTCATTCCTGCATATGATCTTCTACTCAACGATCAATTTACCACGTTCGCTTTTCCAGGATGGTATTGAATAGTGTGGTCGTAGTCTTTCAATAGCTCGAGCCAACGTCTCTGCCGCATGTTAAGTTCTTTTTGAGTGAAGAAATATTTAAGGCTTTTATGATCTGAATATATCTCCACTTTCTCTCCATATAGATAGTGCCTCCAGATCTTTAGCGCGAAAACGATCACCGCTAACTCTAGATCATGAGTAGGATAATTCCTCTCATATTCTTTAAGTTGTCGCGAGGCATAAAGCTATGACTTTCCCACGTTGCATGAGAACACATCCTAACCCTTTGCTTCAAGCATCGCTATAGATAACAAATCCATCCGAACCAGATGGTATTGTTAGAACAGTCTTAAAATAAGTCTCCTTTTAAGCTCTTGGAAACTCTTCTCGCACTCTTCGCTCCAAACGAATTTTGTATCCTTCCGAGTTAGATGAGTTAATCGAGAGTAAATGATTCGAGAAAACCCTTCCACGAATCTCCGATAATAACCAAATAAGCCCAAAAGCTACGTCTTGATCAACAACCGACTTGGTTGCTCCCAACTTTGTATTGCTTCAATCTTGGCACGGGTCAACAGATACTCCATGTTTTGACACCACATGCCCAAGAAATGCTACTTCCTCAAGATGAGAACTCGCATTTCTTTAACTTGGCATAAAGCTTGTTTTCACGAAGCCTTTGGAGTACCAAACTTCAAATGGTGCTCATGATCTTCACGGCTTTTGGAATATATGAGGATGTCATCAATAAAGACAACAACGAATCGATCTAAATACTCTTTGAATACTCGGTTCATCATATCCATGAAAAGTCGCAGGAGCATTAGTCAATCCGAAAGACATAACTAAGAATTCATAATGCCCGTCATCGGAGTTCTAAAGCGCGCCTTTGGAATATCCTCGATTCTAATCTTCACCGATGATATCCGAATCGAATATCGATTTTTGAAAAGAATTGTGCTCCTTGCAACCGGGTCAAACAAGTCATCAATACGAGGTAGAGGGATACCTATTCTTGATAGTGACATGGTTCAATTCCGATAGTCAATACAAAGTCGCATACTCCCGCCTTTCTTCTTTACAATAAAACAGCAGGGAGCACCCCAAGGAGATGTACTAGGGCCAGAATGAAACCAATGTCCAACAACTCCGTAGTTGGACCTTTAACTCTGAAGTTCAATAGGAGCCATTCGATATGGGGTTTTAGAAATGGGCTTTGTATTGGGTTCAAGGTCAATAAAGAATTCAACTTCACGTTACGGGGTAGGCAAGGAAGTTCTTCAGAAATACGTCAGGAAAGTTAATAACAACAGGAATATTATTCAATTTTGACGTGTCTTTATTCAAATCCATAACATGGTTTAAGAAAGCTTGACATCCGTTTTTTAATAAACGAATAGCTTTATGATTAGATATGACAGTGATTGATTTTAATGGTTTAGTTGCTTGAATTCGAACAACAGGTTGTTTAGGAATATGAAAGCTAACAACCTTACGAAAACAATCAATTTTGGCATGATGAGTAGTTAACCAATCAATCCCTAAAATCACATCAAAAGCAAGTATCTTTAAAGAGATAAGGTCAACGGGTAAGATAAGGGTGCCAACATGGATTAGACAAGATTTATAAGCAATGTGGATGTGATGAGCGTTTCTCTAACGGAGTTTCCACAGATAAAGTCAAAGTCTAATTTCTCCGAGTCAAGTTTAAACGTTGAGCACAAGCGGAGAGATAAATGAATGGGTAAAGACCGATATCTAGTAAAGTATAAACTTCACAAGAATTTATAAATAGCTTACACGTGATCACCTCGTTTGGGTTCCTCACATTTTGACCATCCACAACAAAAACGCTTCTTCCGTGAATCGTTGACTTTGACTTTTACTCGGGATGATCTTTTGAGTCACCGTCCCCCATTGAACTAGGTTTCGCTACTGCGTGCAATCTCGAGCGATATGTCCTTCTTTTTCCACAATTATAAGCATACCGAACTCAGCTGGGGCGCTTTGACGGATATGTCCTCTTTCCGCATTTATAGCATATGACCGTGGTCGTTCTCCTCCCTTAGAACCGATTCTTTTTGGCAATCGTCGTCTTCACATTGTCGTTGTTGAATCTCCTTTTTAAAATCTCCTCCCACTCGTTTCTTCTATTTTCATGGCCATGATTACCACCAGAGTGGTTACCATTTTTGTCCGCCTTTTTCTTTTCTCCACCGGGTTATTGTTGTTTTGTTGATCGCTATCTCTCTAGTATGATCCTCGATTGTGGTACCTCGGTTGGCCGTACTCGTTATCTCGCTTTCTAACAATTGAGCCATATAACAACATCTGAATAGAGAAAAATTTATGAGAGAGATGAGATCGACGTATCTTAGGGTTTCAAACCTCTCGAAACATCCGCGTCATCGTTCCTCATTCTCCACCAAATGAGGTCTGAACCTGGATAACTCTCCGCAAATTTCGCCTCGCATCGAGACACCGTCCATGTTGTTACGCTCCACCTAATAAACTCCACTTCCTTCATATAGCGATTTAACACTTTCGTGAAAGTATTTGTCATTAAATAGTTCTGAAACGTCTCCCAAGACATCTTTGGCGTACGGATGGATACGCTTCACGAGACTCCCACCAAGATGATCTTTCGCCACGGAACATAAAAGGTGGCGAATGGAACCTTCTGTTCTCTCATCCCAAGACATCGAATATCTTGGTAATTTGCTTGACCCATGTTTACGCCATGATCGGATCCGCTTTCCCTTAAATTCGTGGTCCCAACTCTTTGAACTCGCTTGTCATGACAACCCGTGAATTGCTATCATTTCTCCTATGTTTTGAACACGAGTCTCCTCGCCGATTTTGCATGAATCGCAAAAAGCTTCTAAATATCCCTCGCTTCATCATCTCGCTTTCCGGTGGTGTTGTTCACACGAGGAACATTGCCACCTGTTGCACAATTCAATGAGACATAATAATTGGAATAGTTGAATAATTGATTTATAATTCATAATTGGGGATATTGGAGTCTTAATTCTTATTTATCCTAATTCCATCAATTCTTAGTTGTTTATTTGCTTTCTCTTAGAATAATCTTTTTGTTTTGTTTAATTTAGTTTTCTTAAATCTAGAAATCACAATTATTGGTTGTTTAAATAAAATTGATTTGGTTAAGAGTTAGTATTTGGTAATTTTTATTAAATAATTCCTCGTGGGAACGATACTCTACTTTCACTTTATTACTTGTTGACCGTGTATACTTGCACGTATTCATTGATTGCGAAATCGATCAACAAGTTTTTAGCGTCGTTGTGGGGGAATTAATTTAATAATTATTTTCCAATATTAATTTCAATCAAATTAATCTTAATTTAAACATTTTTATTTTTTTTATTTTAATTCTCTTCCTATATTTCTCTCTTTTTAGGTACCATGGATGACTTTGCGTATCAATGGCCATACACGAACATGACTCAACCAAGGGAAGCGGAGATTGACAGACTCGAGAAACTTTCTGCATTGTCAGCACAGATGGAGACACTTTCGAGGATGTTTGAAGCTTTTCAAGCTCATCGTCGTCAAAGTGTATACATTACTTGTGATTATTGTCTTTGAAATCATATGAGTCATCAATGCGCCATCGATTTAAGCCGAATCTGATAAGATAGTGGCGATTATCCCAACAGTTATTTCTATCCCAACAACTATCATCAGGATTTGGGGTATCACCCGGATTTTTCATGGAGTAACAATCAAGATCAATTTTATGCTCCAAGTCCAACATACCCACCGAATTTCTCGTGTCCACCTCCACTACAACAGGAAGAACATTCAAATTGGGAGGAAGCCTTGGAAAAAGTTATTAAAGCTTCTGAAAAAGAGAACGAGGAACATGAGAAGAAAATTAATCAAATAGAGCTGAATATGAATAAAATAGAGCTAAATATGCAAAGCCAAAGTGCGTCGATCAAGAATCTGGAAAATCAATTGGGGCAGATAGCATATGCGTTGAACAATCGTCCTCAATACACTTGGCTCTATGACATAAATGACGAGACTGATGATGAGCCCGAACCAAATCTGCAACTAGATGAGCCATAAGATGTTGAAAGAGAGGAAACAATTGGGAACCAAGAAAAGGAGATCGATGAATATTTAACTGTAAGATTTTACGAAGCTGAACCAATTTCATTAGTATCCCATGTGCCTTCTCCACCAAAGTTCAAGAATCCGGGCAATTTTACAAAATCATGCCCAATTGGCAGTCATGTCGTTGGCAAAGCTCTTTGTGACATAAGAGCTAGTACAGTTGTGGAGTCATGGTGGGATGAAAAGGAGAAGATAGAGGAAGACTCCATTATGTTTATTAAGCTTCAATGCTCAAATCTAATCATAGACATAATGGAGAAAACACCTAGTTGTTGGACGTTCTTAATAGGGATCTTATCTACAAAGCGCATGCTAGGTGACTTTAATTCAAGGGTCTTTACTAATGGGAACCTCCCAAAAGAGACATTGCTTCTGATGGATGGAGGGTTCCTCAATTTTCGTAGGGGAATTGGATAGAGAATTGAAGAAATCAGGTTGAGACTATAAAACAAGCGCTTATTGGGAGGCAACCCAAGTTTAATTTTTAGTTTTAGTTTTTATTAGGTTTTATATTAGTAGTTTTGAATTTGCATTTATTTAGAATTTAATAAAACTGCTTCTATCATGGTTTTACATGTTATTCAAGTCAAATTCAAGTGTGGTGCCCATTTTGTTCCATGTCTTGCTTTATTCTCAAAACTTAATGGACAAGGAGGAAGATTGCTATATTTTTTCGGGAAGTTCTCCGCTTTAATTTTTTCTATTTCAACCATCGAGGACAATGTCTAGTTTAAGTTTGGGGTACTTTAGTGTCGTGTTGCATATAGTTAGTTATCTGCGATAGTAGTTCATTTTTTTTATGTGTTAGCATTGTTTTTTTTTTAGGTTGCATATAATACATGGTAGTTATTTGCATATTCATATATGTGTTGCATGAGTATAATTGCATTTTTTTATTTTTTTCGCATGAATCATGTGATCGGTTGGTGTGGTCTTAGCTTCTACTTATGATAAGATTGGTATTAAATGTTAACTTGAATAGTGTTGATAATTGATGATGAGTTCTAATTTTAATCATGATGATAATCTGAGCCTGTCTTAAACTTATGTAACCGGTTAGCACTTAAAGTTTAACTGTTTTAATCCACTTGGTTCAAGGGTTTCATAATTTGTTTCTGAGGGAAAATCTTTGTTAAAATTTAAAAAAATTAGTGAACTGACAGTAAAGGTTGGAATGACGTAAAAGCTTGAGTTTGGGGGAATCTATGGGATATATATATACCAAAAAAAAAAAGAAATGAAAAAAAAAAGAAATGCTGAAAAGAAAAAAAAGAATACAAAATCCAGAAAAAAAAAAGAAGAAGAATAAACATCGTGGCATGCTTGTCTAGTTTTGTGGCCTTTGTTACTTGAGTAAGTAAGCCCGATGGGATTGTCTTTACACCGCGCGCCTCTAAGGTCTTAATGGCTTGGGAGTCGTTGGTGAAAAGCTCGTTAAGGTAGCATTGAAAAGCCTAAGGAATAAGACATTGCATGACCATCGAAAAAAAAAAATGAATAAAACATGAGAAAGAGCAAAAATGCCTCGTGATTGAATAAGAGTATAAATAAATCCAGATTTACCTTAAGACTTTGGTAATTGCTTAGTTTTAACCGGAGTTGTCATGTTCACAAAAGTAATTGAATTGGGCCGAAAATTTTCCTTCTAAGAAGTTTGTTATGTGATTATCTTGAATGTGGTTGGTTAGAATGGTTAACAAGCACACACACAACATGGGTGATGATGACAGTTTGGATTAACTAATTGGTTAGAGTTATGGATTTTGACTTGATTGGATATATTGTTTGAGTACCCGTGGTATCTTTGAGGCTGTTCTTTATATATCATACCGATTTATTACTCTGGTTCGTAGGTATATTAGGAAGTAGATCATGCATATGCATTCATTTAGTTGAGTTAGTTTGTTTATTTTTAGTTTTTTTGTGTTTTTGCTTGAGGACAAGCAAAGGTTTAAGTTTGGGGGTATTTGATGAGTGAGTTTTATACACAAGAATTGGATACATTCGGGATTAATTTATTGTTGTTCTCAAGTCTTTTAGAATAGTTTTTAACTGTTTGTGTCCATTCATGCATGTTTTATGTTGTTTTGTAGGAATTGGAACAAAAGTTACTTGGATCGACGTTCGGGGTGGCTAGATTCGCATTTTCGGCTTGCCATTTACACAACAGTCACTTCAGAGCCAATTTGAGTATATCTCCGGACCTTATTTCGAAACACTTTAAGAATGAAAGTTGTAGATCTACTTTTCCTCTTTTCGGATCATCTTGAATCATTGAAATCAGAGTTCGGACGAAGAAGTTATGGCCATTTTCTCAAAGGACGTCGGAGCAGAAAATGTCAAAACTTGGGGCCAGCGCCGGGGAGTCCAAAATAGGCCTATGCTTTCAGCCACGGGCGCGCTGGGGATAGGGTTTGAAGTCAAGCCAAATATTTGAAGCACCTTTGGGAAGGGTTTGGTAATGGCCTGGATGCGTTTTTGAGCGATTTTTGACACCTTTTTGACTCCAAATTTAATTGGGTTTGTTCCTAAATTAAAAATTAGACTTATAACCTATAAATATATGATGTAAGGCATAAAATAGAGGGAGATTACATAGATTAGACTAGATTAAACACTCGATTAAATTAGAATCTAAACCCTAGTTCTTATTAGCCATTGGAGATTGAAGCAAATTGAAGAACATTGAAGATCAAGAGCAAGAGGAGAGCATCAGATTTGCTGACATCAGATTCTATTCTCTTCTCTTATCATACTTTTATCTTTTAATGTTTATTCAATTGTGGATTCTTGGTTTTAATTCATTAATTATGAACTAACTCTTTTATTAAGATTCCAACTGAACCTTTTATAGTTATTAATTAGTTATTCGATTTATTCTAATTATTTGTGTCAAAGTGAGTTATTTATCTTGCCTTATGCTTATTGATTAATTATCTGATCAGTAATTACCTTGTTACTCTAGAAGGAATTGAGAAAGGAATTCTAGGGTTAGAACTGGACATGATATCATGTGACTTAGTTATTTGCACAAAAAGAATAATTAGGTTTGTGAATAGAATGAGAATATCTATTTGCCGCACGTAACACATAAGGAATTGGAGTTGTAACGAGTTTAATTCAATTATTTTGCATAGAGATATAGCAAAATTAATCTGGGTTAAATAGAAGGCAAACGATCACTTGAGAAAGGGCTTTTGGCATTTGAGAATTCTTGTTAACAATTCAGTAGACATAATAATTGGAATAGTTGAATAATTGATTTATAATTTATAATTGGGGATATTGGAGTCTTAATTCTTATTTATCTGAATTCCATCAATTCTTAGTTGTTTATTTGTTTTCTCTTAGAATAATCTTTTTGTTTTGTTTAATTTAGTTTTCTTAAATCTAGAAATCACAATTATTGGTTGTTTAAATAAAAATAATTTGGTTAAGAGTTAGTATTTGGTAATTTTTATTAAATAATTCCTCGTGGGAACGATACTCTACTTTTACTTTATTACTTGTTGACCGTGTATACTTGAACGTATTCATTGATTGCGAAATCGATCAACATAGGGCGAGGATATTCTTGAAAAAAACTTGCACTACGCTCAAAGCTTCTTAAAACTAAAGAAATACGCTCAAGATTATAGAAGAGAATTCTCTGAATTTTTGGTGTGGTTTTCAATTCTAACTAAGCATCCTATTTATAGAAAAATAGAAAGGATATTATGATGTACTATGCAATAAAATATTCTAATAAAATGAAAATTTTAAATAAAATATAATATATATTATATATTATATATATTATATATATATATAGGTTCACGGGTTATCAACCCCGTGACATCATTTTAATCAATCCCTGCCCATTTTCAAACTTATATATATAGTAATACATATAGTACTCCTTTTCTGCCAATGTTTTCAAACTATTATATATATACATATATATATATATAATACAACAAATACTCCTTCCCGTGCTAGCTAAAGAAAACCCTCTCCAAATTCAATTTTTCAACATTTATGGGCCCTACATGTGGCCCCCACCTTTATTATATTAAATAATTTTTTTATCGATTATTTTTTAAAATGGATAAATAGGAGTCCATAAATACTTCATAAAAAATCCTTTCAATATTTTTAACAACATTTATTCATTATTATAATTCGCAATATTTAACGACCAGGACGTTCCCAGGAAAAAGGGGGCATTTGTGACGCCCCCAAAATAGGTATACATCACCCATCTTGAGTCGCCAAATACATGGTATAAAATACAAATAAAAACTTAATTATACAACTGTCGTATAAAATACGACAAAACATAACTGAGAGTTTAAATAGGAATATTACCTTCTAGACAATATCCACTCTCAAATAGAGTCCTCATTATATTTATTATCACACTATTTTACAGAATAGTGAGGACTACTAATACACCATCTCGGACCATCACTCCGCTCCCCGACTAGTCTAAAACCACGCTTCTCATTTCCTGAAGAGAACAGTGAAAGAAAGGGTGAGCTCAACTAGCCCAGTAAGAAATATTATGACTAAGATAATACATAATAAATTATCATTAATCTTCAATAATGTTAAACTGATAAAATATAATAGACATCAAGTTTAACTGCAATGGAACAAGCAATCCAATAGAAAAGTAAAGTAGAGAATAAAATCTACTATCTTCTATGATTTAAAATATTTTCATCAATTTTTATCGCTGAGACTCAGCTTTTAATAAATAAACCACATCATCGAATCATCCTCGCACTACTGGCCAAGGATATTCTTTAAATCATCAATGGTCATGACTATACCGAATAATCCCTGGTCATAATCATACCAAGTCCATCTCTCTACGTAAGCCAAAGATATACAACAATAAAACCAATAATCAATAATCCATCTTTGCACGTAAGCCAAAGATATATAATTCAATAAACAACAGTCCATCTTCGCACGTAAGCCAAAGATAACTTTCATCACCATATAAGCATGAGGATGATAACAATTATATAAGCATTAATCAAATAAGGATAAATATTAAAGACATTAAATTTATCAAAATATTATCAATCACTTAAAAAACTCATAATCTAATATTATTAATATTATAACAATATTTTAATCACTTCTTAAACTTATAAACAATTTATTTCAATTGTTTATACTTTACCAAATAATGCATTTAATCATTCAAAAATGTCATACTCATAAGATTTTATCACCAATGATCAAATCCCTTATCAAAAATCTGCATATACCCTATATAGGATTCCTAAGCCATAAAATTCTATTTTCCAATTTTGTTACTTCACATAACATATTTAACTTATATGCTCGTAACTAAACCATTTTCATGAAAAATACCAAATTAGTCCCAAAAATATTTCTTTTCTGGGATTTAGCAGAATATAGTCCCATAATGAACATATATTTTTCTCGGAATTTTTAAAATTCATTTACTATTTTTCAAAAATTAATTCCTAATTAATTCCTTAAGAAATTAGCTACCTCAAGTTTAACTTCAGAAATTCCCAAATCTTGGCAGGATCTTATAAGCGTTAACGTGAGCTTCCAGTTTAAATTTCATGGTCATCAGAGTTATAGAACTCCGATTATAAAGTTTTTAAATCATTTAAAAACCTAAATATTGAAATGGTCATAACTTGCTCATTTTAAGTAGGAATAAGCTCATTTTTGGACAGGATGTTCTTTATACCATATACTTTCATGTCCCAAAAAGCCAGAATTTTTCTCACAAATTAAGTGGCCGAAACAGCCCTTACAAAATTATGGGCAGTAGCTTTTTGCTATTTTCCAGCTTTTGACTCATTTGCTAAAAGTAGTCCACACGGAAATCTACAACACCTTTTCTAGTGATTCCACTTGAATAAGTTAGTAAACTCATAAATCTAACTTTAGGACTTGACCACACTCAAAAATTCAAAATATAATAGGAGATATGATCAATTGAATTTCATGTTCCATTTTCACCAAAAGTTGATCTTCAACTCTTTGTGATTTCTAAGAAACTTTCATGTTTTCTCATAATAACCAACATAACTCATCATAACACTTACTAATACTTCATAAACCCATGATTTTCATCTGTCCAATGCTTTTATTATGACTCTCATCATAATCAATGTAAACAGATCATTTCCACAATTTAATAAGGAATGAATACAAAGGATCATTTACCATGCATGTGGTAATCCACACAGGTAGGTTATTCCAACAGAATAATAAAGAATGGAATAATAGAAGGATTCACCATGCGTGCGATAGACTGCACAGACAGGTTATTCCCAATAGAATAATAAATAATGGAACTAGGTCCCAAGATAAACGCACGCATGCATGTGATATTCTAACGTAATAATAAAAAATGGAATAACAATGTAAATCACCATACATGCGATAGACCACACACAGACAAAAGTTATTCCAACAAAATAATAAATAATGGAACCAGTCCCACAGAACGCACAAAAGGATATTTCCAGCGAATAACAAAGAAGAACGGAATAATAGAAGAATTTCACCATGTATGCGATGATTGATAAAGCAAAGTTATTCCAACAAAATAACAAAGAATGGAATAATAGAAGAATTTCACCATGTATGTGGTACTTCGTATAAACAGGTTATTCCAACATAATAATAAAGAATGGAATAACAACTCTTATGAGTATTGAAAGAAATAATTTTCTTCACGAATACGAAAGAATAATACCCCTTACGGTACAACAAATAATATCTTTTACCTTAGAATAAAGCTGGATACTGGAGTAGAGATGTAATAGACTTCTCTTCTTCTTTCTCTCTATAATTTCTCTCTATAATAAATGCTCTATAGCTTTAGTGAATTGGTGATAAATGAAAGAAGAATGAGCTTCTATTTATATAAAAATATAGTTTCGATAATTGCACGTTTTGGGGCTCAAAATATTACAGTACAATACCTCCAACTTTTCTTTCATTTTTACTTCAGTCATCCAAGTATATTATCAAACTTGCACCACCTCCTCTAATAGTAAATCGTGTGAATCAATAGTAAATCACGTGACTTAATAGTTCTAAACATGTTAAAAAATTAATTACAGCATAGTACCTCCATCTATACCTCCATTTTTAACTTAGTCATGCAAGTATCATCAATCTTGCACCAACTCCTTAATAGTAAGTGAATGTGACTCAATAGTAACTCGTGAATAGTAACTCATGAATAGTACTCCAACACGAAAAGTGTCCTGAATACCCGATTGAACAATATAATCTTCAGACATCAATTATTATCGAAATAAATGTCAATTTCTACTAACACAAATAATCTCAACACAATGAAACTATCAAATTCATTTTTAATCAACACGAACTTATTCATCATTAATATTATAACTCGCATGATATTTAACAACCAATGTCGCTTCCCAAGAAAGAGGGCTTTCCAATAAGGATTTCTCCCTATATTGCGCAGCCTTGATTAGGTGACCAAACCTCTCCTCGGCGAACATCTAGACATTATAAATATTATAATTTAATAATATGAATAACTTTGTCGCCTCAATTATTGATTTAATAATATATCATATAATGCGGATGATCTTCGTGACAATAATCGAATCAATAATATGAGAGATACGATCGCAAAGAATTACTATAAAGAATAATTGAGTATAAACCGAATGACTTATCACGTAAGCATCAATAACCAATACCGTAGTGTCTACTATGCAACCACGCCAGACATCGTACTTTTTTACTACCGAAAGTAGTTCAACGGTTTTAACGGTAAACTTCCGCCATTATTTTCATAAAAATAATTACTGCTTTTTTTATTACTACGACAATACTTCCGTTGTGGGTTCACCAATGATTGTGTCGTCGTACGGATATTTCTGACAAAAAGAATATTCCCCGACCAAATGAATATTTTATAACAACTTGCATACTTTGTAAAATTTATAAATACTACCAACAACTATAACATTATATCAAATCCATACCATAATATTCAAAAAAAATATTTCGAGAAATTTAAATCTTTATTCATAAAATTTGGGGTCTCACAGCTTTTCAATAAGGATTTCTACCTATTGGCGCGCAGTTAGGTGACCAAACTTCTCATTGACAGAACTTCTAGACATCATTAATATTACAAATAATAATATTAATAACTTCGTTGTCTCAATTACTGATTTACTAATATATAAAATATCGACAATAATTGAATCAAATAACGTGAGATACTTTATCAAAGAATTATCGTAATAATAATTGAACAAAACCGGAGTGACTTCTTACGTAAGATCAATAATCAATATCGTGTGCTACTACGCAACCACGCCAGACATCGTAGATTTTTTTTTTCTACCAAGTAGTTTAACAGCTTTTAATCTGTAAAACCTCCGCCGTTATTTTCATAAAAAATACTTTTGTCGCTTTTCTCAATCCGGCAATAATTACATTATATGGGTCCACTAAAGATTGTGTCGCCGCATTTAATATTCTCTATTAAAACGAATATTCCCCGACCAATCGAATATTATATAACAACTTGCTTACTTTACAAAATTTATAAATATTACCAACAACTATAATATTATATCAAATGCATTCCATAATATTTAAAAATGGTAGAAAAATCATCTTTATTAAAAAGTTGGGGTCTTACAAAAAGTACTAGTAAAATTTTTTAGTATATTAAAAAAAGTCGATTAACAAAATTATCTATATTTAAATTCTCATCTAATTGCACAATTTTTTTGCACAAAATTAGTGATACTCTATAAATATGACATTTAATACTAAGGGTATTATAGGCAAATTATTATTAAAAATAATTTATTTAAAGTAAATAGACATTTAACTTGATACTACCAAAAATAATAATAAAGATTTTTATCCTGGGACACAATGAGTATATACTAGCATCCGGTATAAATTATATAAGATAAAATAAAATTTTATATTATTTATACAAATCTTAATCGTTAAAAATTTATTTCTTCAACAAGGTTATAGTAATCATGTCCAACCTTGAAATTAAATTAAAAATTATTTTGTATATTTTTTGAATAATGTTAAGAGTCTTAATTTTGTTTGTCTTGATTGACTTAATATTAAATATTTTAATATTATTTTATGGTATATTTAATCACATAAAATTTAGCCAATTAGTATAATGATAATATTTACGACACGTTTTGAGATAAAAAAATTTGAAATCTCTTACATTATTCATACTCTTTATATTTATATAATTAAATTTTATTAGGAGGTTTAAATAAAACAATAATACTAGTATATAACTCAGAGACCCGCTGGGTATCTCTAGTAGACCCATAATCAATACCTTATATATAAAGGCAGCAAAAGCGATCCTAATCTGAGTTAATTTTAAATCAATTAGGAGTTAACTCGCTCAATTGAAAAAAAACTCACGCCAGATCAATCTCGCCTTCAATCGTCTCTTCAGATTTCTGAATCCTTCATCTTCTTCTTCTTCTTCTTCCTCGACTTCCGCTTCCGCATTCAATAATGGCGTACTAATCACAAGAAGTAGAAGAGAAAACACCCAAAAAAAAAACTCCCAAAAGTCTTAATCCTCTAACCACCCAACGTTTCCAAGATCCTCTAGAAGCATTTTTGCCGGAAATTTGAATTCCTCCGGCCATGGGAATCTCCATTACCCACCGATCAATTCCTTTCAATCCACGCAGCCTTCTTTGTTCAAGACATGTTCTCAAACTCGATACTCACGTCATCATCATGATCTCCTCCGCCGCCCCCGTCACTTGCCTCATCGTCACCAACAATACGGCGGCGTTGACCACATCGACCTCCCTGAGTGCCGCCAGAGTGGAATTTCCATTGCCAATGCCCCCGAGATATTTTCCAGGACGTTGCCAAGCATACGGCAAATGACCTGGCGATTGATGTTCTTAGGAAAATTAGTCTTATGATCGGTTTATCGTCGTGGACTTTGGTAACTAGAGGAGTTTCCTCCTATTATCGAGCAAGATATATCATTATTAAAATATTCCTAATTATAATTATTTAGCAAGATATATCATTTTTCCAATCACCAATATCTCATATTTATATATTGTTGATGCAAGTGGTTAGTATAAATTAATTTTGCTAAATTGACCAATACCGACAATCATTTGATAATCATATTTATCACTAAATGCTACCGCATATTGAAGCAATCTTTTGAATGTTTCCTTTTCATATGATGGTGAAGGTACACTCCCAATTACTACCGAACCTTGGAAACCATAATAAGGTTCTCTCACGCCCACGCCAAACCAAGTTAAGCATACAGTACTATTTTGATGCATACAATATTTGAATTATGTATATCTTATGCTTTTTTCACAAGTCCAGTAGCATGTTAATAAGGGAATTCCTTATGGACTATGAAGGAGTTATAGATTAGTGATAAATATATGATCATAGTTTTTTATTTATATTTATCTATGGTCCTAATTTTTTTATTGTCAAGTTATAAATGTTTGACGAATGTTAGCATTTGGTTATTAACAGTACATTCACAATGCTTATTTTCTTATAAAGGTTCTCAAATCGATGTTGAGGTCACCATGAAAGTTCTATACTTTGCTATATACCATAAAAGAGTCAATGAGATGGAAGAGGGTGGCAGAAAGGGAATTTGAGAAGTAAACGCAGAGACTAATTCATGATCTTGGGCAACAATAATAGGGATGACCATCAAGGCGAGGAAATGATACATGTGACCATGGCAATTACCTCTCACTGGAAGGGGTGAGTAATGACCATCACTTTTTTTTGTTCATTTAATGCAACACCATATTGATAAAATGAAACAAGTGACCATTTTAAGGGGGTCAACTTTTGACTTATCAACTTTGAGGGTGATAGACCTCCTAGAAAACCTTGGGACTTATATTTTTAATCCATGGAATGACATTCATTCAGTTTATAATCTATGACCCTTTACATCCTTATAAATCCACAGATCCCCCATGATTTAATCGTAATATATCCCCAGTTCAATTTGATTCTTTAAAACATTGATGAGTAATGTAGTTCTTGGATTTGAATTGGACTGCATTTGGTTAGTTATATATCTAATATAAACCTTTCCATGCCTTGATATTATAACAAACATGCAATTTGGTTCTAGCATTTTATTTTGTAAGTATTTTAATCTTTATTATAAATCAAGATTTTATCATGAGCATGAAAAAGATTATTAGCTAATTGTTCTCATGTTCTCATATACCAGGAATTATTTGTAAGTCATACTAATATAGCAACTCTTGGTTGATTAAAATAGTTAATTAGCTATTATAGTGCAGGTTGAGCTGATAATTGTAAGTTTACATATTATGTGCGATCTGTTTCAGGTTCTTTCTATGGTTGGGTTGCTTCAAGATGATGTTGACTTGATGGTTTCTGTAATGAAAGTTGAGAAGGCTCCTTTGGAATCATATGGTGATATAAAGGGTTAGATGCCCAAATACAAGAAATCAAAGAAGCGGTTGAGCTCCCATCGACACACCCCAAATTATATGAAGACATTGGTATCGCCACTTAAAGGGGTAATACTTTATGGGGAGCTGTGAACAGCAAGACCTTACTTGCCAAGGTATGTAATAATATGATAATGCTTTAATAAAATTTGGAATATTATAGTTTATTAGCTGCAAAATTAGAATTCTATTCGAGTCCTACTTTTGTTGTCAACTCTTTAATGTTATGTTTGCTTATCAATTTTTTTATTTTTTATTTTAGTTTTGAAATTAAATGAAACTCTATGATATTTGGTCACCTTGCTTATGTTTTTTTCATTAGATAGCCACGATACCTCTAATATTGACATTAGTTAGTAAGAAAATTGTAGTTAACTTTATGAAGCAATGTACTCAGATGTTCATTGTGAGGTCATTGAATAACCTTAAGTTGTTTGTATACAAGTATTTGCAAGGTGAGCAGCACATAAGATTTTTTATTTTGTGTATATTATGTACACAACACAATGGGAATGTAGCACATATATAACTGTGGCTGCTAACTCCATCTGATAAATAGGAACAATGAAACAGGATCCCATAGTTAGTAAAAGCTTTGAGTGTTAATATACAAGTAAGAAATATATCTTTTATGTCTACATTTATGTGTTTCAAGCTTCAACTAACTTTGTGCAATGATGAGAATTCTGTTTGGAGTGAACATTCCTCTTTCAGTTGTTACTTTCTGTTAACCGTTCAGTTCTTTTTCATTGCTTTCCACAATTTAAGATCTATTCTTGCTAAAAGAGTATTTTCTTTTAAAAAAAACTCGTTACTCTTAAGTCTCCTTTGGGTTTCCTCAGGTAGTGGCAAACTCTTCATCCGCAACTTTCTTACGTGTTATCGGAAGTGAATTGATCCAAAAATACCTTGGAGATGGTCCAAAATTGGCCGAATTGACAAGAAGATAAAATTTCCTCTTTCTGATATATGGGTAGTAATTGTTTCTAATTCCAAATTATTGTTTTTGTTTTTATTTTATTTTTTTGAAATTAATATTAGAAAACGTTGTTTGTAATCCTATCATGTTTATCTACTGCCTAAACTAGATCCATAACTGAAAAAATTGAAATGACTACATTTTAAAAGCCTGCAAGACATATTCAGTGCTTTTTTTGCCACACAAGGGACTTGAAATAACCTCAAGATAACTATGTTTTTTTATAGCAAAGTTGCATTCACTCTATGCCATTATGAAGTACAGAAAAAAGTTGATTCACCTGATAGATTTTGCTCGATTTACTGAGAAATCGACATCAAATGGATCTGGTCCACTAGGCAGAGGTCCGATAACTGATGAGGCAGAATTAGCATAACGCAAAGACCCTTTTCGCCACGAGGAACACTTCTATCTCGTAGTGTTAAGCATTTTGGGAGAGAGTTTGAATGTAAGAATCAAAGATCTTCTTGATTGGCGATGTAATGAAGAAGAGAATAGGACTGGCCAACATGCACATCAAGAGAGTCTAATGTGGTCTGATTACTATAAGAACCTTCAGTCTCAACTATCACCATTTGATGTACTATATTGTGTATAGTACATCTGCAAAAGCATTTAGCCATTAGATAGTACATTATATACCGAAAAAGAAAACCTCAGTTCATACAGGTTTTGTGTTGACTATCCCATAAACTGATTAGGAAGCTTTGAAGAGCATAATTAATTTACATGAATTGTTTATTTCAAGTTTTTTTTTATATGAATGTTGAACAAATTATTAAATCTATTATTCAAATTAATGCACGGGCTACCAACTAATATTTATAAATATATATCCAAAGATATATATCTTTAATATTATTAAAGTATATTTTTAATATTAAAAGATTGTGTCAGAATCAAATCATTAATATACTCCATCTAAATGAAATAAATGCACTTTTCTTCCTAAAATTAAAAAAAATAATATAGGAACTGCATCAGAAAATGTCAGGTCAGGTGAAAATGGAAGTGGTTAGCATGAAGTTCATTTTTAGATAAATTGGTCAATTGGCCAATAGAATGCTGACACGCAGGCGAGACTCTATGTGTGTCAATATTCTATTGATCAATTGACCAACTCACCAAAAAATAAACTTCATGCTAACTGAATCCGGTAAAAATGGTAGCATAATGGACTAGTATATGCTTACAAAATAACGGGAGTGGTTAATATGAAGTGAACTTTATAGTAAGTGATTTTATGTTTAATACAAATCTTTGATATGTAGATTTTAGAGATCACCTCCTCCACTTTGCGTAAGTGAAGATCAGATTAAGTATGAAATGAATTTATCATAAAATTTAATTCATACTAACCGAATCCCAAAATGACGTATATACCCATGTGCAATCCAAAATAAACTCTTTAGTTTTTACATTATTTTCGTTAGGGAAATAATTATTTCAACGCAAAAATAATTTTTTGGGAACAAATTGTAATATAATCCTTTACTTCTCAAAAATTATGCTACGTTCAAGCACATCGACTACTTATTTGTGATAAAGTAAAATGAACCAAAGGTTAATATAACCAACATATACTACGTAGTTTTACATTATTAACAGTACTTTAATTAAAATTAAATAAGTTTATATTAATTTTAATTTTATAAATTATAAAAGTAATAAATGAGACTTTTTATAAAATTGAAAGATTTTAAGTTATTTGAGTAGATATATTAAAGTAGCTTGTTGATAAAGAGAAAGTAAATGAATGAATTCTGCTATGTTTAACAATAAAGTATTATAATTTTTGTTATGATTTAATATAAAAACACATTATGTATACAAATAAATATAAATACATAAATAATTTGTGAATGTGTATTTATGTAAATCTTATTTTATAAGAAGATCTATCATCTATATCTGTATATATAATAAATTAGACAAAATTGTTGTTCAACTCTAAATTATAGGAGTGACCCTTCAACCCTAAAATTATTATATATTCACAAAAGTCTTGTTATACATTATGAAATATTTAAAAGGAATTATGATTGTGACATATATGCATACAGAAGATAGATAAGAATTAAATATTTATCGACATATATCATTTTTGTAATTTTGTAAATAAGCACACCTAGAGTGGGTGAATATGTGTTTAAACTAACAGTGATAAACGGTAAAATATTTTTAATTTTTCAACAAGTTTAAATCAGACAGTTATGACTGTCTGCTTTAGCTAATGTTATTCGTCAATTACTATCAGACAATTATGCCTATGCCTGTCTGCTTTAAATTTTAGGAAATACCCTAAAAATCCTACCTATAAATAAATGATAAAATTCTAAATGGAAGCACTATTTCTAAATGTATTTTTAATATTTTCACATAATTTTTTCTCACAGGAAGGTGAGACCCATTGTATGTTTATGTGAGTGAAGACCATGTAGAAATATCAAAATATATGTGAAAATATCAATTCTCAATTCTAAATAATAAAAAAAACAGGGCTAACTTTTTCATAAGTGTATTTAAGTGTACTTGAAGTATGGTAATGTAAGGTTGTAAACATTGAGGTCACAAGTGTAAAAGAGGTCATAGTTTGAGACACATAAATTTATTTAACTCAAATTTTTATTTTTCATTTGTATTTTATTTTAGAACTAAATTTGTTTAAATAAATTTACATCTAAATAGCCACTTCAAAGCTTAAACCACCAATCTTTTCCACTGATACGTTCGTATTCTATTTTAGCAGCTACAGACTACAAGATTAATAAAATTATTAGAATAATAACAATAGAAATAAGAAAAATCTAATGCTAACCGAACAGGCGTTGATAAAATTGTATAACCGAGGCCCGAGGCCCGAGGCCCGAGCTCAATCCGTAACCATTTATTTATATGGTCTCGGCCTAATCTTCAAGTAGCCTACAGGTTTGAGGTGTTGGGCCTGAGTTGGTCATATCTCTCTCTCATCTTCAGACTTAGAAGTTAGAACGAACATAATCTAACTCGCCAACAGAATACCCTTCGATTTCAGGTTTCTTCCCTCGTTGTTTTGATTAATCATCTATAAAAATCACTGTATATATATATATATTTATTTATTTATATGTATGTTTGTATAGGTGTGTTCATATAACCCTCTGTGTATTGTTCTTCTTCTAGTTTCGGCGCTTAATGTATTTGGGTGTTTACTGGTATCGGATTTCCGTGCTTCAGTAGTTTTATTTGGTTATTCTCTCACCAATTTATTGAAGAAAAAACTCATTAGGGTTCATTGTATTGCCTAAAAACCTCCTATAGTTCTACACAAGCAGATAGAAATGCATTTGCATATATCATTGGATGAGTTAGAATTGAAAAACCTCATTGCATATGTCCCAATTTTTTTTATTTTATTTTTTTATTTTTGTGCAGAAGCTTATTAGTATATTCACTTATCTTGACTATTTTTTTCTGAAATCAATTCATTCTGTTCTTTTTCGTGTTTTGCTTCTTTTTTCATTTTGTTGTGTAGTTATCTGGTGAGTATCATGTTTTTGACAAGAGCATTTGGGAGGACACTCTATGCTGCCGCCAAATCTGAAAGTTCTGCTGCCACAGCAGCTGTTTCTACAGCTAGGATGGGGCATAACCCACTCGAAGAGTTTTTTGAGGCTGATAGAAGCCAGGATGAGGACAAGCCTGTTGTCTATGGTAAATTATATTCCCTCTTATTGTCTTTGGGTTCCCATTTTCTTGAATATGAAATTCATTGTTGTTCTGTTGCTTCTTTTGTTATAATTTTAAAAATATCTGAGACATTATCCAATATTATAATGAAACTGCTGTCGTGATCCAATCAAAAAATGGATATCATACAAGAAAAGAAGTTGTGTCATGACCCGACCCCCCCCACCCAATGTTTATCTTTATAATCAATCGTCCGCTCATAGAAACGGATGCATTTCACTTATGATTTTAGAACCTGAGAGCTAAAGTAGAAGGAGCATACTGTTTATAATTTATCATAATTTGACAACCCCTGAGGGTTCATTCAAAACCAGATGTGAAATAATAATTTTTTTCACATACAATATTTATTTAAAAACCCATCTTCGTCGAATGTAGAAGAGTGGAGTCATTCATTATTCACAAAAACTATATTTTGGATAGGACTGTTGAAAATTTTTGTAGCATGAAGAGGCATAATTTAGGGTACCCATTTTCCCTTCCTTTTTTTGTCTGCTCAAATTATTTACTGGATAAATAGGATTTTATATATTTGGAGAACAGGTTTACATAGATCCACACCTTTGATGGTGTACCAGCAACATAAGCTGGGACAATGGTAGAGGCCTTAAGGAATAACTTCTAGGTCGCCTGCCAAATTTACCTTTTTGAAGGAAAAAAATTCAAAATTTCAGAGTACAAACAAACATATAACTTCTTTTATCTGTATGTTGTTCGTTTGTTCATGAAATAGAGCACACATAGCCATAGGTGGGTGAGTGTTTCAAGGTTCTATGTAACTTTAAAATATCTCTCATCAAACTTCAAAAGGCAAGCATTACCATCTAACTTGGGTCATGTTTGTTGTTCGAAGGGTATGAAAAGTTCTATGCTTAATGACTATTTTTTAAACATGTTTTTGGTACTGCTTCTGATCTATTTGCTTAAGGCTTAACGGTTATCAGCTGCAGTTATCATTTCCACGAGATTCATTATTTTGTGAGTTGTTACGTTCTTGTCCTTCACCCCAAAGGTAACAACAAATTCAGTAGTTTATTATTGTACTCCACTGCTAACAATTTTGTATACCTTAAAGCACTTGAATCCCTTTTCAATTTGATTCGAATCCAAAACACTTGATTTTTTTATCACATGGGAAATGTGTTTGATTTTATTATGGATCTGTCGTATGGAGCTACTTTCCAACACCATATTTTTACAGAACAGTCAAATTACCTAGAAGTTTCTGATTCAGGTCGGAGCTGGAAGGCTGCTGAACTACGTCTCAAGTCTTGGGATGATCTTCACAAGTTATGGTATGTTCTGCTGAAGGAAAAGAACATGTTGATGACTCAACGCCAGATGCTTCATGCGCAAAATCTACGGTTTCCTAATCCAGAGCGTGTCCCCAAGGTATAGCTTAGTTTTATCGGTAATTGTTCTGTGAAGTGTCTAACGTCTGTTGCTCCTAAACCCTTAATGTTTATTTAGTGGGTATTATGTGTTGAACAGATAGCTGTTTCCTTGCAACCCACTGCATTGGGAAGTCACTTTTGCTTATGGTCTGGTCTTTCTTGTTGTATATATGTACTTCTGATATTCTTGAACAAGAAATATAAGGATTTCTAGTCGCCATTCCATGTTAAGCTCTGATTTTACTAGCGTGTCATGGAGCTCAAGTAAATCAATAAAACAAGCAAATTCATAAATCTTACCAGTATCATGAATAACGAGATATGCTTCTAAAAATTTGAGTCGTAGAAGTTAAGCTTCCAATGTTGGTAAAAGCTTGTTGATTCCCGCACTACAGTGATAAGACTCTAAGAGTGCATCGTAGGAAGTAATATATACACAAGGGTAACCTTGTCATTTTGCTTGCTGTTTTGTCCTTTGCTGATTTTGTTAGGATTGCTTCAAATTCACCAGAATTTGCAAATTCTGTTGATGAGACAATTAGGACTTGGGAGAAATCTTTTTTTCTTTTTGAGAGAATTAAGTGAGAACTTCAGTCCATCAAACCCTTTTTTCTCTCTTTTTCTCAGAATCTCTTTAGCTGAGTCTAATCTCAGATGAACTGATCTTCTTTGTTAATGGCTTGTCATATGCACAGGAATCTCTTGCATTCTCCAAGTTCCCTTTGAATCGTCTTTATTTCTTTTTTGTCCTTGGGCAAACTATTTTATTTATTTCCCTTTCTGTAGCTGTGAAATTTCAGGTTTCTGCTGCAATTTCACATTCTTTGGATGAGTTCTGTATGTCGTTAGATTGTACATGTTTCAAATTTCCTCCATCTTCATGGCTAGTTGTTGCTAATGGTGTGATGTTGATTATGATCTTCAACTTACTTGCAGGTAAGGAAGTCAATGTGTCGAATCAAGCAAGTACTAACTGAGAGAGCAATTGAAGACCCAGATCCAAGGAGGTCTGCTGAAATGAAAAGGATGATAAATTCATTATGATTAGCTTTGAGTTGCTACTAGGTTCAGGTCAGTCTTTTTGGTAGCTAGTCATGATGCCTTGTTCATCTTTGGTTTTGGGGATGTATAAGTATGTGTAAGCCATACCAATTGTTAAGCAATATTTGTACCTCTTCAAGTGGACAAATCGCAGCCTGTGAAATTTAAGGGTTTTTTTTTTTTGGAAGAGGGGGGAGCCAAGAAGGTTAAGACAGATGTTTTTGTTTGTCATTGAGAGAACGAGTTATATTGATTTGCAAGGATGGCTTCTATTGGATTTTGCTTTTTTATGATAATTGATGTACCTTTTTTACTTGTGTTATTTACTATTTCACGCGGGTCCATATGCTTATTAAAAAAAGTGGACCTCAAGCAAAATCCATCAGATGGTCCAGTCTTTCATTTTCCTTTTGCTGGCTGTCAAAGTCTGATTATCAGTTAGCTTAGGAAAATGATACATCTTGTTATGTGATTTTTTTGTTGCGACTATGCATTTGATATACTTTATAATTTTGTCCAATTTTATACAATTTTCTTTTTAGTTGGTTTTAAAATTAGAGATGTATTTTATTTAGGACTAGAAAGTAATATAATGTTCTTAATTTGTCTTTATTTTTTTACTGTCTCATTTAATATTAAACCATCACAGCTGAATTTCTAGCTATTATTAAGGTTATATTTGAGAATAAAGCTCTAATTGTGAAACAGAGAGTATGTGGCAAGCCAATCATTGCACAATACATACATGGACTCAATAACTTATATAAACTCTAGTTAAGGCAATAATCTAATCAAGTCAAGCATACACAATACTACATAGCAGGATTGGGTAACTTGTATAGTAATAAACTCCTCCGAGATTAAGGCAATAATTAAGTGAACTAACAAATTCATGCGACCACCAAAATCCAGACCTACCTACCTACCTACTTCTTTCTTTCTTTTTATGGGTTCTATAGAAACATATACAACGCTAATTAATAGTATAGAAGTCTCGCATGTTTTCTGTACGAAAAGTGAAAATAAGTAGGAGGGGAGTTTATTAATGCTGCTCTGGAGATGCATGCTCTAATATTTCAGCAGCATTTTATTTTTAGCATGCTCTCACGCTTCACAGCATTGGCACTCCCATCATTTGTATTCATTTTACAGGATCGGATCGGATAAAATCTCCTCCCCACGGGGGCTTTCTTGCATTTGATTGCCAATTAGTATATAGCAAAATTATGATAATCCTTGTGCTAATGAAAAATCAAAGTAATTCACATTCTGCTCTTGTTGGTTTCTAACTTGCATAGAATCAACTGAAAACAAGCTCTTGACTGCCCTTTTCTTCAAGCCATGTAGTTTAAAGCTTTACATATAAGCACAACAAAATAAAGACTAGAAACTAGATGCCATCCACTTTTTACAATGATAGCCATAAAATAGAAAATGAAAGCAGCAGTCACAGAAAGTAACCATGGCAAGTCACTTTTGTATGGACCAATATGCTGTATTTCTACTAAAGTCAGCATACGGAAGTGAAAACTTTAAGGAAACTGAGTGTGTGGCTGGGACGAGCATTGGAGCTTGATGATGTTAGTGTATCTGGCCAAAGAGGGAACTGTATACTATATAGGCAGACATTTTACTTGAGACATGCAAGGTTCCTCCCGCAAAGGACATTTCTGCAGTTCAAGTGAAGCCATGAGTCAATAGATATGACATGAATAAAGAGGGGTGGGGAGAAAAATTTCTCAGATTCGAGCATATAATCATATTTAAGGATGCATAAACTTTGAAATGCATTCAATATTTTAACCATATACCCTAAATAGACAAAATGAAGTAAATTATATATATATATATATATATATATATATATATATATATATATATATATAAAATGAACTATTATAGTCCAGCAGATTGGCCCAATGTTGCAATTCCTTCAAACCATAGTAGTAGCAAACTCTAAATAGAACACCTAACTTACTTTGTGACTTTCCACCTTTAAAAGGTATCTCAGCAGGTTTTGAAACTGTCATCATGATATAAAAAATATCAAATCACTATAACATCTACAACTCTCTTATACACCCAAATATATATGTACAGTTGTACACCCTCTGTATTCTTTATCTAATTTTACGACCTATTTTGGTACATTTAACTACTGAGTGGAAACTGCTATTTCACTGGAAATAGTTTTTTTTTGGTTGTCTAGAATATTATGTTAAAATTTTATAGGAATTATGCCCTATAAAATATGTAGTATTAAAAATTATTTTAATTGTCCCTGTTGCAACGTGGATGTTTACTAGTTAAAACACAAAGGAAATCAAATTGTAGACTAGCATGGGAAGAAACTTTCATAAAGAATCATAAAAGGGAATAAACTATAAAAATAAATGATTTTAAGTTTAAGATAGAAAGAGATAATAGTGTAGCAAAAGCATTTCTGTAAATATACACACATGAGGAAAGAGTACTCATGTTTATGTTGTAATATATTCTCTACATATCTATTAGTTTATTGTGTTTGGGCAACCCATAGTGGGCTGTTCCACTCGTCTAGCATAAAGTGTGACACTTGGATTTTATTTTGTAGATGTTATCAACTGTTTGAACCCGCACGTGGGGGCATAAAAAATTTCCAGGAATCTCCACAAGCCAGCTCTTTCTATCTATTTTCATTATATATTATTGTTTTTACATACTGTGTCATAATATTTGAATTACTTTTATGTAATTATTTTCAAATAATATAAATGAAAGCAAAGTTTTCCAAACAAAGGGCATATTTACAACATGCTGATAAAGATGCAGGGATATGAAAATATGAGCCTGCGATCAGTCAAGTACAAACTCGGAATATCTTTCTTCGTGAGTTGGGCCGACATATTACCAAGAAAAAGACATGTTAACAGTTGAAATCAAGCAGGCCTGAGAATCATAAAAGATAAAGTTACTTACACTAGACATCCTCGGCGTCGCTTTTTCTTCTCCTTCTGCTTTTGTGGTGGCTTGATGACTACCTTGATTGCAGCATCAAAGACCGCTTTCACATTCTGCAATCGCATACAAAAGTTACGATCCCTTGAACTTGACATGCAGGAAAATCTTAGTAAAATCAGGCAAAATAATAAAAATCATCTTCAGAAAGAATAGCCAGTAGGGTGAAACAGAATGGGGAGAGTTGTCCTTTGAAAATCAAATACTATAATTTCAAAATTTTCAAAAAAAATACAGAAAAGAAAACCCCCATAATCGACATTTGAATTATCCTTGGAGTTTTAACAAAGTTGGCATTACAACCAAAACATTGTGTGTTGCTGTGAAATGTTTAAGTAAGGTTTTGAGGAATTCTTTACATTTCTCCTGCCGCAGTGAATACTGCTTGGTAACATGAATACCTTTTTCGAAATCAGTCTTATGAATTCATTACAATGGGAGTCTCTTTCATACAGATTAAAGGTGCCTGATACTTTGATACCAAAGAAACATTTTGCACGTATAAAGTTAGTTACCTCTGTGTTGAATACAGGGCTCTGGCAAAGTTGTCTTGTCCAGAAAAATATCCAAATACGAAAAACAAGACATACACACAGATTTAAAGAATTGAAAAAACGTATCTCTTGAAGTTGATGGGAGAACCTAGATGTGTATCTCTAAGTTGCAGCAGAAAGATAAACAATTATATGCTAGGTTATCAGTACCTGTTGAGTTTTAGAGCTGCATTCAACATAATATGCAGCACCAATCTGTTTACGAAGCTCCTCTCCCTGATCACAGTAAACCACCCTTCGAAAGTTAAGCATCAAAATCATTAAGAGAACAAAAAGCAGCTCATGATCAGAAATCAAACCTGTGCAGTGGTCACGGGCACTAAGCCCGGATGATCAGCTAAATAGTGCTTATCCTCGCGAAGGTCTATTATCATCGAAAAAAATTATCAATGAATAAGTAGAAAATTTTGATAATGCTTTGCGAGAGAATTGTGACAGCAACAATCCATATCCTTTTACAATAATATATTACTCTGCTGTTTAAAATATTGCTAATTATTGCATAAAATATACTATTACACAAGCTTGGAAAGATAACCGAGAGGTCATTGCAACATGCATACTGTACCAAGGCATTTAACATTTGTCAAAGGAAAGGGATCACATTTGGTTGACTTGTAAGAAAAAAGTGAATCCCTAAAGTTGGAAATCAACACTTTTTATTGGGTTTCTTCTTAAATATAATATACTAATAGAACTCAAAAGAGAAAAAATAACATAGAGTGCATGTTGTGAGGTGGGATCTTCCATTTTAATAGAAACCCGGCCCAGTAATTTTAAATCTTGTCCATATAGGGTGAGAGTGGGAGAAGACAAATATCAAATTTCTAGGGGGGAATGCAGCTAATAAATTATTACATAAGCAATCCAAATCTTGTATACTTCTCCAAAAAGTACCTGACCTTTATAATTTGAGAGCTTCATAGTTTTTACACCACATGAAGAGACTCAGTAGCAAAGTGAGTCAAATACTTAAGTTTTACCTCTCAACTTTAAAAAACCTATAAGCAATGAACAATATTGTACTTGTTTTGTTAATTCAACATGTATGAATAGGTACTCACAAAGTACTTAACCTGGTACTAATTTCCAGCAAATATGAACAAACGGAAAGAGGAGAAAAACTGAAAGAAATAAACAAAATGAAACTAAGAACATATAGAATATATGCGTGTTTAACACAACATAATTATAAAACTAACCATCCACAAGTTTTCAATAAAACAACTTTGTTTTCAAAGAAATTGGAGGTTGATTTTAAAGAAAAATAGCAATGTAATAAAATGGAAATACAATTAATTTCAACGTATACAAATCAACAACAAACTGGGCGGTGAATGCAATTGCTGATGAAAAGTGTGGTTGCACTAGGGAAGAATACGGCATCTCTTACCTTCCTTAAAGTTTGCACACTCACTTGGTGCACTTTAAGAATTCTCTATACGAAAATGTTAGTGAATCCTATGTAGAATTCCATTGTACCGTGAACTATATAAAGTCTGAGACTGTGTGCCATGCCACAATTTCAACTTGTGCAACCGGTGACAAAGTTCATCCCAGTTGCAGGTAGGAGGAACAACGAACATCCCAGTTTGTTATAAATTATATATTACTGTTTTACTTTTAATCAACTCTTTAAAGTTCTAATTCAAAGGAAACAAAGTTTGTGATTGGTTTTATCATTTGTGAAACTTGAGTATATGGGCCTGTATTAGTGTCCCATTGTGTTTCATTATTTTTTCTCTCATTCGTTTATTTATTTATACTTGCTTGAATGTAATAATAGGCTTAGAGCTGCATAGCTTTTGACGTGTGCTACATTCACAAGACAAGTACAAAATTATTTCTTACACAGTGGTTGCTCGTTCGCCATGCATGATAAAGTATCATAAGAATTTATTACACTGTATTAATTTGGAAAAATATGAATGTACATACCCTGTATAATTCAACCTCTTGAGCCATAGAACACTTTCCTTTATTTTATTTATTTTTACAAAGGAGATCCCAATCATGAGAAGAAAACATGGAATGCTTGTGTTTAAGGACGAAAGTACAGCATGTAAGGAAATATTTATTTAGAAATACACACAGTTATGGTATTAACAGTTGGCCTTTCTTTCTAAAGTATAGACAATTAGGCAAATTCTGAAGTCGACAAAGTTCTTGAGTTTTTGAACATGTGCGACTCATTTATACTATTAGAAATATATAAAATGTGTGCCTCATCAACCAACAATCAAAGCACATTACAAGAATACTGTGGTGATGCTACAGGTAAAATGGGCTGCCATAAATGCTTAACGTGCACCCATGAAATAGTTTATTTTTCCAGCAATTCATTTATGAATTCACTTTCTCGAAAGTTTTTGATAACAAACATAAAGCTTGGTCATATTGAAGAAGGCACTATCAGATGATGTGACCAACTCTGACTAGCATTTTATGAAAAAGCAAATATAACAAGAATATGATTACAGATAGTGAATAACTGAAATGATATAAACAGAAGAGAGTTGGAGCTTTTAGACCTCTTAACTTACCCAGTTTGGTACCAGCCAGTACAACTGGGATTCCAGGGGCATAATGCTGAAGTTCAGGGATCCACTGATGAAGGAATTGTCAATCAGAGATCAAAATAGATAGTAATAACCCCACCAAAACAGTAAATTGGTATGTGAAGCTGTCAATGTAATGCACCTTTTTAAGTATGTTTTCATAGCTTGCACGACTAACTAATGAAAAAGCCAGAACAAAAACATCAGCGCCTCGGTAGCTTAATGGCCTTAATCTGTTGTAATCTTCTTGCCCTGCAAATTAGATAGGAAATCAATACATTCATAAACAAAACTTCCCAAATTAGGAAAGTTGCTTTCCTTTGGATCCATATTTATGAAATAATCATGCTTATTTAAGAAAATAGTCAAAAGATTCTAAATGTGACAATATTACCAGCTGTGTCCCAGAGGCCTAAGTTGACAGTAGTGCCTTCAATTACCACATTTGCACTAAAGTTATCGAAGACTGTTGGGATATAGTCCTGAATGAGTATCAAAATTTGAATAAAAACAGAATTCTATGACAAATCAAAAGAAAGGATGAAGGAGAGGGTTGGGGGGAGAGAAGAACCCCAAAGAAAAAAAAATATATTAAAAAAAATAAATTTCACAATTGGGAAGCACAAACTACAAAGCCCCATAAGTTTAAAGCAAAACCCAGAATGAAATAAATGTCAACTTTCAGATATAAAATTAGGAAACATAAAAAGCTGCAAAACTCAGATGCATATAAAGTCTATAGAGTAAACAAAAAAAAAAAAAAAAAAAAAAGCTGACTACAAATACCTACAGACACATAAAGTGAGTAAATCCAAAATGAGAAATTCAGATGATTCTGTCAAATGAAAGTAGCACTTACAGTGGGGAATTTGTTACTTGTATAGCAAATAAGCATACAAGTCTTGCCAACAGCCCCATCACCCACAGTTACACACTTGATGAACCTTGAAGCACTAGAAGCCATTGAACATCAAGAAAACTTACAAAAACTGGTTGCGGGTGAGGCGGGTGAAATAGGCAGGAATTTTTATGACCTTTTTTGAAGGAAGAGAGATAAAGTAGAGACAAGTATAGATGATAGATCACATGATTCCTACTCATTCACTCCCTGTAGCAGCTACTTGTTACCTTTTTATTCATATTTTCTTTGGCAAATAGAGGAGGAGGAGGAGTGGGTATTGCTGTAAATTAATTTTTTGTACTTATAAAAATATCAATTGTTTATATAGATATTTTTGGAGACATAATCTTTTTGTTTCTTTATGGTAAATTAATTTTCTTGTTCGAGTTACAGAAGGGAACAACAGCTTCAGCTTGCATTTAATTTAGTCCCAGAAGAAGAAGAGGGGCTGAGCCAGTCTGGACTCTGGATTAAACGATCAAAACGACATAGTTTTGTTTCTTTTGAATCACCTCTCCATCCGACGGTGTTCCCGTGACGTGACTAGGTGGTGCTGACTAATATCAAACATTAACAAATGAATGATATTGTTCTGCTGATTAAAGCTGAAGGTATAGTAATTCTTGTTAATTAGCTGTCAATCATCTTGTTCCCCAAAATGCTTTAACTATAATTACAACTATCAATTTTTTAAGTCCCCTCTCCCCTTGTTAGATGAAAATTAAACAAACTGTGTGCCGCTCCAAATCCATATATTCACCTAAATAGTACTACAGTATATAATTCGGTTCTCCAACGAATGTGAACAAACGAACATAAGCTATGATGACGATCTCATATCGTTCCCATATATATATATATATATATATATATATATATATATATAACCCTACTACTCTCGACGAATCGGAGAAAGCGAAGCAGGAAGATAATGACGATTTTTTTCGCTCTACTTTCTATCTTATAAATACTAATCGCTTATAACCGATTCGTTTCTTGATTTTTTTTTTCATTCATTTGGATAAGCGGATTATATATATATATATATATATATATATATATATATATATATATATATCACCTGCAAATTAATGATGGTCAAATGAATTAGTACAATAAACTAATTAAGCAAATGCATAAATGTTGTTTACATTATAGTAAACTAGTTCAACACATTGGAGTACATACTTGATAGAGTATGGTTCTCTGTCTAGGCCATCTTTGAAATGGAATACACATTTGTTAGCACCACTACAATTTGATTTTTGATCTTTTAAAATTGGACATTACAAAAAGATGGGGGTCAAGTACTGTTGTTACCTAGCTAGTGTAGTAGTAAATGCAAAATATTTATGAATTCAATAATGTGTGAATAGAATAGAATAGAATAGGTACGACACAAGAAAGACTAATTAGATACTAGCTGCTAAGTATTTCTTTTTTCTTCTTCTCTTAAAAGTGCAAGGCTTAAGACAAAAAAGTAGTAGTTGATCTAAAGCAAATGAAATGGGTATAACCAAATTAAAGAATGGTCGGCGAATGGCATAAGTAAATATTAAGCAACACACACGCATAATAAAACAATATTATTTTCAATACAAGAAAAATTAATCTTAACGGCTAAGTTTTAACATTATTCATAAAATAAAATACTATTAAAATGTTCAAGGTGCATGCTTAATTTAGTACTCCCTTCGTTTCTTAATATAAGTTATTTTAAAAAAATATTTTTATTTTTAAATACTCCCTCTGTTCTTTAATATAGATCGTTTTAAAGTTGTGCACAAGTATTAAGAAAATAATTGTAAAACATTAAATATATTATCAAATGTCTATATTGCTCTTGTATTTTAAAAAGAGAGTACTATTTATTGGGCAAAAAATAATGAGAGAATAAAAATTATAGTATTTATTACTTGGAGTAATATTGAAAACTAAGCAATTAATGCTTACTTAAAATTCTCAAACGGCTTATATTTAGGAACAAAAATATTTCTCTAAAACGACTTATATCAAGGAACGGAGGGAGTATAAGTCGTTTGAGAATTTTAAGTAAGCATTAATTGCTTAGTTTTTAATATTACCCCAAGTAATAAATATAACTTTGGTTCTCTCACTATTTTTTATCCAATAAATAATACTCTTTTTTTTAATACAAGGACAATATATACAATTGATAATATATTTAATGCTTTACACTTATTATCTTAATATTTGTTTTATGCACAACTTTAAAACAATTTATATTAAAGAACGAATGGAGTATTCAACATGACAGCATCAAGTAGGATAGAAGTATATTTTTGGGAATATTTTCTATCTATTTATTTATTTATTATAATAATAATTATTATTGTCATCTAGGTATTTCTATTTTCTATCTTAATATTTTCGTGACAAAACACCGGAACAGCATCGGCTAGAACCCGACGTCGTCGTTCCTTTCCTTTCCCCCATGTAAACCCCTATCATCATTTCCTCTTCCCCGCCGTGGACGACCGTCGAGCTCGTCGAACCATCGACCACCACCCACCGCCGCAAAATTATTACAAATCCCCTCAAAAGCCCTATTTGCTTCCCCAAATGCGTTCAACTGGGTAATGATTGACATTGCAACCGAATGAGATATTGGTAAGAAGTGCCAACTTTGGTGGAAGATTATATTTTTATTACACTCAATTTGAAACATTATTGTTCTACTTCTACCTACGTGCTAAACAAAGCAATAGTTGCGTAATATCTATGTGCTTCTTACCAATATTTGGTTTGCCCTAATTGGTGTGTGAACTTCACTTGTTGATTGTAATTATATGTTGCTTCTGTTGGTTCTTTTAAGGATGACGAGTTGATTAGTTTTGAGAGGTTAAATTGTCTTTCTGGTGGTGTTTGGTTTTGGTGAATTCTTGACAAATTTGTGTGTTGCCTTTTAATAAGTTCACGTTTTACATTTTTTTGGTGCCGAATGTTTGGGTTATGCTAATAATTGTTAAGGATGAGTGTGATTTTGTTTTTTATGCAATATAATTTTTCCCAGCTATGCTTACGGTAGATGATGTTGAGCTCTGGGGTGGAATTTGGTGATTTGCCGAACTTCAAGATGCAGTGACAGCCCTGGGCATCCAATTAGGGGAGATACGATATCTATCACGAGTGGGGTTGTTTTGCACAGAGATTCTAACAGATGTTCATAGGTCCTCTGAGCTTTTGGGATTGCAGGTTGACAAGTTTCAACTCTATCGTACCATTTAATATTTTTGAAGCTGGGTGGCCTGCTGACCAAATTGTCTTCATGTTTCATTAACTTGGTTGGTTTACAGATACATGCTGCTATTAACTGTGGAAATTCTGGTGGATTCGGCTTTAATGACAAGGGGACTTGTTTTGGGTATTGCTTTTAAGTCCCTTAAACATGATGATGCCTAGAATTTAGGTTACATCATACCGACACCAGTATTTGGGGGATATACTAGAATGTTTACTGAAATTTAGATAATTAGGATGTTTTGCAGCTTTTATCGACACATATGATGGATGATATATTGGTAATAACCTTGACTATTTTCTGTTAGGGAACTTAAAAGGAAAGAAGAAAAGTACCCAATCAGAAAAAGAGGAAGAAAAAGGAGATGAGAGTGGTAGAAAGGGTTTTATAAAACGTTTCATCTTTTTATCGAGCTCATTTGGTGCTACACTACTACAATTTACGTGGGGAATTTATCCAGATCTTTGGATAGCCTTGCGGGTATTGTGTTTTTTTATACATATATTTGACATTTTATTTGACTCGGTCGACTAACTTACCAGCTAATCAACAGAGCAATCTGATACAGTGAGCTGGATGTTTTGAGGATTACGAGGCCGGATAGAATGGTAGTTATTGCCACATCAGATCCTAAAATTAGTGGTTACAGTTACTCTAAGTTCGTGCCAAAGCTGTCAGACACGTGTGTCTCCGGGTACAATAAGACAGTTACCCAGCTCTGCCATCACAAAATTCTCTCCACATGACCAACCACAATCCATATTGCATCACATGGACGTGGCCACCCCTACCCTCTTCTTCTTTATGACTCTTACCCCACTCTTCATTCATCCTCTATTCACCCCTCTCTCTTGCTCTCGCTCTCCCCATATGTCTATATCTATATATAGATAGATAGAGTATTGTTACATGCACACAGCATATGTATACTACATTGTATGAAGAGGAAATTATTATTAATGGGTTCAAAAAAAGTAGTAGTGGGGGCGAAAAAACATGAAAGATTAGCTGAGAGTATAAAATCAAGATCTGGAGGGATGGTGAGGGTGGTTGAGAGGAAGATGGAGAAGCTTCAGAGGGTTGTGCCGGGAGGGGATGAATTGCATTCGGATCATCAGCTTCTTCTCCACACTGCAGATTACATTTTGCATTTGCGGTGGCAAGTTACTGCTTTAGAAAAGGCTCTTCTGTTTTTTGAAACAAAGCAGCAGCTGCATTCCTCCACTGACAATGCACGCTTAAATATTAGTTATCTTCAGTAATTCTCTCTTCATCCTTAATATTCTTGTATGCATACAAATACATTCTAGCTTAATGTTGTACTATTGATCATAGAGTGAGATGTGAATAAACATTATGTTTGTCCTGTAATTTGCTGTATTCATCAAGTCGGGTAGTAATTAGTATTTTGTTAGTAGATTTTGCAACTCCTGAACTCCAGACTCAAATTCTGTAAGTTGGTAGAAATGTGATGTGTATACACGGTAACATCATTTCTCTGAAATGAAGGGTTAATATTTGACCTTTATCTATGCATATTAGTCCTTATTGATTTTTTTTATGAATATACCATATATATATAACCTTAATATTCATAAACAAGAGTCACCAAAAAATATGACTATTTTATTTTTTGACAAAAAAGAGAATTAACAAGAACTCATCGTGTTTTTTTTTTTGTCTAAATGTATCCTTACAGAGCATATCCAAAATTTAGGTGTAAAAAAGAGAAGAAACAACCTCTTAAAAAGTGATGGGTAAAGGTGTCACTATATGAACCTTTGAGGCCTTAAAATTAAATTGTAAGATAAAGAAATCCATGCAAATCAAAGTTGATCCACCTGATTTTTTGCCAAGGCTTTCGGGTCCACTAGAAATTAGATAATTAAATTTTATAAGTTGATGCAAGGGGAGATGAGTAACTTTAATATACGCGCGCTGTAGCAACTTCATAGGAAGATTATTAGCATAATTAAAAATAAGAATGACTAGCTAGTGTTTTCATAAGTATTACAACTTGATCGAGTTAAAACAGACAAATGTGCAGTATTTTTGGTGGAATGATTAGTATAAAGTTAATTTTGGTTATCTACGTGTCAGCATTGTATTGGTCAATTGACCAATTTATTATGAAATTAATTTCATGATAATCAGATCCATTTGTTGAGATATTTCACATGAATCCCACATCAGATAAATTCAAGAGTATATGTGACGAGTATTCAAGTAAAAGGAGGAGTTTGTTGGGAAATTTCAAATAAATTGTGGAGATTTTTGGGATATTTCACATGAATCCCGCGTCAATTCATGAGTAGGTTAACCTTTTAGGTAAGGAAGTGGTTAAATATATTTATTGGACTAGTCTACACCTGCTTAAATTGATGTAGGATGGATTGTGCAATTCCCCTACACCATTTGTAGTTAAAGTGTATAATCATTAATCACTGCTGAGCCTGAGTGAGGCTTAAATTAATTTTGGGCAAGAGAAAGTCTACTAGTGTTGTTCCATCATACACTCCAAAACCAATATTCTTTACAGATGAGAAACCAAATGGTACCATAACATCCCCCATTTGACAAATTCCAGGGGCCGGCCCCAAAAATTTTAAATGTTAGCTTTTGGCAGGCCTTCTAGTTAGTCTTGAAATCTTCATTTCATGTACAATAACATTGTAAGTTCAGCCACCTGGCAATGTAACATGACAACAATTTCCCAACATTCTTACTTGCATCCTCTCCTGGTTGTATATTGCCGGTCATTCAATCAAGCCAAATTGTTGAAAGCAGAAGCAGCTTGGGACACTTGAAAAAATTCTGCAATGTATCGAGTACCTTTTTGGCTAGTCCTTGTTCCGTTTCTGCTCTTCTCAATGGCTAACTCAGAAGAACATGACGTGAAGATGGCGCTAGTTGAATTCATGGGAAAACTCTCTCCTGGGAACGCGCAAAGAGGCGCGAATTGGGGTTGGAATGCAACTTCAGACCCCTGCATCGACAAGTGGGAAGGGATTACCTGTGACAACAGCCTAAAATTTGTGAAAAAGATTGTTCTTAATGAGTTTAATCTTACCGGAGTTCTTGATGCTGATTCCCTCTGCGTGACCAGTACACTTTTTGTCCTGAGTCTGAAGAAAAACAATATTGTCGGGGACTTGGCTGAAGAAATATCAGGCTGCAAAAACCTGACTCACTTGTATCTAAGTGGCAACCATTTCTCGGGCACAATTCTTAGCTCTGTCTCCCGGTTGAGTAATCTGAAAAGGTTTGATGTATCATATAACCAATTCTCTGGAGAATTGCCTGATTTGTCAAAAATCTCAGGATTGTTAACTTTCCTGGCAGAAAACAATCAGTTTAGTGGAGAGATAACTACATATGATTTCTCTAACCTTGTTCAATACAATGTTTCCAACAACAATCTGAGTGGTCCGATTCCTGATGTTGATGGCCGTTTCAATGAAAGCAGCTTTTCAGGTAATCCCGGTTTGTGTGGGAAACCACTGTCAAATGTTTGTCCACCACCTCCCGGAAAGAAATCAAAAAATTCGTGGAGTCGGTATCTTATTTACTCTGGATATGCCATTCTTGGATTGATTGTGGTGCTTATCGTTGGCTACAAGGTGATTAATAAAATCAAATCTAAAGACGATAAGACCAATGCCACAAATAAGGCAGATGATAGTGATTCTTCCAGCGAGTTTAAGAATGGAGGAAACAGGTCCGAATTTTCATTGACATCTGCCGAAAGTGGAAAGGCTTCGGCATCACTTGTAGTTCTTTCTACTCCAGAGGTAAATGGGCTGAAATTTGAGGATTTGCTTCGAGCCCCAGCAGAATTACTTGGTAGGGGAAAGCACGGAAGCCTCTACAAGGTCACACCTGATGGCGGATTGACCCTTGTTGTGAAAAGGATCAAGGATTGGCGGATTTCTAAGGATGATTTCAAGAAAAGGATGCAGAGAATAGGCCAAGTGAAGCATCCAAAAGTTCTTCAAATGGTTGCCTATTATTGTTCCAAGGAAGAGAAGCTATTAGTGTACGAATATCAGCAAAATGGAAGTCTCTTCAGTCTTCTACATGGTAAATTTGCATTCTCATTCCAGTACTGTCTATCTTGAACTGCTATAAATCTACCCTCTCAAAACCGAGGCCTGATTTGATTGAAAAAGTCCCCAACAGCTCCTAGACAAGTATCTTAATTGCATCATTCTATAATTTCAGGATCCCAAAATGGACAATTATTTGACTGGGGAAGCAGATTCAACATTGCATCTGGCATTGCTGAGGCTTTGGCTTTCATGCACGAGGAGCTTCGTGGTGATGGGATTGCTCATGGTAACCTAAAATCGTCTAACATTTTGCTGGACGTTAATATGGATCCATGTATCAGTGAATATGGTTTAATGGTGGTTGAAAATCATGATCCCAATGGTGGCCGTGCATATCCCACCTTCAATGTGGACATTTATGGATTTGGTGTGATTCTTCTGGAGTTGCTAACAGGAAAGGTAGTACAGAATACAGGGTCTGATTTGGCTGAATGGGTGCATTCAGTGGTTAAAGAAGAATGGACTGTTGAAGTGTTTGATAAGTCCCTCATTTTGGAAGGTGCAAGCGAAGAGAGGCTGGTGAATCTGTTGCAGGTGGCTTTGAAGTGCATAAATGCCTCACCAGATGCTAGGCCAAGTATCAAGCAAGTCGCAGAAATGATATACTCTATAAAGGAAGAAGAAGAGAGATCCCTTGGTTATTGATGCGTGATGAAAGTTTGTTTTCAGAGACATTACTGTAAAAATCCCTTTGCAGCTAAATGTTTTGATTTTAATCTATTTCTACTGCAATAATTGAATGATTATATTCAAGTGAACATATCTTATATCATAGTAATACTATCTTCTCTGTTATAAAAAAATTCCGGGTAAATCATGGAGTATGTTAAAGCCAATGTTCCAACATATACATACTCCTGTAAACCTGTGGAGGAAAATGTTTGGACCAGAGGCTTTCACAACAAAATAAGAGTTCACAAGGCAGGCTGGTAATTAAGGACATTGAATAATACATTCAAAAAACAACTTTTCTTTAAATCAAAATCAAGAAAACTTATGAGAGGAGATGTTTTAATAGGGTATATTAGTAATATAGATAAGCTATGTCCTAAGTTAAGTCCCACTGTTTAGACCTATTAACAAAATAGAGTATAAACATGTAATAGTTAGAATACATATTTTCTTTTATATTTAATTCCAGGTGAATTTATTTATTTTTATTATTATAAATCATTTACACGTATCAAAAAAATATCATATAAATGTATATTTATGCGTGTCATTTTAACTCGGGAGATAACAAGTTATAAACTCAAATATCACCTTTTTCTTCATTAAATTTACTTTAATTATGACGAACGGAACGGGTTGGGAAAAAAAATTACAATAAATTACACTCCTAACTCCTAAGCCCAACATCAGTAGGATTTGTGTGAGAGAAAAATATACACCGGTTAGCATCAGCTGGACAAAAGCCAAAATCACCTCCTCAGGCTCAAACCCACAAAACCCTGCCTCTGTTTCTCAAACTCAAATAGCGCACACAACTTTCTTTCTCATCTTTCTCCCAAATACCCTTATTTCGCTTCACAATGGGTGTGGAGGAGAGACCCACATTGACGGTAAAAGTCTCAAACATCCCCAGAACCGCCATAGCCAAAGAGCTCTTCGACTTCTTCGAATCCATTATCGGCAAAGGCTCTGTCTTTGCCTGCGAAATTTTCTCTGACCACAAGAACTGGAAGGCTAGAGACTCTGGCAGAGTTCAGTTCGAAACCCTAGACTTTAAATCCACCGCCATAACTCTCTTCCAACAGGGCAAACTTGTTTTCAAGAGTTTCAATCTCTCTCTCTCCTCTTCATTCGATGATATCATTTTTCGACCCGCGGATTCCCAAAACCGGGTCGAGAAGGGGGTTCTGAACGCTGGGCTATTGGCAGCAGATCTTGATAAAAAGGGGTCACTGTCTGAAAATGACAGCCTTTGCATGTGTGTTTTGGAGACCTGGGAAGGCGTCAGAACTTGGATTATGCCTGAAAGGCAGTGTTTTGAATTCTGGGTGAATCACAGTGGGGTGTCTTATAAGTTGGAGGTACAGTTTGGTGATGTTTTCGAGACATCCAGGTGTTGTTTGAACGGTGGAACGGAACCCAATGCAATTCTTTTGAAGGTAAGGATACCATTTTCTGTGATTCATTCCCTTCCAAAGTCAATTTTGTTTGAATTTTTGATAATGGCGTTTTCGGTTTTCTTGATGCTTCTGATGGTAAATTTAGATGTGAGGTTATAGTTTTTATGTGTTAGGCGACTGTTGTGTAAGTTTGTCTGCATTTCCTTGTGTGATTGTGGGTGTTCCTTTAGATTGATTTGATTGTAATAGCCATACTTGTTGAGCTCTTGGCTTATGCATGCTCATTTTATTTTATTGGCAACTAACCTCTTCAATTGGTAGTATGATTTGCAGAATTTTAGTGGATTCATTTAATACATTACACCCAAAATTTACGAAATCAAAAAAATTATAAAATCAGTTGGGTCAATTGACCCCAGTTCATTGGCTTCAGCTTTGTCCCTGCTTGTTCATGAGTCAAATTTCTGTTTGATGAGTTCTATTTCTATTAAGGCAAATTCACATTTGACTTTCAAGTATCCAGCTGCCCCTTAAGTCTTTCAAAACTATTCTGTTTTGTGAATCTTTGGTTCTTTGCGCAACTAGATTTGATGTTAGTTACCTCTTCTCAACTGAAAGCTTTACACCTTTGTCTTCAACATTACTTTTTTCGCCATGTGACGCCCCCAAAATAGGTATACATTACCCATCTTGAGTCGCCAAATACATAGTACAAAATTCAAATACAACTAAATTATATAACAGTTGTGTATAGTACGACAAAATACATGCTGTGAGTTTTAATACAAATATTGTCTTCTAGACAATATCTACTCTCAGAAAAAGTCCTCATTACATTTATTGTCACACTATTTAACAGAATAGTGAGGACTACTAGATAATACTATCATCCCACCATCACTCCGCTTCCCAGACTCGTCCCACCTTCGTTCTCATTTCACGAAGAGAAACGGTGAAAGAAAAAGGTGAGCTCAACTAGCCCAAGAAGAAATATTATGACTAAGATAATGCAGAATAAATTATCATTAGTCTTCAACAATGTTAAACTGAATATATTCAATAGACATCAAGTTTAAATGCAGCGGAACAAGCAATCCATTAAAAGAGTCAAGTAGAGAATAAAGTCTACTATCTTTTATGATTTAAAAGGTTTTTCATCACTTTTATCGCTGGGACTCAGCTTAATAAATAATCCACATCATCCCTGCATTACGGCCAAGGATATTCATTAGGGTCACGACCACAAAATTCCATGCACTACGTGCGAGGATATTTGTGTATTCATCAATAATCGCGATCATGCCAACAATCATCCATCAATGCACTACGGGCCAATGAGGACTTTTATCACATTATTTGTAATATTACGGTCATGATTACACCGAATAATCCCTTGTCATAATCATACCAAGTCCATCTATGCACTATAGGCTACAGATGACTTTCAAAAAAAATATAAACATGAGGATGATGACAATGATATAAGAGTTCAAAAAAACGAGTTCACGAATTAATTTATTCAGGAACTAATAACGTCCAAATTGTCAACATGATCTTTGCTTTGTAGAGTAAAATTCAAGAATGCTCGGAAGAATATTTCCATGAAAAATCTTTGGATGAAGTGCAAATATCAAGGATATTCCACTAATTTCATGGAGTATAGAAGTCAAAATTTTAACCAACTAAGTATAATAAAGAATGGAATAACAAAAGAAATCATCATGCATGCGCAGTACTTGGCATGTATGAGTTATTCCAACAGAATAATAATAACGGAACTGTGTCGGTGAAATTCACACAAGCGACGGATGTTCCAACGAGAATAATAATCATGAATAATAAATAATGGAACAAGGTCCCAAGAAAAACGCATGACATGGATATTCCGGCGAATAATAATAAATAAAGATTTTAACCAGTCCTGTAAAACACACGTATATGATATTCCAACGTAATAATAACAAAGATTTTAACCGAGTCCTGTAAAACACATGCACAGGATGTTCCAATGTAATAATAAAAGCGAGAATAATGAAGAATGTCACCAAGTATAGGGTAGACCGCGTATACATGTTATTCCAACTGAATAATAAGAAATGGAATAACAACAGTTCTCTTCATGAATAAGAAAGAATAACACCCCTTTACCGTAAAAGAACTGGATATAAGAGTAGGGAAGTATCAGAATACTTTTCTATAGTTTCTCTATAATTTCTCTCTCTGGAGTTTCAGTGAATTTGTAAGAAATAATGAAGGAATGAACTTATTTATAGGAGAATGGAAGTGTCTTTGTGCAAGGAAAAATAATTATGCAGATTTATTTCTTCAACCAAATACAATAAAGTCAATCAACTAACTAATAAAATCACAACAAAAATTAAAATATAATACATATATATAAACACATGTTTTCAACTTATATATATCAATATTATATATACACCACTTAATTTTTCTCCCCATAACCAACATCAATCCCCCACCTTGAATAATCAAATTCACTACACTCTTTCACATCACTATCACACTACTACTTTTCCACCATTTTCCACTCACACACATCACACACCTATCACTTTCACATCATTTTCTTCCACTATATACTCAAAACACACATACTTCCATACGTATACTCTTCCATTTCCAAAATCATTTCCCAACACATATGGGCCCCACCTTTAAATAATTTTCTACCGATTATTTTGAAAATGGGTAAATAGGAATCCATAAAATAAGCAAAACTTCGTAAAAAAAAAAAACACCTTAATAATTTTAACAACATTTATCATCTTTATTATAATTCACAATATTAATCGACTGTGTCGTTCCGGAAGAGGGGGGCTTCGATAAGGATTTCTCCCTATCATAGCGCATTAGATTAGGTGACCAAACCTCTCTCTCGAACTTACAGACATCGTTAATATTGTAATTTATAATATTAATAACTCTGTCATTTCAATTATTGATTTAATAATATATAAAATATCGACAATAATTGAATCAAATAACGTGAGATCTTATGCAACAATTACTATAGCAATAATTGAACAAAACCGAGTGACTTCTCACGTAAGCATTAATAATCAATACTGTGTGTGCTACTTATGCAACCACGCCAGCGTATTCTTTACTTTTTACTACCGAGTAGTTCTACAGTATTAACGGTAAAACTTCCGCCGTTATTTTCAATAAAATATTTTTGTCGTTTTCTCAATCCGACAATAATTCCGTTGTGGGGTCCACCAATGATTGTGCCGTTACAAATATTCCCCGACACAAAGAATATTCCCTGACCAATCGAATATAATATGACAACTTGCATACTTTGCAAAATTTATAAATACTACCCACAACTATAATATTATATCAAATCCACTCCATAATATTTAAAAAAAATATTTCGAGAAATTTAAATCTTTATTCATAAAATCTGGGGTCTCACACGCCAGTTGTATCCTGCGGAGAATATTATTTACTCCCTTTTACATTAAAGTTTACATACAAGTTTAATAATATCTTGAGCTAACTTATTTTATTTTATTTTTACTCTATTACTTTTCAGCTCAAGTATGCACCAAAAATATATCAAAAAGTTTCTGGGCCCAATGTTGCTTCTAAGTTCAGTGCTGATCGGTACCATGTTAGCAAGGAGGATTTTGAGTTTCTCTGGGTTCGAGCGACAGATTTTTCCAATGTGAAGTCTATTGGACAATCTTCTGCATTTTGTTGGGAAATGGAAGATTGGTCCTCAGCTTTAGATACCTTTTCCAAATTGCCATTTTATAAGAAAGAGTTGACTAAATTAATTATGGAAGAAGGTGGAGAATTTCATTCTTCATCTGAGCTTAATCCGCTTGTAAGATGCCAACCAGATTCTAAATTATCATATGAGATCCTTTACCAGCTGAATTCCCTTGTTCACACTCACAAACTTAGTCTTGCTGCTGCGGATCCTGATCTGATTGATATCCTCAGCAGTTTAGATATAGACTCTGGTATGGTGATTCTTCAGAAAATGCATAAATTGCAGCACACTTGTTATGATCCCATGCGATTTATCAAAACCCAATTACATATTCTGAGGAAAAATGAGAAGAATCTTCCTTCATCAGCTAATAGCAAATTAACAAATAATAATATCATGAGTTGTCATAGAGTTCTCGTTACGCCATCAAAGATATACTGCTTGGGTCCTGAGCTTGAAACCTCCAGTTATGTTGTGAAGAACTTTGCTTCCTATGCTTCAGATTTTCTAAGAGTAACTTTCGTTGAAGAAGATTGGGGTAAGCTTTTTTCTCATACTGTTTCCACAAGCATTCAGCAAGGTATATTTTCTAAGCCTTGTAGGACTAGTATATATCATCGGATATTATCTATTCTCCGAGAGGGAATTGTTATTGGAGTGAAAAGATTTCAATTTTTGGCTTTCTCGGCTAGTCAGCTCCGTTCAAATTCTGTGTGGATGTTTGCTTCAAATGAGCATGTGAGAGCAGAAGATATCAGAGAATGGATGGGTTGTTTCAACAAGATTCGCAGTGTCTCAAAATGTGCTGCCAGGATGGGACAATTATTTAGTTCTTCCATGCAAACCTTGGATGTGCCAGCACAACAAATGGAGATTATTCCCGATGTTGAAGTCGTCTCTGATGGTGTCGGATATTGCTTCTCTGATGGCATTGGAAAAATTTCTCTTGCTTTTGCCAGGCAAGTTGCTCAGAAGTGTGGACTGGGTCATACCCCCTCAGCATTCCAGATTCGATATGGTGGCTACAAAGGTGTCATCGCTGTTGACCGTAATTCTTTCCGCAAGCTTTCTTTACGTAGTAGCATGCTAAAATTTGAGTCACAAAACAGGATGCTTAATGTCACTAGCTGGAGTGAGTCTATGCCTTGCTACTTGAATCGAGAGATTATTTCCCTTTTATCTACATTGGGAGTGGAGGATCAGGCTTTTGAAGCTTTGCAAGACGTTCAACTTCGTCTTTTGAAGAAAATGTTGACTAATAAAGAGGCAGCATTAGACATTCTGGAGAACATGGGTAAGAGTGATGTTAAAAATGTTCTAGTAAAGATGTTACTTCAAGGTTATCAGCCAAATGGAGAACCATACCTCTCAATGATGCTTCAATCACATTATGAGAACCAGCTTTCTGATCTAAAAAGCAGATGCAGAATTTTTGTTCCCAAGGGCCGCATCCTAATCGGATGCTTGGATGAAACTGGCATTTTAAACTATGGCCAGGTGTATATCCGAGTAACCATGACTAAGAGAGAGCTTGAATGTGGTGAGCAGAAATTCTTTCAGAAAGTGGATGAGACAACCTCTGTACTGATTGGGAAGGTTGTAGTCACAAAAAATCCTTGTCTACATCCAGGGGATATCAGAGTCCTTGAGGCTGTCTATGACGTGGTACTAGAGGAGAAGGGATTGGTCGATTGCGTTGTTTTCCCTCAAAAAGGTGAAAGGTAAGGGAGTGCTTATAAAGTTCTATATTTTTTCATTTCATTTTGTTACAAGTTTATACCAGATTACTATTCCTATGTTGTGATAGTTGTACCTGAAAGAACAAATAAGAGGGATTTAGTTGGTTCACGAGAAATTTTCACTCCTCACTTCTCTCTCTTCAGAAAAAAAGAAAAAGTTGTTCCTGAAAGAACAAATAAGAGGGATTGAGGTGCCTTCTATTTGTGATATTATCAAACCTTCTTTTGCAAAAGATTTAATAAAGAAGGAATTTGGAAAAGCTTATTGTCTAATTTGCTAATTTATTACATTCATTAATAGAGACTATTTTGTTGTTACTATCTCAATGGTTGTTATAATTTACTCCTTGATTGTGCTTTCCTTGTTACACTTTACGAGTGTTGTACTTCATCATAATTACGCTAAACGTTTTCAAGTACTTGTTAAGAAAATTACAAACATGTGAACATTATATCATTAGTTGTTTGTCAAGTTTAGCTTAGCATTAAATGTGATTTGGAACTTCAGTTGTAACCCAAATTGCTTCAAGTGCGAGTACTTTTTTAAGTAATCTGAACATTGTTATGTTAATATCTTCTTGCTTTCTACTCTTATCATTATATTGTCAAATAATTTTATTTTCTAGCATCTGTATTATGTTTGCTAAATCATATCCAAATCAAGTTGAAGAGAATGGATTTGGAGTTAAATTAATGTTATTGGCACAAGTACACCAACGTTTTCTTTGGCAAATATATTCATTCTAACAATGATAATGTCTTTCCTTCAGGCCTCATACAAATGAATGCTCTGGTGGTGATCTTGATGGTGACCTGTATTTCATAAGTTGGGATGATAATCTCATTCCACGTCGAACTGTACCTCCCATGGACTACACTGGGCGAAGACCGCGCCTGATGGATCATGATGTGACCTTAGAGGTAGTTTAAAGCTAAATTATGTCATTTATGCTGATAATAGTATGAGATAATTATGTTGTTAAAACTCTCCCCGCCTGTCTCATATTTTTCAGTTTACTGATTTTGTAGGAAATTCAAAAGTTCTTTGTTGATTATCTAATCAATGATACTTTGGGTACAATCTCTACTGCACATTTGGTACATGCAGACCTTGAGTCTGATAAAGCCATGAGTAAGAAATGTCTTCAACTGGCAAACCTTCATTCTATGGCGGTTGATTTTGCAAAGACAGGAGCACCCGCTGAAATGCCTAGGGCTTTAAAACCGAGGATGTTTCCCGATTTCATGGAGAGGTGGGACAAACCAGCTTACACTTCTCAAGGAGTTCTGGGCAAACTTTATCGTGCTACTGTTGAATCTATAGTGCATGAGAAGTCGGACTCTGTTTGTTCAAAGAATATCATCCAAGACGCTTATGATCATGATCTTGAAGTAGATGGTTTTGAAACCTTCCTTGAAATTGCAGAAGAACACAAAGGGGTGTACTTGAATAAACTTACCACCTTGATGAATTACTATGAAGCAGAGAGTGAAGTTGAAATACTGACTGGTAATTTAGAAAGGCGGTCAACATATTTACAACGAGATAATCGGAGATACGGAGAAACAAAGGATCGTATTTTGGTGTCAATTAAGAACCTACGTAAGGAGGTCAGAGGGTTATTTGACAGTAGTTGCAAGGTGCAGGAGCACCAGAAGTTGGCATCTGCGTGGTACCATGCAACTTATCGCCCAATTCAAACTCATATTAATTGTCTTGGTTTTCCATGGATTGTGGGTGATATTTTGTTGGATATCAAGTCTGTCAAAAGCCGCAAGTCCTGGAGCATAGTTAGTGTGTAAGTTGTATTTTAAGCAAAACTAAAGTAGAAGGCAGCAGCAGGATATGAAATCAATTTTGTGGCTTAAAGTTGGCAACTGATGGAGTAGTGTTTAATATTAGTAGTTAGGAATAGAGCAGCTCAGTCATAATCCAGACTACTGAAGTGAATTTGTCATTAAGAGTGAGTGAGTGAGTGAGTTTAACCCATTGATCAACATATTGTAAATATTGAAGTGAGTTTGTCATTAAGAGACTGAAACAGGCCTAGGCGTCGGACCACAAAAATAAAATAGCACATGCCTTTTAATATTCTCTGGGATACATTATACATTAATGTAACAAGACCCCAATTTCAATTTGAAGGACTCCGTCCGACCCATAATTAAATATTTACAAAAAAAAAAAAGAGAAGAAAATATTCTCCTTTAATTTGATAGGCCTTTATTCCTTTCTTCTCTATAACCCTATTACTTAACCCAGGTTTCTTCAACTTGTTTTTTATTTTATTATTATTATTTTAATTAAATACTTTTTCATAGCTTAACACATGCTATAGGGCTTTCAATTCAATGTATGATTTCAATTTTTGTAGGTAGCAGCATGTGGCATGACATAACAATGGAAGAAGCAACTTTACTTGCCAGTATAATTTAAAGTTAGTTAATTTATCTTTTAAATTCATGTTTTGGGATCTGAGAGATTATAAAAGTAATTCCACAATTCTACCACGTACCAAAAACATTAATTAAATTTTTAAAAGTAAAAGATGAACTCAGTTGTCGGGAGGGACATTGCTTTTCCCCAAACTATGCTACTACTGTCCTATCTATACATCATTTTACATCAAATTTGCACCATCTCTCGTTTATTTATTTATACACCAAAAAAAAATCTGTCTTCACAAATTCATATGACGCCGTTGATAATGCCTGTTTACGTCGTCGTTCCTCGCCTGTAGCAGACCACCGCTAATTCGCAAACTCGAGCGCACTAACGAAACTTACCTATCATCATCACTTTCAGCTGAAACTCGGCCCATCCTTTCCGAGATCCATCGATCCTTTGGCCATCGCCGGAACCGTAGCGTACCGAGAAGAGAAATTCCGAAACAGATAATCATCAGCTTCCTCCAAATTCCCACTCTGTCCGGGTCCTTCATCAAAATTGAGGGCGTAACTCAGAGGATCGTACTGGAATTTCGAACTCTTATTATTACCTCCTCCACCCAATCCACTCTTATTCCTATTAAACCGGCGTATGAAGGTTTTCCACTTAGGACCGGCGACGATCTCAGACCACTCCCGGAGCTTCTTCAGAGAGTTGATTCCTCTGGTCCACAGCCCAACTAATCCGACGGCGGGAGATGATCGCTCGGAATATGGTATGCAGAAACAGCATCGTCTCTTGGCGAAGAGCATTTCTGAGGCATCTTCGTTCGATTCCACATCTATAATCGGAGAAAATTCACGTCTCCCCATTATGATTCGGTGTTTAAATAGCAGGAACCAAGCTCCTCCCACAAAAAAACCTAACCCTAATCCTGTCCTTGTCCTCCCCTACCTCAATTATTTATGGTTGAAAATAAATAAAATATAAATAGGAGTTTTAAGAGATGTAACGGCAGGCAACAGCAGGGGAGGGGATGACCGTGACCGAAAAATGCCGGTTCGGGAAATATGAGTGTACGCCTAATGGGTATTATTATTATTACTCACTGTATTATGTAGTACTCTCTCCGTCCCTAATTATTTAACATTTTAGAAATAGACACAAGAATTAAAGATAATTATTAGAAAATATTAAATATAATATTCAGTTATCTATAATTTTCTTAAATCTTTTGTTAGAATAAAGAGAGTTTTGTTGGGATAAGAGAGAAAAAATTTAAAGTATCAAAAAAATAGGCAGAGGGGTAATTTTAAAATAATTATCATTAATTTTTTATATTTAAACAAACGTCAAATAATTAAAAATAAATAAAAAACTCTAAAACGTCAAATAATTAGGGACGTATAGAGTATTACGGTTGTGTATTGGTGAGCAAGTAACCAAATTGGAACTGAAATCGCACAAAAAATTGCACAAACCGCACCGACGATTTCGGTGTATGTGGCGGTTTTAGGTGGATTGAATAACCAAATTTACGGTTCTGATTTGTTTACTAGCCAAAATCGCACGCATAAAACCGAAACCGCACCATATGTGTGTATGTATGTATTATCTCTTGTAAGACCCCAAATAATTAATAAATAAAATTTAATTTTCTCTAATTATTATTTTGAAATAGTAATGGTTGATGTGATTAATGTGGATAGTTATGGGTAAAATACGCAAATATTTTAAAATAAGCAAGTGGTTATAAAATATTCATTGTTGTTTAGGGAATATTCGTTTGGTAAATGGAATATTAAATGCGTCGGGGAATATTAAGTATTGTGGTATGACCATGTATGTGGGCCCATAACGGAAAGCGATTGGAGGAAGAAAATGACAAATATAAGTTGTTTAAAATAACTAGGCGTAATTATTCTGGTTTACATTTGTTGAATACCGGGTGGTTAAAACACAAGATGTCTGGCGTTGTTGCTTGAAGATACTTTGCAGTATTGCACCAATTATTGACTCTTACGTGAAGGCACTACTCAATAATGGTTCTGATAATTCTTTATTCGATTTTTATTGGTTCAATAATTGTTGTGTTGATATTTTATATTCTTTGTTCAATAATTGTCATTACACAATATTTTTCATTATCGAAGCAATAATTCATATTATCTGAATAATATTATTAGATAACATTATTGGCAATGTCTAGAAAGTTACATGCAAGGATAGGTTTGGTCACCTAATTGCGCGCCGATGAGAGAAATTCTTATTGGAAAGCCCCTTTTCTACAGGAACTATGCGGTTATCGATATTGTGATTCTGTAATATTATTTGTGAATAATTAATTATTGATTCATATGATGAGGAAAATATTGATTTTATGTGGATATAGATGGAGAAAATTTTTAATGTGACAATTGTTGAAAATTAAAATTTTATCTTTTTCCGATAAAATAATTCATTTAAATATATATATTATTATATTTTAATAATATAATAATGGTGATATTTTACAACGAATGTGGGATATATGAGTATCTGAGGAAGAAGAGTATTTTTGTTGCAATAAATGTTTAAAACATGTTAAACATGTCGGTGGACCCCATTTATTATTTGAAATTTGATTATAGCACATAAAATCGTCTGTTTATGGATTTGGTCAATTTGTGTTTGGAATTTGAAAAAACTTTCTTACGTAAAGTTGTAGAAATTGAATTTCCTATAAAAAATCACGAGATTCAAATTTTCTGACAAAAGGGCTATTTATTGTGAATTATTGAAGTTCCGGAGTTCTGAAATAATTGATTTTTGGAAGTTTTAATTGTTTAAAATAACAAAAACTTTTTTTATATGTTGTGAGCCTCATTAATCACATGTTAGGTGGCTGATTTCAGATTCCCAAAGGATGGCGTAGAATTTTTTTTATAAATATATTATTATATTAAATTTTCTGCTTTGGTGTTCTAAGCAATTTTCTATAAATAGGTGCTTAGGTTAGAATTGAAAATCACACCGTAAATCAAGTTTTCTCTCTATATTATTGAGCGTATTCTTGTGAGTATTTTGAGTATACTTTGAGTATTGCTATACGGTGAAAGTTCAAGTTATAGCTTTATATCCAATATTCCGGTTAAATCTTTGCTTTTCCGAGGGTAAGGGATATTTTTTTTTAAGTAATGATATTATTTCTTCAATATCTTATCTTTGAAATATTGATCTGAAGTTTTTATCAAATTTGGAACTTTTGGTGTCGAGAGTTCTTATTTACGTACTGACCTTATTCACGTATCTGATCTTATTCACGAATCTGACCTTTATTCATCGAAAAATAAAATTTTTCCTTTTAAGTCCAAAATATCTATTGTGGATACTAGTTTTGATTGTATCCATGTTTTGATCATTCTTGAATTTTACACCACTATGATTATTTTTGAAGTATTTTTGACGTGGATAAAACAAAATACGAATCCTTAATCCTTAATCCTTGTCATTTTGTTTCACTGGATTCGTTTCTTTAAAAAAAAATATATATTTTTCATCATCCCCAGATCTTAAATGATGATATTATTGAATATCTTTGGCATGTAGTGCAAAGATGATTGATTTTGATGAATATCTTTGGCTTTTATAGTGCAAAGATGAATGATTTCGATGAATATCTTTGGCCCGTGGTGCAAAAGATGAGCAGTGTTTAGATGAACATGACCAATCGGGTGAATGTCCTCGGCTTTTAGAGTGCGAGGATGAATATATGATTCGGATATATATTGATTGATGTTACTGAGGGATAAAAATATTGATGATGGTCATTAAATTCATAGATATTAGGAGATTTCATCCTCTACGTAACTCTTACATGAATTAATATTTTTCATTGCAGTATTGATTTAAAACTTGTTGTCTATTGTATTCTATTAAAATTTTCCTGTTGAAGACTAACGATAATTTGTTGTATATTATCTTAGTCATAATATTCTTCTTTGAATTAGTTGAGCTCACCCTTTTCTTTTTGTTCCATTTTTCTTCTCGGGAGGCGAGAATGTAGCGAGTGCGAGTCGGGGTATGGAATGATGGTTTTAGAGAGTTGTTTAGTAGTCCTCACCATTTTTGTAAAATAATATATCAATAATTATGATGAGGATTTATTTGTATGTGAATATTGTTTAGATGGCAATATCGTATTTAAACTCACGCTTTCTTGTTGTAATAATAAAGTTGTAGTTGTTTACATGCAGGTGTATTGACAACTTAGAATGGGTGATGTATACCTATTTTGGGGGTGTCACTGTTGGTATCAGAGCTTAGGGATATGATCTCTGACGGAGATTGGGGAATAGAACTAGGAGGGGAGAGACGACTAAATCCTTCGCTAGTATGTCTACTAAGCTTATTTGATAGTTGGTCAAGATATAGGGATATTATGTGATATATTGATTTCCTTAATTAACCCTTGTTTTATGACAATGATTTGAGAATGTCGTCGATCGAGAATATTAACAATGGAAATGAGATCGTGGAGACGCCTCCTTTGTCTTCACCAGGAGGAGAGCGTGCAACAGTGGCAATGTTCTCCCGTGAACAACACCACCGATCGACGATGAACAACGAATGTTTAGAAGCTTTTTGCGGTTCATGCAAAATCGATTTGGAGAGACTCGTGTTCAAAACATAGGAGGAAATGATAGCAATTCACGGGTTGTCACAACCAAGCGATTCAAAGAGTTGGGACCACCGAATTTAAGGGAAAGCCGGATCCGATCATGGCGAAACATGGGTCAAGCAAATTACCAAGATATTCGATGTCTTGGGATGCACGGAAGAACGAAGGTTCCATTCGCCACCTTTATGTTCCGTGGCGAGGCGTACTTCTTGGTGAGATGCATGAAGCGTACCATCCAAATTTGACTCGGCATGTCTTGGGAGACATTTGAAACTATTTAATGACAAATACTTTCCGAAAGTGTTAAATCGTATGAAGGAAAGTGGAGTTTATTAGACCGAGCGAACAACAACATGGCGGTGTCTCGAAGATGAGGCGAAGTTTGCGAGTTATCGAGTTTTGCACCTCATTTGGTGGAGAATGAAGAACGATTATGCCGCGGATGTTTACGAGAGGTTTGAAACCCGGCGTCGTCGATATCTCATCTCTCATAAATTTTCTCTCTATTCGGATGTTTGTTAACGAGGCTTAATTGTTAGAAGCGAGATAACGAGTACGCGGTCAACCGAGGTACCACAATCGAGGATCATCTAGGAGATAGCGATCAACAAAACAATAATAACCAGTGGAGAAAGAAAAGATGGACAAAAATGGTAACCACTCTGGTGGTAATTATGGCCGTGAAAATAGAAGAAGCGAGTCAGGAGGAGATTTTAAAAAGATGAGATTCAACAACAACCATGTGAAGACGAGCAGCGATGCCAAGCGATGGCGGTTCGAGGAGAGAACGACCACCGGTCATATCTTATAAATCTTGGAAAGAGGGACATATCGATCAAACGCCCACAACAGCAGTTCGGTATGCTATAATTGTGGAAAAGAAGGACATATCGCTTCGAGATTGCGCAGTGGCGAAACCTAGTTCAATGAGGACGGCGACTCAAAAGATCATCCCAGAAAAAGTCAAAGTCAACGGTTCTTGGAAGAAGCGTTTGTTGTGGTCGTTAAAATGCGAGAACCCAAACGAGGTGATCACGGGTAAAATTATTTATAAATTCTTGTGAAGTTTATATTTTACTTTGAATCTGGGTCTTTACCCATTCATTTATCTCTCCTGCTTGTGCTCAACGTTTAAACTTGACTCAGGAGAAATTAGACTTTGACTTTCTGTGGAAACTTCGTTAGGAGAAACTTTCATCACATCCATCGCTTATAAATCTTGTTTGATTCAAGTTGGCACCATCACCTTACCATTGACCTTATCTCTTTAAAGATACTTGCTTTTGATGTGATTTTAGGGATTGATTGGTTAACTACTCATCATGCCAAAATTGATTGTTTTCGTGAGGTTGTTAGCTTTCATATTCCTAAACAACACGTTGTATGAATTCAAGCAACTAAACCATTAAAATCAATCAACATCATATCTAATCATAAAAGCTATTCGTTTATTAAAAAAGCGGATGTCAAGCTTTCTTAGCCCATGTTATGGATTTGAATAAAGACACGTCAAATTTGAATAATATTCTGTTGTTATTAACTTTCCTGACGTATTTCAAAAAAACTTCCGGCCTACCCCGAGCGTGAAGTTGAATTCTTTATTGACCTTGAACACGTACAAAGCCCATTTCTAAAATCACATATCGAATGGCTCTATTGAACTTGAGAGTTAAAGGTCCAACTACGAGGAGTTGTTGGACATCGGTTTCATTAAATCTAGTACATCTCCTTGGGTGCTCTGTTTTATTAAGTAAAGAAGAAAGACGGAGTATCGCGACTTTGTATTGACTATCGGGAATTGAACCATGTCACTATCAAGAATAGGTATCCTCACCTCGTATTGATGACTTGTTTGACCATTCTGAGGAGCACAATTCTTTTCAAAAATCGATCGTCGTTACGGATATCATCAATGAAGATTAGAATCGAGGATATTCTAAAGACCGCTTTAGAACTCGATGCGGGGCATTATGAATTCTAGTCATGTCTTTTGGATTGACTAATGCCCCGCGGCTTTCATGGATATGATGAACCGAGTATTCAAGGAATATTTGGATCGGTTCATTGTTTTCTTTATTGATGACATCCTCATATATTCCAAAAGTCGTGAAGATCATGAACACCATTTGAAAATTTGGTACTACAAAGGCTTCGTGAAAATAAGTTATATGCCAAGTTAAAGAAATGCGAGTTACGGCTTGAGGAAGTAGCATTTCTTGGGCACGTCAGTGTCAAAATATGGAGTATCTGTTGACCGTGAAGATTGAAGCAATACAAAGTTGGGAGCAATAGAAGGCGGTGGTATGAAGTCACGTAGCTTTACAGGTCTCTAATTGGTTATTATCGGAGATTCGTGGAAGGTTTTCTCGAATCGCTACTCAGATTAACTTCGTTGACTCGGAAGGATACAAAATTCGTTTGGAGTGAAGAATGCGAAGAGTTTCCAAAAGCTTAAGAGAGACTTATTTCAAAGACTGCTATTCTAACAATACCATCCGGTTCGGATGGATTTGTTATCTCTGATGATGCTTGGGGAAAAGGGTTAGGATGTGTTCTCATGCAACATGGGAAAGTCATAGCCTATGCCTCATGACAACTTAAAGAATATGAGAGAAATTATCCTACTCATGATCTAGAGTTGGCGGCCCGATCGTTTCATATTAAAAGATCTTGAGGCACTATCTTTATGGGGAGAAAGTGGAGATATATTCGGACCATAAAAGCCTTAAATATTTCTTCACTCAAAAAAAACTTAACACGCGGCAATGACAACGTTGGCTCGAGCTATTGAAGACTACGACCACACTATTCAATACCATCCTGAAAAAGCGAGCGTGGTGGTAATGCGTTGAGTAGAAGATCATATCACGAGGAGCGAGTGCAATGATGTCAAGTATCGCGACAGAGCCAACTTTAATAGAAAAAGTTAAGGTTGCTCGAGCCACCGCGAGCCGGATGATGCATATGAAGAAGAAAGTACAAGAAGGTCTTTATTAGGAAGCGAGAATCGATGAAGAAGGAATACTTGAGTCCACTCTAGACTTTGTGTTCTAACGACTACGATTTGAAGTACAAGATTATGATGGAGGCACACAATACACCATTTGCAATCCATCCCGGAAGTACTAAAATGTATCGTGATCTTGACATATATTTTGGTGGAACAATATGAAGAGAGAGATTGCAAAAGTTTATCTCAACATGTTTAACTTGTCGGCGTGTAAAGCGAAGCATCAAGTGCCTAAGGGACCATTACAACCACTTGAGATTCGAAATAGAAGTAGGAACACATTACCATGGATTTCGTTCTGGGTCTTCCCACGGTTTCTCAAGGCATAAATGCTATTTGGGTTATTGTTGATAGATTAACCAAGTCTGCACATTTCTTGCCGAATCGGGAGACTTATTCTCTTGAACGTCTTCTTTAGTATGTAAATGAGATTGTGAGGTTGCATGGCATGCCAAGATATCTATAGTTTTGATCGTGACCCAAGATTCACTTCAAGATTTTGGGTTAGCTTGCAAAAAGCTATGGAGTGCAGTTTACGATTGATTCGGCATACCATCCTCAAGCAGACGACAATCGAGAGAGACTATTCAAACTCTTGAAGATTTATTAAGACTTTGTGTCCTGACTTCAAGGCGGTTAGGATAAGTATTTACCATTGGTGGAATTCTCCTACAATAATGATTATCGAGGCAAGTATAGGTGTGGCCCCATTCAAGCATTATATGGATGAAAATGTCGCTTCCAAAGATTATGTTGGGGCGAGGTGGGTGAAGCAACATTGTTGGGACCCGAGTTGAGTGCGTATGACCACGAAAAGATTCAAATGATTAGACAACGCATACAAACGGACACGGATCGACAAAAGAGTTATGCGGATCTTCATTGAAAGGGTGTGGAGTTTAGTATAGGGGATCGTGTATTGTTGCGTGTTGCCCGTGGAAGGGAGTTATAAGATTTGGGAAGAGAGGAAAGCTCAATCCACGATTTATTGGTCCATTTCAAATTCTTGACCGAGTAGGAAATGTAGCCTATAGACTCGCTTTACCTCCAAGTATATCTCATGTTCATAATGTGTTTCACATATCTGTACTTCGTAAATATGTGAAAGACCCGAACCACGTTATTGAGTTAGAACCGGACGAGATAGCTGAAGACTTAACGTATGAGGAGGTACTTGTCAAGATCTTGGATAGGAAGGAGCATGTCCTACGCACGAAGGTCATACCACAAATTAAAGTCTTCTGGAGGAACCATGCTATAGAAGAAATGACCTGGGAATTGGAAACGAAAATGAAAGCGAGGTATCCTCATCTTTTCGAAACACCAGGTAGGTATGTCAATTTCGAGGACTAATTTTCATAAGGAGGGGAGGTTGTAAGACCCCAAATAATTAATAAATGAAATTTAATTTCCTCTAATTATTATTTTGAAATAGTAAGGGTTGATGTGATTAATGTGGATAGTTATGGGTAAAATCATGCAAATATTTCAAAATAAGCAGTGGTTATAAAATATTCATTGTTGTTGGGAATACTCGTTTTGGTCGTGGAATATTAAATGCTTGTCGGGAATATCCGTCTGCGACGGTAGCGACCGATAATATGGCCCCATGTAGAAAAAGATTGGAGGAAGAAACGACAAATATAAGTTGTTTAAAAATAACTACAGTAATTGTTACCGTTTACTGTTTGTTGGAATACCCGGTGGTTAAAACGATGTCTGCACGTTGTTGCCGCGATGACACGCGGTATTGCACCAATTATTGACTCTTACGTGAAGGCACTACTCAATAATGGTTACGATAATTCTTTATTCGATTATTTTATTGGTTCAATAATTGTTGTGTTTATATTTTATATTCTTTGTTGTTTGAATAATTGTCATTACACAAGTATTTTTCATTATCGAAGCAATAATTCATATTATCCTAATAATATTATTAGATAACATTATTGGCAATGTCTAGAAATTTACATCTAAGAGAGGTTTGGTCACCTAATTGCGCTACCAAGAAGGGAGAAATTCTTATTGGAAAGCCCCTTTTCCTTTGAACCTGCTGGTTATCAATATTGTGATTACAGTAATATTATTTGTGAATAATTAATTATTGATTCATATGATGAGGAAAATATTAATTTTATGTGGATATAGATGGAGAAAATTTTTAATGTGACAATTGTTGAAAATTAAAATTTTATCTTTTTCTGATAAAATAATTCATTTAAATATATATTATTATATTTTAATAATATAATAATGGTGATATTTTTACAACGAATGTGGGATATATGAGTATACGAGGAGAAAGAGTATTTTTGTTGCAATAAATGTTTAAAACATGTTAAACATGTCGGTGGACCCCATTTATTGACTGAAATTTGATTATAACACAATAAAATCGCTTCAGTTGGTGGATTTCGGTCAATTTTTGTTTGGAATTTGAAAATCCTTTCTTACAGAAAGTTGTAGAGAATTGAATTTCCTATAAAAACTCATGAGATTTGAATTTTCCGACAAAAGGGCTATTTATTGTGAATTATTGAAGTTAAATTTAAAAAATAATTAATTTTTGGAAGTTTTAATTGTTTAAAATAACAAAAATGTTTTTTATATGTTGTGAGCCTCATTAATCACATGCTAGGTGGCTGATTTCAGATTCCTAAAGGATTGCGTAGAAAATTTTATATAAATATATTATTATATTAAATTTTCTGCTTTGGTGTTCTAGCAATTTCTATAAATAGGTGTTTAGGTTAGAATTGAAAATCACACCGTTAAATGAAGTTTTCTCTCTATATTATCGAGCGTATTCTTGTGAGTATTTTGAGTATACTTTGAGTATTCTTTATCGGTGAAAGTTCGAGTTATAAATTTATATCCAATATTCCAGTTAAATCTTGTTTTCAAGGTAAGGATATTATTTTTTTAAATAATGATATTATTTTTTCAATATCATTATCTTTGAAATATTGATCTGAAGTTTTATCAAATTTAGAACTTTTGGTGTCGGAAATTCTTATTTACGTATCTGATCTTATTCACGAATCTACAAAGACTATTCATCGAAAAATGAAAATTTTCCTTTTAGTCCAAAAATATCTATTGTGGATACTAGTTTTGATTGTATCCATGTTTTGATCATTCTTGAATTTTACACCACTATGATTATTTTTGATGTATTTTTTGACGTGGATAAAACAAAAGTCTAATCCTTAATCCTTAATTCTTGTCATTTTGTTTCACCTGGATTCGTTTTTTAAAAAAAATATTTTTATCATCCTCGGTCTTAAATGATGATATTATTGAATATCTTTGGCTTTTAGTGCAAAAAGATGAATGATTTCGATGAATATCTTTGGCCCGTAGTACAAAGATGAGCAGTGTTTAGATGAAACATGACCCAATGGTGAATGTCCTTGGCACATAGTGCAAGGATGAATATAAGATTCGGATATATATTGATTGATGTTACGGGGGATAAAAATATTGATGATGGATTTGTTAAATTCATAGATATTAGTAGATTTCATCCTCTACGTAACTCTTACATGAATTAATATTTTTTATTGCGAGTATTGATTTAAAATTTGTTGTCATTGTATTCTATTAAATTTTTCTATTGAAGACTAACGATAATTTGTTGTATATTATCTTAGTCATAATATTCTTCTTATTGGGCTAGTTGAGCTCACCCTTTTCCTTTTGTTCCATTTTTCTTCTCGGGAGGCGAGAATGTAGCGAAGTGCAGTGGGGTATGGAATGATGGTTTTAGAGAGTTGTTTAGTAGTCCTCACCATTTTTATAAAATAATGTATCAATAATTATGATGAGGATTTATTTGTATGTGGATATTGTTTAGATGGCAATATCTCGTATTTAAACTCACAGTTTTACTGTTGTAATAATAAAGTTGTAGTTGTTTACGTGCTGGTGTATTGACAACTCAGAATGGGTGATGTATACCTATTTTGGGGGTGTCACATCTCTAGTAAATTCTAAAGTTACTTTTCACTTGAACACACTCAGAGAAAACCCCAATCTTGCATTGTCATTTTTTCACTAATTGAAAGAATATTGTTAGAGGTTATAGAGTCAAAAATTAAGCAATTGGGCTTTAGAATTTTGAATTTGTTTGCTGTGTTATTGGAGGGGCTTATAGCTGAGGGGCCAAATTCGTTGGTACGAGCACTTGATGCATTGGTTAAGGTCAATGTTATAATAGTAATAGTCTAATAGATTATTTTTCAAATTAGGTATAGTTAGGATTATATTCTATAAGTCCTTCCTGCAATATATAAGATAGAATTTCATTCTATCTCTAGTATATACTTTTAATTTTTGGGGAACTAAATAAATATTCTTGCTTATTATCACTCTCCGTTGTTTTACATAGCGTATGTTTTAGTTTTAAAGCATCATTCATTTATTATAAACTAAAACTATTTTATGTGTCTCACTGTTCTATGATTTGATGATAAATTTGACATGTTTGGCATAAGAAACTTTGGTTCTATGCTTAATATAATTCACATTGTCGACTCTGTCACTAAGTTAATTGATCGATGTAAGTTCTTTGTTAAATTTTATTGAAGGCTTAGACTTTTTTGTTGTTTCAATTGGTTTTGTAACCGAAACCGCACCAATTAAAACTGCACCTGTGACGCCCCCAAAATAGAAATACATCACCTATTCTGAGTCGTCAAATACATGGTACAGAATAAAAATACAATCTTAATTATACAACAAGAGAGCTATGAGTTTAAATACAAATACTGTCTTTCAGACAATATCCACTCTCAAAATAAGTTCTCATTACATTTATTGTCACACTATTTAACAGAATAGTGAGGACTACTAGCTATCTATCATCCGTACCATCACTTCGTTCCCCGACTCGTCCCAGCTACGTTCTTATTTCACGAAGAAACGTTGAAAGAAAGGATGAGCTCAACTAGCCCAGTAAGAAATATTATGACTAAGATAATGCAGAATAAATTATCATTAGTCTTCAATAATGTTAAACCGATAATATACAATAGACATCAAGTTTAATCTGCGGTATTACATCTGATCCATTAAAAGAGCAAGTAGAGAATAAAATCTACTATCTTTTATGATTTAAAAGGTTTTTCATCACTTTTATCATTTGAGACTCGACATTATTAAATAATCCACATCATCCCCTCGCACTACTGGCCAGGATATTCATCGAGTCACGACCACAAATTATCCATGCCACTACGGGCCAGGATATTCGTGTATTCATCAATGGTCATGATCATGCCAACAATCATCCATCAATGCACTACTGGGGCGATGAAGACTTTTATCACATCATTTGTAACATTACGGTCATGATTACACCGAATAATCCTCAGTCATAATCATACCAAGTCCATTTATGCACTTCTGAAGCCGAGATGACTTTCAAAAAATATAAACATGAGAATGATGATAATGATATAAGAGTTCAATAAAACAAGTTCACGAATTAATTTATTCAGGAACTAATAACGTCCCAAATTGTCAACATGATACTACTTTGTAGAGTAAAATTCAAGAATGCTCGAAAAAATATTTTCATGAAAAATCTTTGGATGAAAGCTTGAATATCGAGGATATTCCACTAATTTCATGGAGTATAGAAGTCAAAATTTTAACCAATTGAGTATAATAACGAATGGAATAACAAAAGAAATCACCATGCATCCCAGATTGGCATGGCGAAAGTTATTCCAACGTATTAATAATAATAACGGAATCGAATTCGGTGAAATTCACACCGACGGGATGTCCAAAATGTAATAATAAATGCGAATAATAAATAATGGAACCCGAGTCCCACAGTAAAAGCGCATGCATGTATATTAAAACGGCTGAATAATAAATAAAGATTTTAACCAGTCCGTGTAAAACACACGACATGGATATTCCAACGGTATAATAATAAAGATTTTAACCAGTCCGATGTAAAACACATGCACGTGATGTTCTAACGTAATAATAAAATGAGAATATTAGAAGAATGTCACCAAGTATAGGGTGATCAGCGTATACAAAGTTATTCTAACAGAATAATAAAAATAGAATAACAACAGTTCTTCTTCATGAATAAGAAAGAATAACACCCTTATCGTAAAAGAAATCGAATATAAGAGTAGGGAAGTAACATAATACTTTTCATAGTTTCTCATAATTTTTCTCTCTGGAGTTTCAAAGAATTAAGTAAGAAATAATGAAGGAATGAACTTATTTATAGAGAATGGAAGTCAATTGTTCATGAACGAAATTATTTTCTTCAATCACTTAATGCAATCAACTAACAATTAATGCAATTAATGCAATCAACTAATAATTAAATATAATATATATATATATATATATATATATATATATATATAAACACATGTTTTCTATCAATATAATATATTCCACTAGATTTTTTATCCCCCCATAACCAAAATCAATCCCCCACTCACCCACCCACCCTCCCTCCCAAAAATTAATTTCACTACACTCTTACACATCACTATCACACTACCACTTTTCTACCATTTTTCACTCACACGCATATCACACACCTATCACTTTCACATATCATTTTCTCCCACCATATACTCAATACATACATATACTACCATACGTATACTCTTCCATTTTTAAAATCATTTTTCTAACACAAATGGGCCCCACATGTAGGCCCCACTTTTATAAAAATTTCTACTGATTATTTTTGAAAAATGGGTAAAATAAAGGTCCATAAAATAAGCAAAACTTCATAAAAATTACTTTAATAATTTAAACAACATTTATCACCTTTATTATAACTCACAATATTAATCGATCAGGTCGTTCCCAGGAAAGAGGGGGCTTTCCAATAAGGATTTCTCCCTATTGACGCGCAATTAGGTGACCAAACTTCTCCTCGCGAACTTCAGACATCGTTAATATTGCAATTTATAATATTAATAACTCTCATCATTTCTATTATTGATTTAATAATATATAAAATATTGACAATAATTGAATCAAATAACGTGAGATAATATGCAACAATTCTATAAAGAATAATTGAACAAAACCGAGTGACTTCTCACGTAAGCATTAATAATCAATACCGTGTGTATACTTCTATGCAACCACGCCAGACATCGTATTTTTACTACCGAGTAGTTCAACGATGATTATTAATTAAAACTTTCGTCGTTATTTTTAATAAAATATTTTTGTCGCTTTTTTCAATCCGACAATAATTCCGTTGTGGGATCCACCAATGATTGTGCCATCGTACGAATATTCCTCGACACAAAGAATATTTCCTGACCAATCGAATATAATATAACAACTTGCATACTTTGCAAAATTTATAAATATTATCCACAACTATAACATTATATCAAATCTACACCATAATATAAAAAAAAAATATTTCGAGAAAATTAAATATTTATTCATAAAATCTGGGGTCTCACAGCACCGTACACTTTAAAACTGCATCACACCAATCACAAGCAATTTCGTGTGCGATTTTAAAATTTTCAAATCGCACCTAAATGATTTCGAATACAATTTAAATTTTAAACCGCATCAAACCGCATCATACTCCTCCTAGTTGTGTATGAGCCGGTGAGAATAATCAGAGAGTTTCTCTTTTTAGTAATTGCCTCGGTGTATGGGTGGGGTCCATAGACAGATTGGCTATTAAAAGCGGGTCCCATTCCCATATGGAGGATCAAGTGCAGTGCAGTGCAGGAAAAGACCAAATCTGGTTAGTCAATACGTCACTAACCTTATCTACTCATTACTCATTAATGTGAGTGTCCTATGTTTTAGACAAATTACGTTTTAAAATTTTATTAAGTAATTTCTTATAGTAGTTTTTAATATTAATACTCTCTTTTTTTAATACAAGACAAAAAATAATATAAAGAATTAATATTATATTAAAATTAATTTTTTAATATTTATACACAATTTTAAAACGTCTTAATAATATTAAGGGAGGGAGGGAGTACATTACGATTAGAAAATATAGTAAAAATTGATAATTTTCAAAAGACTAATTTTATAGCGTTAAATTATGAAAGTGGCAACCATCTTCTTGCGCATGAGAATGAAAATTGAAATTTACCCAGACGGAATATGATACTTCTTTACAAACTAACTCCTTTTAACTCGTAAGAGTTGAAAATCTTGTTCAGAATTATCCAATCTGACTTGCTTGGGGTAATCCTTTTGAAATCAAATCAAGTGCAATACGGCCCGAATCAACAAATTGGCTCTCCTCACTCCAATTCTAGACAAAAACAAGGAATAATTTACATACTTGTACGCAGGGGCAGATTCACCCACTAGGTACGGATTTTAACTAATTTTTTTATATAAAAAAAAATTTGAGTTAATTATAATATTTTTGTAAAATACTGTATATATTTCAAACTAAAAAGATTTTTATATTTGTATTTAAAATTAGTTTATAAACCTACGAAATCCGAACCCGCCCAAATTATACATATCTATATAGTTAGATAGATTAAGTGTTTTATTTTTTAAAATTACTTACCGTTTATCAATATATTTTTAACATCTCTTCTATTTTCATTGCGTTTATTTATTTATTACTATTATAAAAAAAAAGTTACATTATTTAAGAAACAAATAGTAAGAACCCTTTTTTGTTAAAAAAAATAGAGAAATTCAAAACTTGCCTCATCCATTATTATGTATTTCTTATTTTTTTCAAAAATACTTATTAAACTAGTCAATAAAATATCTATCTTTTAACAATTTATGAATACCAACTAGTATTTTTTGACGAACTAAATTTATTATAATTTTAATTATATTTTAATAGTTTCCCATCCAAATCCGCCCGCCCAACCCAATGTGTTGATACTTGGGCAATGAATGGAAGACAAACCCGACCTGACTTTTAAACCCGTTCAACCCATACCCAACAAATTTTGTGTGGGTTGAGACTGGGATGAACCCACCCAATTTGTGTGGGGCAAGAGAGCTGTAGCTAGACGCAAAACACGTGATGTTGACCATTACAAACTCCAAAACTCCTCAAGAAAGCAACAGCGACAACAGGATTGATTAGAGTAGATAAATTAAATTTATGTGCTTTATTTGAAATAGTCCAAGGGGAAAAAACATCAACGTTATAGGCCGGCCGGCCACTAGTAAATTGGCTGGAGGGAGTTTGTACAAAAGAGTATGTAAATTGGAAATACTAACTAATAGAAGATGTTTTACAAAACATGAGCACTAGTATTGTTTTTGGTCTTTTTCCTTGAAAATAAGTGAGAGAGAACCAATTCCTTCAATAATTATATTACTAGTATTCTATTATATATATATATATGATATATGTTTGAACCCCTCCCCTCCCCTCCCCTCCCCTCCCCCTCACAAGAAAATTATTCAAAAAGATGAGAATCAAATTGGCCGACTAAAGTACAAAAAATTACAAAATTTCTTGCTAGTGTAAGTAACACTGTAATACTACCTCCTTTCCTAAAAGATTATCGTTTAAGATTTTTGCACATGAATTAAGAAAATATCATTTACTACGTAAAATTTGTTTGAAATTTCATTACTACCCGGGAAGTTAAAAACTACGAGATAATTTCTTGGGACAATGAAAGAAGGTAGGGGTAATATAGGAAAGTAAATAATTTATTCTCCTCGAAAGTTGTAAACGACAAACATTTTGGAATAAATTTTTTCTTCTAAAACGACAATCTTTTAGGAACGGAGAGACTACTATTTTTCAAACTATGAAATACAGGTAGATGACATAGCCTATAGGAAAACAACCGCTTCGCATCTTCGTTAAGTAAGTAAGTCTGCAAGTGAAGTGGACAAAATAGCAAAAAATTACTCCTTTTCCACAAATTAATTTATGTAATACTACAATGGCAAGAAAATATCCCTCCCTGCTTCGAATTCGATTCGAGGGCATAACCTTGTTCATCTTATGAGAAGATAAAGATCCCTTCATCTTATGTGAATTTCTTAAATATCAATCTTTGATGATCAGGTAATGTAACAAAAGTCAGCAGCAATTCCAAGACAGTTAACTCATGAGAAGAGAAGGTAACAACTTCACTAATTTTCACCATACATGCATACATACTTTCAAGTGTTCATCTTATGTAGTACTAGTAATTAACACCCAACAAAACATGTCAATATTTTTGCTGCCCAATTAGCATGAAAATTAACTATTCTCTCCAACTCAAAATAATTGGAGCTCATTTACAATAATAAGCCAGCAGCTTTCTTAAATAGTCCTCATACCAGATAATCACTCACATATTCTTAATCACTCACATATTCCCACTCAGATTCATCAAATAAACCAAACCACTATTATACAATCATAAAGCATCATAATAGCTAAAAATACTAGTATAAACTACTAATCAGTTCAATTCAGCACAACTATAAACCAGATAATCAACATCACAAACCCCTAAACCCACTAAACCCCCCTTGATGAATCCCAAACTTACATCGCAATAGATCTTCCATTGCCCCCGCCGTGAACATACCAAAACACTCTTCCAGCCTCATCGGAATTCCCCTTATCTATTGCAATGGCCCCAAATATAGCACGAAAGGTGCCGCAGACCAAAGCAGGAGAGGTCGAATTAGTCCTTCTAGAAACCCTGACTATCTTCTGCAACTCTAACTGCATTCCATCAAGATCACACGACCCCTCCACTTTTGAAATCTCTGCAATCCTACGGTTCAGAATTTTCGCCGATATTTCAATATCGATGGTAAGCGAGGTGAGAGAAACCGAAGTCTCGATCACGCTCGCGCCCAAAACGCTCAGTGCTTTGTTGTTCTCCTCTGAGAACGAAGAGTGAGTCATTGCTCGGCGAAGCAGATCAATGCGCTGAAATTTATAACTGAAAACAAAGAGAGAAAAATTAACAAAGTCGGGTTAGTGATAAAATTGAGAGTTTAATATGGACTTGCTTAATTTGTTTTTGGAGGGTTTCGAGTGCCACAGAGAATGGGGATGATTTGAAGCTGCCTACGTGGAGCGATTTCGCTTGAACGGAATCCTGTAAAGATATGATTAGGGTTTTAAGAGGCAGGCAGGGTTTTGGTCGGAAAATATAGACAAGAATGTATTACCAGAAGAGGACAGTAGATTAGGAAGGCGAGGAAGATGAAGAAAACGAATTCGCGGGAAGGCATTTTTTGCTTGGAATTCTTTCTTTCTCCCTCTTCACTCTGCTGCTGTAGTGTTTATTTATTACTCCAATAGTAATACCCTTTATCTATTCATTATTTGGTTCTTCTTCTTTATAAGAACGAAGACCACTTTTTTAGATCAGGATCCGATCCATTTCAATTGATATAGAGACTAAAAATTTAAATTTAAAGTTCTTAAATCTAAAGTTTAGAAATTGTTACTTTATCTAAAAGTTATTAACTTAATTCTAACTAACTCATTTAAAATTCACTAACTTAACTCTAATCACTTTATTTAAAAATCAGTAACTTAACTCTAGCTATTAATTTAATATAATAATAATATATTATTATTATTATTATTATGTCTCTTATTGATTTTTTAATAATTAATAATAATAATAATTTTATTATTATTATTATGAGCATTATAACTTTTAAATGAAACGTCTAAAGGAAGATATAATAACTTTAAATCTAGACCTTTAAATGGAGAAGATCGTAATCCCACTTTTTTATAGAGGCAGTTAGTTTGCAGATGATGATATTATCAATAAAGTGCAAACAACTAGTGACATCACTTATCATATACATGTCGATATTGTATTCATTAATTAATTAAAATTAACTTTATATGAACAGTCAGTCATCTGTCTCTATTCACGTTTGGAAGCGAAGCACTGCAGTTTCAGTTTTGTTATGCATACCGGACCAGACCTCTTTCAATTTCAAGAATGCAGGGGTTACTTTAAAGGATAAATTACATATTTTATTATATTTTTAAAAATAATTATAATAATAATGTACTAATAAAATATTTATACAATTAATATATTTAAAATTTTATTTACATAATTAGTGTAATTAGGATTCCTTAATTTAGAAAATTAATATGCAGTTAGGATTCTTTAATTTAGGGGATTAAGATTGATTTACTTATTAAATTAAGTAATTAATAAGTCCCAATTACTTCCAGCTCTCTGAAACTCCCAACTACTTCCAGTTTCTTCTCTCTTTCTTTATATCTCTACAATTTCTGTCGCTATTCTGTGCGGATCGAAACCCTGGGGCACTTGACAGTTCTTGATGTCCCAATACACACCGACGTCTTCGCCGCCATGTACTGACCTTCTGTCGCTCCTCCTACTACAATATTCGGCGTCGTTCCATCCCCAGCCATTGTAGTGAGCACAACTTCTAAAACTATTTTTTTTTTCTTTTTCGGTCGGCCCTGTGATTGACAGATTTGTCTCACCGAATCTACCTTTCTCCCGGAGGTGGTGGTTTATATATTAAGAAGTTAATTATAAAAAAATAATATGTATTTTTGATATGTTTCAAGCCCCTAATTATATTTATCGTGCGAAAAATGGGCTTTTTCTTTTTCTTTTGAAGTAGAATATGAGTTTACCATGGAATTATAAGGGGGTGTTTGGGTATGCGATTTTTTTATAGTACAGTTGGTAGCCAAACATTCATACCAAGGTAACCAATTCAATGTTATTAGGTTTTTAATTTATTTTTAAAAAATCTTTTATAGTTTTTTTTTTAATAGTGCAGTTGGTAGCTAACACTTTTGTGACGCCCCCAAAATAGGTATACATCACCCATTTTGAGTCGTCAATAATATGGTACAGAAACAACTACAACTTTATTAATACAACATATAAACTGTGAGTTTAAATACAAATATTGTCATCTAAACAATATTCACACCTAAATAAGTCCTCATTACAATTATTGGTACATTATTTTACAAAAATAGTGAGAACTACTAAACAACTTTCTAGAACCATCATTCCACACCCCGACTAGAACTCGCTACATTCTCGCCTCCTGAGAAGAAAAATGGAACGAAAAGGAAAAGGGTGAGCTCAACTAGCCCAGTAAAGAATATTATGACTAAGATAATATAGAACAAATTATCGTTAGTCTTCATAGGAAAAATCGATATAATACAATGATATGAACAAATTTCGGATCAATATTCTGGAATGAAATAATAATTCATAGATGAGTTACGTAGAGAATGAAATCTACTATAATCTATGAATTTAAAAGTCCATCATCATTATTTTATCCTGTAACATCAATCAATATTCATCTTGAATCAAATATTCATCTTTTTTTCTGAGCCAAAGATATTCATCATTAGTCATGTTCATCTCAACACTTGTTCATCTTTGCACTACAGGCCAAAAATATTCATCAAAAATTCATTCATCTTTGCACTACATGTAAGACCCCAACTTATTATAAATGAAATTTAATTTTCTCTATTTATTATTTTGAAATAGTAAGGGTTGATTTAATTAATGTGGATAGTTATGGGTAAAATACGCAAATATTTTAAATAAGCAGTGGTTATAGAATATTCGTTTGGTCGTGGAATATCCGTCTTATCGGGGAATATTAAATGCGACCCAATGACCATGTGTGGACCCCATAACGAAAGCGATTGGATGAAGAAAATGACAAATATAAGTTGTTTAAAAATAACAGGCGTAGTTATTACTGCTTATCTTATTAAAATACCCGGTGGTTTAAAACACAAGATGGCAGATTGCACCAATTATTGATTCTTACGTGAAGGCACTTCTACTCGATAATGGTTACGATAATTCTTGCTCAATATTTTATTTTATTGATTTAATAATTCTTTGCGTTGATATTTTATATTGTTATTGTTTCAATAATTGTCATTACACAAGATTTTCATTATCGAAGCAATAATTCATATTATCTGAATAATATTATTAGATAACATTATTGGCAATGTCTAGAAAGTTACGTCTAAGGAGAGGTTTGGTCACTAATTAATTGCGCTACCAAGAAGTGAGAGAAATTCTTATTAAAAGCCCTCTTTTACGGGAGCTGCACGGTTGTCGATATTGTGATTTTGTAATATTATTTGTGAATAATTAATTATTGATTCATATGATGAGGAAAATATTGATTTTATGTGGATATAGATGGAGAAAATTTTAATGTGACAATTGTTGAAAATTGAAATTTTATCTTTTTCTGATAAAATAATTCATTTAAATATATTATTATATTTTAATAATATAATAATGATGATATTTTTACGATGAATGTGAGATATATGAGTATATGTGGAGGAGGAGTATTTTTGTTACCAAAATATATTTAAAGCATGTTTTATGTGTCGGTGGACCCCATTTCTTGACTGAAATTTGATTATAGCATGTAAAATCGTCCGTTTGTGGATTTCGGGCAATTTCTGTTTGGAATTTGGAAAAACTTTCTTCTGTAAAGTTGTAGAGAATGGAATTTCCTATGGAAAGTCGTGAGTTTCGATTTTTTTTGACAAAAGAGCTAATTATTATGAATTATTAAAGTTTCGAAGTTCCGAAATAATTGATTTTTGGAAGTTTAAAATAATTTAAATAAGAAAAATGTTTTTTGTGTTTGGTGGGCATCTTTAACACATGCTAAGTTGCTGAATTCAGATGATTCTAAGTGGGCGTAGACAAATTAGTATATATATTATTATTATATTAAATTTTCCTTTTGGTGTTCTAAGCATTTTCCTATAAATAGGGTCTTAGGTTAGAATTGAAAATCACACTTTAAATCAAGTTTTCTCTCTATATTATCGAAATTATTCTTGTGAGTATTTTGAGTATACTTTGAGTATTGCTATACGGTGCAAGTTCAAGTCATAGCCTATATCCGGTGTAAGGGATGTAATTTTATTCGAAAATGATATTATTTTTTCAATATCATTATGCCAAAATATTGGTTGGAAATTTTTATCAAATTTGAAACTTTTTCATGTCGGGTTACTTATTCATGAGTTACTATTCACGAGTTACTATTCACGAAGTACTTATTCACGAAGCGTGATGATGTTTTTTGTGAAATTTTTATCTTTTGGTGTCTGAGTTACTTATTCACGTATACAATTCTATTCACGTGTCTGACCTTTATTCACGAATCGACACTATTCACGTAAAAAATTAAATTTTTATTTTTCGTCTAAAATATCTATTATGGATACTAGCTTTGATTGTATCCATGTTTTGATCATTCTTGAATTTTACTCCACTCGATTACTTATGAAGTATTTTTGAACTTGGATTGTTTAAAATACTAATCCTTAATATTGTTCTTTTGTTTCAATTGGATTCGTTTCCTTTAAAATATTTTTCATCATCCTCGGTCCTAAATGATGATATTATTGAATATCTTTGGCCTATAAAGTGCAAAGATGAATGATTTTCGATGAATATCTTTGGCTCGTAGTGCAAAGATGAGCAGTGTTGAGATGAACATGACCGATCGATTAATATCTTTGGCCGTAGTGCAAAGATGAACAGTGTTTAGATGAACATGACTTAATGATGAATATCTTTGGCTCCAGTAGTGCAAAGATGAATATTTGATTCCGATATATATCGATTGATGTTACAGGATAAAATATCGACGATGAACTTTTAAATTCATATATAGAAGATAGTAGTTTGCATTCTCTACTTAACTCTTCTAATGAATTGTTGTTTCACAGCAGATTGTTGATTTAAAACCTGGTTGTCTATTGTATTCTATTAGATTTTTCCTGTTGAATACTAACGATAATTTGTTGTATATTATCTTAGTCGTAATATTCTTTACTGGGCTAGTTGAGCTCACCCTTTTACTTTTTATTCCATTTTTCTTCTCAGGGGGCGAGAATGTAATGAAAAGTCTTAGTCGGGTATGGAATGAAGGTTCTAGAGAGAGTTGTTTAGTAGTCCTCACTATTTTTGTAAAATAATGTATCAATAATTATGATGGGGATTTATTTGCGTGTGGATATTGTCTAGATTGCAATATCTGTATTTAAACTCACAGTTTATATGTTGTAATAATAAAGTTGTAGTTATTTCTGTACCATGTATTTGGCGACTCAGATTGGGTTGGATGTAATGGACCTATTTTGGGGGCGTCACACTACATGCCAAAGATATTCAATAATATCATCATTTAGGATTGAGGATGATGAAAAATGTTTTTAAAAAAAATGAATCCAGTGAAACAAAAAAATAAATATTAAGGATTCGTATTTCAAACAATCCAAGTTCAAAAATACTTCATAAATAACCGTAGTGAAGTAAAATTCAAGAATGATCAAAACATGGATACAATCAAAGCTAGTATCCATAATAGATATTTTGATAAAAAACGAGAATTTAATTTTTTTCGTGAATAGTCATATTTCGTGAATAATGGTCGTATCGTGAAATAAGAACCCCACACTAAAAGACAAGAATTTCACAAGAAAAATCTTACCAATATTCCGCATAATGATATTAGAAGAAATAATATCATTTTAAAAAAAAAACATCCCTTACCTCGAAAAGAATAATACTTACGACTAGAATATCGATATAACGTCAAGGAACTTGCAATCAGTATAAAGACACTCAAAGTATCAAAATACTCACAAGAATACACTCGATAATATAGAGAGAAAAAACTTCAGTTTCTGGTGTGATTTTCAATTCTAACCTAAGCACCCTATTTATAGAAAAATGCTTAGAACACCAAAACAGAAAATTTAATAAAATATTAATATATATATATATATATATATACAAATTTCTTACGCCCACTTTCTTAGATCTGAATTCAGCAATTTACATCACATACAAGACCCACAATTAATGACAAAAATATTTTTCATATTAAAAATAATTAAAACTTTCAAAAATCAATTATTTCGGAACTTCGGAACTTCAATAATTCATAATAAATAACCCTTTTGTCAGAAAAATTCAAACTTTATGTCTTTTCCATAGGAAATTTCATTCTCTACAACTTTACAGAAGAAAGTTTTTCCAAACAAAAACTGACCAAAATTCACAAACGGACGATTTTACAAGCTATAATCAAATTTCAATCAATAAATGGGCCCACAGACATGTTTAACATATTTTAAACAACTCTTGCAACAAAATACTCTTCCTCCTCATATATTCATATATCCCACATTCATTATAAAAATATCACCATTATTATATTATTAAAATATAATAATATATTTAAATGAATTATTTTATCATAAAAGATAAAATATCAATTTTTCAACAATTGTCACTTTAAAAATTTCTCCATCTATATTCACATAAAATGAATATTTTTCTTATCATATAAATCAATAATTAATTATTCATAAATAATATTACAAAATCACAATATCGACAACTAGGCTGTTCCCAGGAAAGAGGGGGCTTTCCGATAAGGTTTCTCCTTACTGGCGCGCAATTAGGTGACCAAACCTCTCCTTAGACAGAATTTTTTAGACATTGTCAATAATGTTATCTCATAATATTATTCAAATAATATGAATTATTGATCCGATAATGAAAATATCTTGTGTAGTGACAATTATCAAAACAACAATAATATAAAATATCAACGTAGCAATTATTGAATCAATAAAATTAAATATTGAATAAAGAATTCACTGTAATAATTATTGAGTAAAGCCTTCTTCACGTAAGAATAAATAATTGGTGCAATACCGCAAGTTATTCTGTTTTTAACCAACGGTATTCCAACAAGATAATAGCAGAATAACTATGTCGTTATTTATAAACAACTTATACTTGTCATTTTCTTCATCCAAACGCTTTCCGTTATGGGGCCCACTCATCATCGTTCTTGTGTGGTAAATTTAATATTCCACGACCAAACGAATATTCCCCGACAACAATAAATATTTTATAACCACTTGCTTATTTAAAATATTTGCGCATTTTACCCATAACTAACCACATTAATCAAATCAACCCTTACTATTTCAAAATAATAAATAGAGGAAATTTAATTTCATTTATAATAAACTGGGCTCTTACAACTTTATACAAATATAACCAATTCAGTTTTATTGGGTTACCAATTAATTAAAAAAATTATATTGTAGATTTTTTTTTATAATGCAGTTGGTAGCCAAAACTTAATACAAAGGTAACCAATTCAGTTTTATTGGGTTACCAATTAACTATAAAAAATCTATTATAGATTTTTTTTTTCATAGTGCAGTTGATAGCCAAACCTTAATACAAATGTAACCTACAAAAACTAAAATTGTTACCTTTGAAAGTTTTGGTTACCAACTGCATTGAAATTTCTCTTGGTTACCCACAAAAACTAAAATGGTTACCTTTGTATAAATATTTGGATACCAACTGCACTAAAATTTATCTTTTTCTCCTTTTAATTTCTGGACTAAATCACCCTTCGTCATAATGGCAGCTGTGGCCGGCGTCCATGGTGTTGAAGCGGTGGCGAAGTGGAGGAGGAAGATGACTGGCGAAGGGTAGGAGGAAGATGACGTTGCCAAACTTTGAATATTTGAATTTTATTATTATTTTTGAATTTGAATTTATTTTTGTTGTTAGATCCAAGATATTTGAATTTGAATTATTAATTATGGTAGTTATTTCTCCTTGATTTTAGGTTTCCTTATTATTATGAATTGAATCCTATACTAATTCCCTAAATTAAGGAATTCTAATTGCACTAATATTGTAAATAAATATAGAAAATGTATTAATTGTGTAAATATTTTATGAGTGCACTAATAGTGTAATTACTTTCTAAATGTTGTATACTTATGTAAAGGACCCTAGTTTAAATTGACAAAATTGCTGATTGAGTTTTTAGCATTGCACCTGGAAGTTCTAACTTAGCTTTGGGCCTATCATAATGCTTGGGCTATTGGGATTGGTTTAATGTTTTTCTGATTCATCCTCAATTATTTGTCTTCGTTCCCAAATTAAAAATACAATTTAATTTTTGAGATCAAATCACAACTAATTAGACTTCAAAATTGGTATAATTCATAAAAAAATAATAATAATTAAGTTTTGAAGATTTTCAGATGTCTCATTAACCAGCAAGATCATAGGCTTCCTACCAAGTTCAAGAAATCAAACTCTATAACTTTACTTTTGCTTAATATAATTCATAGTACAAATCAAACTTTATAATTTTGTTTTCATTATCTCTTGTTTTTAATAATAGGGTTGGGCGGCTGTGAAGTGAGAAACTCAAATACTCAACTCAATATTTAACCATGACATTCAATAATTCACATTTATTGTGAATTTTATTAACTAATTTCTCAAAGACCTAGTTTTTTTTTTAAAAAAATACAATATAATTTTATAATCAAATAAAATCAAATAAGTATATCATAAAGAATTAATCTAACATCACCAAATTAAAAAAGAAGAAAACTTCTCACATTAGAAGAAATAAATTTACTTAAGTAAGACATAAAGATAACCACTAGGTTAAGACCACCTCATCGGCCTCAAATACCTAATTTGAACTTAATACTCCCTCCTATTCAGATTAAATGTCTTTTTAGAGTTTAGCACACTTATTAAGAAATAACACAAATGTCTTTTGTGTCCCTAATTAATTATTTCTCTCTCCACAATTATCTCTTCTCATTCTCTATATAGTTATTTCCTTTTAATCATCTCCATTATTCTCCCCATTATTACATTCCCTTCGATCAACGTTCATTCCTCATCTCCCAATGTAAATCAATTACTCCAAAACTAAAGAGCCAAAACTAAGTCTTTGCCGAAAAGAAGTCTTTGAATTGATCTTTTACCTTCAAAGAAAATAAATGTTTAATTGGAGCCAACTGAAGAGCCAAAACTAAAAATTTTAATTTTGCAATGGAGCCAAAACATAAAATTTCCAATAAACAAAATTTTCTAATGGAGTAAAATTTAAAATTTTGCAATAGAGCCAAAATAATTTTTCATATCCTGTAATGTCTATATATAGATATGAAACTAAGCAATTGTCATTCTACATCCATTCATGGCTTTCAATATAAACAATGAGAAACAATTGTCATTGGATTTAAATATGTTTCCAAATGAAGACTATGACTCGCCAGGTAATACTTTTTCATTTTGTGTGCACTACACTTCATTATCTATAATCATAATCTTTCTAACATGCAGAAAATATCGAGCTATGTCAAGAAGAAGAAAGTGTAAGAAAATCAAAGAAAAACCTATCAAATGGAAAAAGATGGGCAATTTATAATGCTTTATTGAAAAGAAGTGTCAATGAGAAGCTGAAAAAAACTACAACCACAGAGGTTGCTGCTTTACTCTCGGTACCTATACACACTGTTCAGAGGATTTGGAAATGAGCTAAAGACAATCCTAATGGACAAGACGTTGATGTCTCCAATAAGAGAAAAGGCAATTGTGGTCGAAAAAGAGTTCAAATTGACCTTAGTCGAGTTCCTGATATTTCCTTACATCGACGAACAACTTTGATGTCACTTGCCGAAGCTTTGGGGGTAAGTTATTCAACGTTATTTAGGCATATACATCGAGGTCTCCTTCGACGTCACTCTAATGCCATTAAACCACATCTAAAGGAAGAAATTATGAGAGCTCGATTGAAATTTTGCATCTTTATGCTAGACCAAAATAGTTTGCCTCATGAACCAAAATTTATTGATATGTACAATATTTTGCATATCGATGAGAAATGGTTCTATATGACCAAATAGACTGAAACTTATTATCTACATCCCATGGAAGAAGATCCTTTGCGCACATGTCAGAGTAAGAACTACATTAAAAAAGTTATGTTTTTGGCTGCAATGGCTCGTCCAAGATTTGACGATGAAGGAAAGGAAGTATTTTCTGGAAAAATAGGAATTTTTCCTTTGTTCTTATCAAGCGACCCAATCAAGAAGTAAAAATAGAAGTTGGGACTTTGGAGATAAAACCAATTACCTCGCTTAAGAGAGAAATATAAAATCTTTTTTGATTGAGAAAGTTATACCAAAGATTCATGAAATGTGGCGAGAAAGGATTCAAGAAAAACCATTTTCATTCAACAAGATAATGGAAGGACACATGTTGATCCAAGGATGAAGAATTTCAAGTAGCACTTTCAGTAAAAATGGTTTTGACATTCAATTGTTATGTCAACCGTGAACTCTCCAGATTTAAATATCCTCGATCTTGGCTTTTTCAATGCCATTCAATCGCTGTAATATAAGGTGTGTCCGAAAAAACTATCAAGAGCTTATTCATGCTGTTGAGAAGTCCTTTGATGAATATTGTCCGAGAAAGGTGAATCGTATTTTTTTGACTCTACAATTGTGCATGCAAGAAATCATGAAAATTGGAGGATCCAATAAGTATAAGATCCCACACTTGAAGAAAGGCGTATTGAAAAGAGAAGGTCGTCTCCCTACACAAATAACTTGTGATCCTACTTTAGTGCAAAATGTTATGAACTCAAGAACATCTTAACAATTCTTTTCTGCTTTTGATTTTGAATTTTACTTTTACTACTCCATTATCGAGCTCTGTTTTTAAGATGTTTGTCATGTTATGTCATTAGCAATTGTTATGTCATATTTTTCTAAGGTCTTAAACAAACAAATGAGTACTTCCTTAAAAAATGCAATTTTCACATCAATGGAACCAACAACAAAAGTGAAAAAAAAAATCATCTTTTAAATGAAACATATCCCATAGTAATTCCCTAACAACCAAGATGACAAAACAATTCTTCTAGAGTTTCTTCTCTCCAACTGCAAATCTAAAAATGCTTGGGAAGAATGATTTTCAAAGATTTCCATATTCTTTCTTTGAACCTTTTTGTTGGCATGAAGTTCTCCTCATCATAATAAAACTTGTTCAAATCAAAGTCACGTTCGAACTTCTTTGCAGAATTTGGTGGAGCATTTTCTTGTTTCCCAACTTGGTGCAGTATAGAGTTAGAAGTGAGATGGAGAGGTTTTTGGTTGTTCATTTTCTTTTTTGTGTTTATGTTCAGTTCTACATGCATCAACGTATTTAAATGAATAAAAAAGGTAATGGTCAAAGATGAAGACAATTAATGAGTTATTGGAACTTTGGTTGTATATCTTGTAAAATGGTTCATGGAATTGCATTTACTAAGCATATTAAATAGATGGGTAAATTAGGAAAAAATAGTACAATATTGCATAGAAATTCTAAAATAACACTTATATAGAATAAAATTAAACTCCCTAAAAAGATATTTAATCTGAATAGGAGGGAGTATAATTTTGTTACTTACTCTATTGAACAAATTATTTAACTTGCCAGTTCGAAATATTATTATACAAATAAACTTAATTCTATAATAACTACTTCCTTCGTTTTTTTACTTGACGTTTTAGGAAAAAACACAAAGATTAATAAGTACAATTAATGCATTGGTCGATTGATTAAAATGAGTATACACATTACCCTTCAAAATTTATTTTAAAATTATGAAAAATAAGTAATTTGTATTTAATGCAGGGATAATATGGTAAATTAAGTTATTCATGCATTTTTGAAATCTACAAAAAAAGTAAAAATGAACAAATTTTACTCCTTGAAAAAGCAAGTAAAAAGGAACAGAGTAAGTATATTTTATGTGATAATAATTGCACAAGGGTAGTCTATAAAATTATTACTCCCTCGTCCCCATAATAAATGTTTTAAATTGACTTTAATGTTCAAATTGATCATTTGTAAAATAAATAATTAAAAATATCTATATAGAATTTTAAATTATAAAATTTGTCATTAGTAGTACATTTTTCATAGTTTATTATGATCATGATCTCTAAACGTATATCTTAAATTTTTTTAAAATTTATTAATTTTAAAATGGTCAATTTGATTATAAAAATCAAACTAAAATATTTATTATAAGACGAAAATAGTATTTTATACCATTCAATAATAATATGTCGTGTAATTAATTTACGAAAAATAAAGAAATTGGAACTATAGTACAATTAAGTAAAGAATTTTACCATGATAAATGATAATTACACAATTTGTTAATATAAATTAAATTTCTTAATTTCTCCTAAGTTACTTATATGTTTCATTTTATATTATCCCGAATGAGTTATGCGTTGATAGATGGAAGTAATTAAGAATTCTTGATATGTCAAATAATTTATTATATTTAATTTTATATAAATATATTAAGAGAACTTTTGTTGCACGAAAAAAATAAATAAAGAAACACTCCCTTCTTAGATATCTCTCTTGCTAGAAGCCAGAACTTTATCATTACACCGGCAGAGAAGACGATGCCAGGTCCGGGTCCGCACATGATGTACGCCCTGGGCACGGGCCAAGCCTTACTCAGCGTGTCCAACGGCAGGTTCAGCCCTCACCACTGCATCACCTACGCCGTTAACGCCTTTTTCGGCCCAGACATGGGCTCCTTCTCCGAGTGGCTCACTTCCACTATCGGCTTGGGCGGTGCCTATGGCTCCGCGATCCAGAATCTAATCCACCACCCTTTCTACTATATCTTGATACTTGGTTTTCCTCTCTCCGTATTATACAGCTGGGTTTCTCGATTTCTCCTCCACAAGGGATTCCTCGATTCCATTTCAGGGGTCAGTTTTTTTTGTTTTGTTTAATTGATTTGATCTCTCCATTATTGGCTGTTTAAGCAACCCTTTGTCGTGAATTGTTACAATAATATTATAGTTTTAGTTGGGTTTCTTTATTGTTTCGGGATTCTGGGTTTTAGTTGCGCTGGCCAAAAAATAGTCAATTTAATTTCACTTCGGGTTGAGCTGGTTATCTAGCATCATAGGTACTTTGTAAAAATAATTTCCAAACTATGCTTTACCCAGATCAGTTAGGAGTCACTTTTATGTAAGCAAATCAAACTCAAGCTCCATTATAAAAAAAAATTGGTGCAAATCTTGAGCAAGCTAATAATCTTTTTGAGGCTATTCGTTTATAATCTAAATTGTTGTTATATTTGGGCTTTCTTGCCAGGAATAGATACCTCATGTGAAAGAACAATGTGTGGGGGAGGGGGTGTGTTTTTTGACAGAGAGCGCGAGACTGAGAATTAATAATTGGAAACTGATATTATCACATGACTTTTTGATATTTTCACATGCAAATCGTTGCTATAGATCCTAGTTTTTACCGTCGCTATACATATATAGTGACACTCGTGAAAATATCAATTTTCTTAATAATTTAGGACTATTGACTATTGACTATTGACATACAAATAATTTCCTCCATCTTGCAATGGATGTTGCAATTGATGTTTTCACACAAATTAAGAAAAGTCATTTTTGAAAATCAAAGTGCCAGTTTTTTATTTTTAATTTTTTTTTTCAGTATTACCCTTATGTTGTGTTTGGATTGGAGTAATGAAGGTGGGAATGAAATGACTCATTCATATGGAATGAAAAAAATTGTGTTTGGTTACAATTAGAATAAAAAAAATTGTGTTTGGTTCCTTGGGAGAGGGAGAACATATGGAATAACTCATTCCAACTAAAATGAAATGAATCATTCCGCTCTTCATTTCATTCCTTCAATCCAAACGTAGCATTAGATAATGCCACATAGAAATATTTTCTTGTATTTACAATGGGTCCTCATGATATAATGGTATAATACTTTTGTATTATATTCACTTGATTTTTGCAAACAAATTACATCTTCTGCAGGATCGTGAGGAAGAGATACATTATTGAATATGTGTCTTAGTGACTAATGTGTAAGACTGTAAGTTCTTATAATTGCGAGTGATCCCAAGATCGTGAGAAATAGTAAGATATTAATGTATCTTATTAAATAATGTGAGCTTGAGTTGCTATGTTAGTGGGAAAGACAACTTAGTTGGAAATAATAAGTTTGTATATGGTTTTTGATTAGATAGGATTGTAAACAGTGTCTGAGGATTATCAAGTGCTTCTTGGTTTACAGAACTCATTAAAGGCTAGACTTCTTAACATATAATGGAAACTGATATGCACATGAAGAATGGAACTACAATTTGCCTTGGTCTATTATATTTTTCTGCTCTGTTTAAGATTCCATGTTTCTCATGACTGGAGTCAATACCAAAAAAGCAGGATTCTTAGTTTGATTGCAAGCATAGTAACTTATTTGATGTGCTGCAGAAAACTCCGTGGACTCAAAGTGGTACTAAAAGGATTCCAAATGGGTTCGAAAACTCTGTACTTGATTTTAAGAACATGTATTATGCGTCACTTGATTCACTTTTGAAATTTGATCCACAAACTTTTTATTACATCTCTATAATTTTTTTGACTCATATCACTAGTGCAGTTTTTATATCCCCACCTGATGTTTCAAAATCCCCCGAGTCATTAAGTTGGGTTTTCGTTTATTTTCCACGCTGTACTAAAATTTGTTGCAAATAGAATGTAATTTCAATTTTATATTTATTGGCTATACATGCAAAACAATTATTTTTGTCAAGTATACATGCATGACATTAGTAGTGTCTTTTACAAGGAAGTGGTTTACTGGTTTGTCATCTTAATGCAGGTGCCCCTTACCAAGAAACAGTGTTTCTTATTGATCTCGGCAGGTTCTTTATCACACTTTTTCTTGGACCACTTGTTTGAGGTAAAATAGTGGAATTGTATGCTGAAACTTTGTTGTTCAACTTATTTGCATTTGTTTAATCTCTGTAGCATAATTTTCAAGGCGGGTGTAGTAAAGTAGAGGTATTCCTCACATAAGTTACCTGGTCAAGTCAACTTTAGGAGTTCAGTTATTTGCAGATAGAGAAACAATGTGAAGATGAAGATTTGAAAGGCTATATTAAAGTGCTAATTCTAGTTGATATTTGGTTTACTATAATATATTCTACATACTTTTACTAAGATATTCTGTTAATTTCTTTGGGTGGTTCAACAATTGCCAAGAATTTGGAGTTTTTGTCTTTGAATGGGCTATATATTGAGACTTACTTTTCTAACTATGAATACTAAATTTATCACTCAAATGTAATTCAAGGAAATTTAGTAGCCTAAATGAGTATGTATGATCACATACTTAGAGCTCAATTAGCTTCCGTATACACTAGCAGGTGTGAACTAATAGTGTTTACCAGAATGGTGGCGTGCCTGAAATTAGGTTCATTGAGTAAATAAGAGAAAGACCCAAAAGGACAGATGTGGCGGGGATATGTTACTAGCACTATGCTTGCCAAACAAAAAAAATTTAGTACCACCAACTTTGTATGATTTAGTGATTATTTTGTAATATCACTTATTTAAAAAAGGGCCGTAATGTAGTATTTGATTTTTGTTTTTTTATTTATTCTGGATTTTATGTAAGATTTCGATTGATTGGTAGGATTATACTAAGACTAGGTTTATATAGATTTAAATATCAAGTTGGTACAAGGCTTTTGCAAGTTGTTGTTTATTGTGTTGTATGATATACCAGCAGCCCATTTTTATTTACTAGTTTGTTAGTCTTAAGGTATGCTTATAGCCTCATATTTTACCTCATAAAACATGTTATCTTCATTTTTGCAAAACTGCTTTGACTTCTACTAATGATGAATATGTTTCAAGCTTGAAGTGACTGTAAAATCATTATTAAATCTTGAACTAAGCATAAAATAAATGTCCGCTGCATATGGGAGGTCTTGGATTTGATGAATCAATCAAGAACGAGAAATTATATCCGCATAAGTTTCTGATTACATACATCCCTACAATCGACACACTTTTCTATTTTTATTCAGGCAGTGAATCTCCTTATTGTTTTAATGTTTTTAATCTTGTGTTTTTAAATTACTAACCATATTTTGCTTTCTTAATTTATAGGAAAATGGGCACTCTTCTTTGTATGTTTGGATACTTAGCACTGGTTGGTGGGCCACTGCTGCACCAATCAATCCAGATGCTGCTGTCATAGTTGGCTTTTTATGCACCTGCTTAATAGGTGGATTCATTTACATTAACAGGTGTTATGTCTACCCTTTATGTTTTTTCTTATGAAGTTTGAATGATGGTGTAGTCAGGTTTTTGACATGCCTCAGCTGCCAACGTTCTTTTCCTGCAGAGTGAAGTCTTTAAAGCAACTTAGTAAACAATCAAATCAGTCTATGACACTTATCATAATAATTGCTGGCCTGTACTGTTTATGGTGTTGGAGCCAGATATACTTGGTCAATCCTCGCAGGGCAGCAGTTGGTGAAGAGGCTGATCTTGGAGTTCTCGTGTTTCTAGGGATTTATTTCTTTCTTCCTCACCGGTTGTGCATCATGTCCATGAATGCAAGAGATTTTCTTGACATGGCAAAGTAACTCCCACAGTAAATCTGACTGTTACCATGAGAATGAGCATCATCCACTACTTTGCACCTGCAGCCTTGACAGTGTAATGATCTTCATCTAAAGATCTCAGGTCTTACTGTGAGAGTTTTTGTGTATCCTTCAGTTACAATCAAGCTCCTAAATGCTACAGGCTCGAGCTCTCCAATTTCCCCCAACTCTTAATTTATAACATCTGTAAGTGAAGATGAAAACTGCTTACCAATTGTCTCTCAATTATATGTACGTCCTCAGACTTGTTCGGAATAGGGGTCTTTCTAAAAACCATGTTACAAATATTATTATATTGCCTTGTTGCTTCTTGGTGTAAATAAAAAGGGGGGAGGGGGAAGAGGGGTGGGCTAGTTTAGAACTTTGCTTGGTTCAAGTACAGGGGTTAGGCAATAGGTATCTTGGCAAATCCTTATATAGAGCAATTTATTTAGGTTAAGCTTGGGACTTGGAAAGCTCTGGGAAAGAAAGAGGCTTATATTAGTTGTTTTTTCGGTTTAAATACTAAGGTTTCTACATGACAAGACTTGAACATGATTTTTTGGGTATAATGTTTTTAATTACTAAAATTTATGTTGGAATATTGTATCTAAGTTTGTTGTATGCAAATCTTAATTTCTGAAAAAACAAATTTCGGATGGAGGGAATGAAAAATTATTGAAAATTTACCAACCTTGTTACACTACATTCATTCAAGCATGATACTAGTTGAGCTTTGAAATTTAAAATTACAAATAATAATTAGAGTCAAGCTCATTTGCACTATGAAGGAAAACCTGAAGTTGGTGGCAAGAAACTTGAGCATGCTTTCAGCTACTTGTCACACCAATGGAGGACGTGGGGAGCTTGCTTCATACAAATTAAGCTAGCTACATGGTGAGGGTACAAGAAAAGGCTGGTATGAAAGCTCGGCAATGGACAACAGAAATGCGCAGCATCTTGGAGTTGGATTTGATGTTTGCTGGAAACACTAAAAGAGGGGCTTTCCAAAAGCTTGGAGGGGCCGAGGGGGGTCGATCCTGTTGACTCTGCCAAACGGACGAGCCTGATTTATCTTATCTGATGAGACATTATGACTGAGTCGTTAGAATTGGTTAATTTTGAATGGAGAAAGGAGCTGCTATGATATATATAATATGCGCAAGACTTGTACAACTAGGTAGACCTGTAATCATTATGTATATATATATATATCTGATTTAGACACTATTTTTTTTAATGATATAATAAATTTACAGAATAATGAAACTCTCACTAACTTGTGCATGTATGTTGAAGAGAGATTATTTGAATGCTTGAAAGCCAAAACCTACAAATCTTCTTCTTATGAGCCTAAAGATAAGAATATAAGACAGATCAGTTAATGATAATAAGATGACAATAAAATTATATGGATTCGTTAGCATGAAGTGAATTTCATAAAAACCACTCTCAAATAAATTATACATACAGAAGATAGATAGAAGGTGATAACTTCAAGCCTTGTGGGGCAAACGTTGATACTGAAGTTGACAATAATTGCATGCAATCGTCGTTCAGTAGCAAATAGCAATGGGCAAACAAATATATTTTTTCTTCTTTTGGGGGTAGGCAAACAAATCTTGTCGTCTTCATACAATTTTATTGATTCTAAAGCACCTTATATATTCTTTGGGTTGATTCTTTTTTTTGTAAGGTTAATAATAATGTAGCTAGTTGGAGATTAGAATATTTTGTAGTGACCCATCACTCCTCTGTCGCCTTCCCTTCTTGTAACAAGTGAAGACAGTTTTTAATTGGAAAACTCCGATTGACTACTTTTTTTGCTGAAATAATCTCTATTGACCGATAGAAGAGTCTCGCTTGTGTGTCAACATTCTATTGATCAATTGACCAATTTATCCAAAAATAAATTTCATACTAACCACATGCTTGCACCTTTTGGTGTATAGATAAGAAGATATTCTATTTTTGAGGGGAGTGATCATAAATTAGCAAATGGCAGCTCGCAGGCTCTCTTCCTTGCTCTCTCGTTCTCTCTCTCTTCCTCCTGCCTTTGCTTCTCCCTTTCTCTCTCCAGGTCGTTTCTCACCACCCCTTCTGTGTTTCTTTTTCATATATGCATCCATGTTAATCTCTGTATGTGACTACAATTTTCCAGATATGCTCTGTCTCTGTGAAACCTGGGTCCTAGGAAAAGAAAAACCTTTACTTTTATCTTATTATCTGCAAATAAATAGTTTAACCTTTTAATTTCAATATTTGTCGTTGTAAGGGGTAATTTATTTTGGCTATTTTGATAAGAAGGTGTAAAGCATCCATGGCTAATTTGGAGTTGTAATTAATGTTTTGTCTGTGTTGTGTTTGTGAGGATCAGGTGTGTAGATAAAAAATAGTGTTTCTCAATCAATGAGTTGAGAAACACCAAACATAAAGAACACATACTTTACTTATAATAACAGATGAAGGCTACATTTTACTCCATGTTTAATCAACTCCACTCCATTCCTAATAAAGATTTATTTGTTTTATTTTTAGGAAATTAAACGTATTTTCAAACTGGTGTAGAACTTTATAGTTTTACTATAAATTCCAGATATGAATTTTTAGATACAGTTCAACACAGATTGTTAACTGGAAATAATTAATCTTCAGGGAGAACTTCCGTCTTGGAAAGGGGCATTCACAGGTTTAGCACTGCTGCAGTTGCTGAGGAGCCCATCACTCCACCTGTTCAAATCAATTACACCCAGCTTCTAATCAATGGCCAATTTGTTGATTCTGCATCTGGTAATTCATATTTTGTGAACATGGTTAATTAACCTAATTCCTTCTGATATATTGTGAAATTAATTTTTGTTGGTCTCAGGAAAAACATTTCCAACTTTGGACCCTCGAACAGGGGAAGTGATTGCTCATGTTGCTGAAGGTGATGCAGAAGATATCAATCGGGCAGTGTGTGCTGCCCGCAAGGCGTTTGATGAGGGACCATGGCCAAAAATGACCCCTTATGTAAGAACCTTTTGTTGCTCTTTTTTCTCTCTTTTATTTTTTCCTTGGTATTTCTTTGTAATTGAGATTTTAATGTAAAAATATATCTTATATATTAACCCATCTAATATTTCTTTTGGATTTCAGGAAAGGTCAAGGATATTATTGCGATTTGCTGATTTGGTTGAGAAACACAATGATGATATTGCAGCTCTTGAGACATGGGACAATGGGAAGCCTTATGAACAGGCTGCCACAGCTGAAATTCCAATGCTTGTTCGTCTATTTCACTATTATGCTGGTAAGGGATCAGAAATAAATCTATTGCCATATTCTCCAGAAGTCCACTAATCAAATATTTATGTATATACTACATTTTTGCTTGAATATTTCTAAAGATTATATCCCCATAATGCAGGCTGGGCAGATAAAATCCATGGTCTCACAGTTCCGGCTGATGGACCACACCAAGTGCAAGTTTTACACGAGCCAATTGGTGTTGCAGGACAGATAATTCCTTGGAACTTTCCTCTTCTTATGTTTGCTTGGAAAGTTGGGCCTGCACTGGCATGTGGTAATACTGTTGTCCTAAAAACCGCAGAGCAAACACCATTAACCGCTCTGTACGTAGCAAAATTGTTCCATGAGGTAAATTCCTGAAAGTATAGTGGTCTCATTTTTGGTTGTTTTTGATATTGTTCTTTCTCTTTTTCTCTTTTCTGTTTTCCTTTAAAATCTTTTCTAGGGTACTGTTTTTGGCATCTCTGCGCTGAACCTTGTCCAATGATTTTAACCATTTTGAATCAGAATACTTTGAGATTTCTGATCTCAATATTAAATGAGATAGTAGTAAGAAATACTAGGATCAATGAGATTCCTCTATAGAGTATTAAGAAAAATATTTGGGCTTGTTTGTGCTGATGGCATACTCTGATACTTCCTCCGATCCAAAATATAGAAATAGGATCACTTTGAGATATTTTTAAATTGAAAACTTGTAAGAATTTATTTTTATTTTGGACAGTACAACTACAAAAATTGTAAACTATCCCAAAAGTACTACTAGTTACAAGTTTTATTATTTTCAAAAGTTAGATGAATCAAATCAATTTTGAATTTGAAAATATCGTATATTGAAATGCCAACCTTGATCTTATATTTAAGAACAAAACGAGTAAATAAAGTCGTTTTACAAGATTATAGAGAAAAATTACCAAATTAATGGAGAGAAAGCATACTTAGTCCTGTATAGAAGGATAAAGCCCAATGATGTCAAAAGTTGCATTATCAAGGCTCAAATATGTTAGTTAGACCATTATCTCAAGGTATATTCTTCTATATGCATGCATCCAAAATGGACTACACAGTCGATTGTGCTGTTGCTGATTGTTATGCAGAATTTTCTTAAACATGATTTAAATTTCAAGAGAACCTCCTCAATATTGTGCTTTCTTTCATATATTTAGTGTTAGTTATAATGGTGAAAAATATTCTAAGTATGCGCCTCTGAGTTATTATTTTGTTGCAGTCTAATGCCATTTTTGTTGACAGGCTGGTCTTCCTCCTGGTGTTCTAAATGTAGTTTCTGGCTATGGTCCAACAGCTGGTGCGGCTCTTGCTCGTCATATGGATGTCGACAAGGTTATTTATAGCTTTATCTATCAAAGTTTTATGATATTGGTCTTGAACTCCAGTATGAGATTCATGAATCCCATACTTTTGCAGCTTGCTTTCACAGGCTCAACTGATACTGGTAAGATTGTACTGGATTGGCTGCAAAAGCAATCTTAAACCAGTAACACTAGAGCTCGAGGGAAATCACCTTTCATTGTATGTGAGGATGCTGACATTGATAAAGCTGTGGAGCTAGCACACTTTGCTCTGTTCTTCAATCAGGTGTGTTTGATTAACTCCCCAAACATTATCTTCTAGGATGAGAACTGTATGCGTTTCATCATTACATCCAATACTTTTTTGTTCCCCAGGATGGGAAATTGATTACAAAAGCTTGCTTCCTGTAGGGTCAATGTTGTTGTGCTGGTTCTCGTACATTTGTGCACGAACGCATATATGATGAGTTCCTGGAAAAATCAAAAGCACGTGCTCTGAGACGTACAGTTGGTGATCCCTTCAAGAAGGGTGTTGAACAAGGTCCTCAGGTACTATGCGTGTGTGGCTGTTTAATTTACACGTCTGTGTTTTTTAAGTAAGGAACATGGCCTAGTTAGCAAATGTTCTCCCACTCCACATGTCAGTTCCATTCGTGGAAGTATTCCTGGTATTCCTTATGAAAAAAGTCTTACATTAATATGTGCACTACGCTTAATGTTTCATTTCTGCTTCTAATTTCACTGAAAGACAATGGCAGAAATACTATTACTTCTATTACTATTTTGTTCTTCACAAGAGTTGACCATGTTAAGAGAATACCATTATACTCAACCGAGACAGTGAATCAATGCGACTGTTGAACTGCATCCCCATTTAGTCACAATATTGGAGTTTGTTCCACTCATCCGAGAACATGCGACAAAAACAATTTTCAAGTCCTTAAGCTGTAGCATGACATGTTGACCTTTCTCAGATAGACTCGGAGCAATTTGAGAAGATTCTTCAGTACATAAAGTCTGGCACTGAAAGCAGCGCTACCCTTGAATGTGGGGGTGGAAGACTTGGCTCCAAAGGCTTCTATGTCCAACCTACTGTTTTCTCAAATGTTGAGGTATTTTCTATTTGTCTTCTGAACGTGTACAGATTCTGTGAAAAATCTGGTGGATTGACGTTGATTCAACATTCATTCCAATTAGGACGATATGTTGATAGCGAAGGAAGAGATTTTTGGTCCAGTGCAGTCCATCTTGAAATTCAAGTGAGTTTTGAAGTTATATATACAGTATTTTATATTTGCATAAAAATTTCAGATATTTTGGTTACCTTGTTGTGTTGAGCATGTAAACATTGTGCATGTATCAGTGGTTCAACTTCACTCCCAGAAATTTAGAATTAAAATGCATACCTTATTCAGTTGGTTAGGATGCTCTGAGCACACTTAATAATAAATGGTAACTGGTAAGAACGTACATAATCATATCTGAATCCTAGGAAAATGACATGAACAAGAAAAGAAAAGGAATAGTTGTGTTTCAGGTTTTGTTCATAACATGATCCTATATCGTATAAACAACCTCCTGCACTGCAGGGAGCTTGATGAAGTGATAAAAAGGGCTAATACTACAAACTATGGTCTGGCTGCGGGGGTTTTCACAAAAAACATAAATACGGCCAACACCTTGTCACGGGCATTGAGGGTTGGCACCGTGTGGGTAAACTGTTTCGATGTGTTTGATGCTGGAATCCCTTTTGGCGGTTACAAAATGAGCGGGACTGGCAGGGAAAAAGGGATCTACAGCCTTAACAACTATTTGCAGGTGAAGGCTGTTGTTACTCCCTTGAAGAATCCAGCATGGCTGTAAATCTGGTAGCTTCAGCATCGATCTTCTGGTACACTATATATGACTACTAGTGTTTGTTTACCTGTGGCAGGCAGGTGGTGATTATAGAAAGAAAGCACATGAAAACCTCCGTTTGTAACCGATATATTATGGAATTTCCATTGTGTTTTATGTTATGTTTGAATATATATATATATATATATATATATATATATATATATATATATATATATATATATTTTTGTGACTTGAATCTTATCAAAATCCACAGCTTTAATTTGCTGGAGATCATCAAAATTCCATTCTTTTTCTTCACCAACTATAATCAGGGTTGCTTGCTTGTGTAATTCATATATTATTATTTGTAAATAATTTTAAAACATAAAATTTAAATTTTGAAGATGAAATAAAAATATTGTTAAAATTATATGAAAAAAAGATAGTTATTATGAGGGACGTATTCTCAATAAATAAATAATCACCATTTTGTTTCTATTGCTTTATAATAATAATATTTTGGGTCACTATTTATTTTCGTTGCTTCCCATGAAGCTAAGGTTTTACAATAAAAGTAGTAGTACTAGTTTAATCATTACTTAATAAACAGCTACTACGCGTGATTAAGCAATAATACTACTATATTAGTAGAGTAGTAGTACTATTTAATTTAGATTAGTTTGGTGTGATTTGGCACCTTGCTACGTGTAGCAAACATATTGGGCTGTCAGGTCCGGTCCGGTCCGTTTATTGTTTTTAAGCCAGGTGGTGTCTTACTAACTCTCACCAATAAATATTACTAATGAATTCGATCTCTCATTTTCAACATTTTATATCTTCTTATTATATTCAATTAAAAGTAGGTATTATAATAAACTTCCAAAGATGCATGGCATGGATATGTATGTATCTACAAAGTCGGATTTTAGTTGGACTCAAAATATAATTTATTTTTGATGCATGTATCATTTAATTTGAGCATAAAAATCAAAATTGGTAAATTATTTAATTTGAGCATAAAAATCAAAATTGGTAAATTGTACGTGTTCCGATATTATATATATATATATATATATATATAAGTATTCATCCATAACAAATATTTGCTATGCGCACTTAAAATGTGTCCACGAAATAAAATTTTTTTAAAAAAAATATAAAGCTTTTCACATTTGTCACTTGAATATTTGATGTTAGTGGAGTATTGTGTCTATGGTAAATATATAGTTTAATTTAATTTTAATAAGTACGTACTCTTTTTCTCTTTCATAAATTTAATTTGATAAAATGGGCATGATATATTATCAATAAAAATAAAAGTTCCATGTATTGTTAGTGTGTGTATATAAATGTTGTTAGAATCATAATATTTTATTAATTAAATACTAATATAATTAAGTACTAACATTATTATTTTTATTTTAATAATATATCAAAATTTAACACCCATGATGAATATATTGTTAATATATCAAATTTTAACTCATGTCAGTATTATTTTGTTATTAACTAGGTGACATAGAACGAAGAGGCGCGTTCTATTTGTCTAAAAACTGTTGGTCCACGTAGAAACGCTCTTTCAGTCCACATAGTAAGTACTGTTTGAATATGCTAGTATTATTTATATTGATTTATTTAATATCCTCATCAGTTTTTTTTATCCTACTTGATTTAAAAATTAATATTTTTACATAAAAAGTATAATTATATATGTATATTGACGGTGAAATAGAATTTATAATGACAAATTTTATATAAAAATATCATTTTATTATAAATTTATCAATTTCTTTGATTTATACTATAAGATGTTCAAAGTTCAACTCACCAATCTTAACCGGTGTCTTCCACAATTAAAAAGTCTTATACTAAAACAACACGTCAAGCATATATATATATATATATATATATATATATATATATATATATATAGAAAAAGGATCAAGAGTAGAATTTTAAATAAATAGAATATCTTAAATAATAAAATTTTATCAAAACGACGTAGTTTTGATAAGATGCGATAGTATTTTTATAAATATACGGTGGCATGGTATTTACAAAAATACTATCAAGATCTTATCAAAACTACGCTGCTTTTGATAAAGTTTCTATTATTTAAGAGAGAGCCTACTACTTAAGATGCTTACTTGATCTTATCTATATATATATACATATATATATATATATATGGATAACGACCCATTTATTTATTATTCAACCCATTTATAATCGTTTAAAAAAAACTTGTCGAAAGTTATACTAATTTGTCGAAAGATATATCAATAACAACTCTCAAATTATGACGAAAATGTGTTACATATTTCAATTCAACATATATATATATATATATATATATATATATATATATATATATATATATATATATATATAAACGAATAAATATAAATGATAATTTAAATATGTTGAAATTTGTGGATATTATCTGTGTAATAAGTAGTATCACTTGAGTACGTACGTACAAAAATTTCATAAATTAGTACAATATAGTACTAATGTAAATATCTTACTGAAACTGAAAGTTTGGTTTAAGGTAGTATTAGTACTCCCTCCGTTTTTAATTATTTGATGTTTTAGAATTTTTCATTTGTTCTTAAGTATTTGATATTTATTTAAATCTAGAAAAATTAATGACAATTTTTCTAAAATTACCCCTCATTACTCTGCTTATTTTTTTGATACTTTAAACTATTTCTCTCTCCTTATCCCAACAAAACTCTCATTATCCCAACTAAGGCTGTAAACGAGCCAACACAGTTCGGGCTCGACTCAAAAAAAATACGAGCAAAACTCGGATTCATTAATAATATGATCCAAATCTGAGCATTAAAAATAGTTTGAATAAAAATATGAATAGAATCTGAGCAAGATTATACTCGACTCGTTTAAGATTCAAACTACTCAAATTTTTTATTATAATTCGATACATACTCGGTTAATATATATTCGATTAGATGTTCGATACATTCTCTTAAAATATAGACAAATTTAAATCAAATTAGGATAATTAGTTATTATTTTGTTTTATTTTTAATTGTGATTTTATATTTGTAAAGTGTAATAATAAATATATTTTCTCATTTTTAAGTAAAATAACAAATTTAATTTATAATTATATTTATTATAAAACTAGTTATTACGTGGAGACTCGATTTCGAGCTTAAATTTGAAGCTCGTAAATAGTTTGAATAAATATTTGAGTCGAGTCGGATCGAATTCAAGTAATAAATATTCGAGTCGGGTCGAATCTGAGTAGGATTTTTGAAATATAATTCGAATTCGAGCCGAATTTATTATTTTGAGTCGAATTCGAGTAGTTCACTGTTTGCTCCGGTTCGACTCGTTTATACCTTTAATCCCAACAAAAGATTTAAGAGTATTATAGACAATTGAGTACTATATTTAATTCTTTTCAATTATTATTTTAATTTTTGTGTCTACCTCTAAAATATCAAATAATTATGGACGAAGGGAATATTGTTTTTCGTTAATGATACTCTATGGAGGAGTTAATTGCACCAAATTACATATACTTCCTTCGTTTCTAAAAGATTGTCGTTTTAGGAAGTAATTTTTGTTCTAAAAAGATTATCATTTTGAGTTTATCAATACACATTAGTTATTTTTTTCCTACTTTATTCTTATTTAAAGCTTTCTTTTATTTAAAGTTTTCTTCCCTTCCCAATGATTCTTATTCAATTTAATGCTATAATCCAAGTAGTAATTAGTTAAATAAGAAGTAATTGGTTGAATTGAATAAGAAATATTGGGAGGTGAATAATTGGTTGAGATAATTAATAAAGGTAATATAGTATTTTTATTAGATATTAATTATATTTCTTAATCTATGTGCATTAACCTTAAACGACAATCTTTTAGGAACAGAGAGAGGAAATTACTTAATGTGTACGCAAGTCTTTGTCTCCTTCGTACGTACGTCGCTTCAGCATATTCATGCACTCCCTACCTCAGGCACTACGTCACTACTGTGTTAACGTCCACGTGTACCTCATAGTCGGCAACTGGGACCCACTATAACCTTCTTTTGTCAAAAACCCAATCCCCTGTCTGTCTGTAACACCAACATGATCCAAGAAACATCCTCACCCACACGTGTCTTATCCATGTCATGCCAGCAGGTAACTTAGCTTACTGCAGTCATATTTCCCCAGTCCACGCTGCAAAATCAAAAACACGCACGGGTTTCCGCCACGTGTCCTTGAAGATATTCTCGTTATTACAGTTCTATTTATACACCAACTGAAACATCTTATTTATGTTTACACAAAAACAGAACAAAAAAACAGAAGAGAGATACTAAACACATATTAATGTTTCAAAATTTTGATCGCCGGATTCTGAAATTCCCCGCGGTTCACCCATGTGAGGGCATATCTCCGGCGACTCTTATCGAGTCCTTGATCGTTCTCTCTCGTAACATATCCAGCTATCAATCCAAATTCTTCCCAACCCAGAGACGAAATGCCCGCCAAACAATTCGGCTGATTGCGAATCTATTAATATTCTTGGAAGAAATTCAAGAATCCAGGTTGATTTTACCCAATTCAATCGTGCTATGTTTCTCCGAGCTTCACCTCGCATTTCAGAGAATTCAATTTTTACTGCAAGATTGCACCCGTGAAGGAGCCAGAATTTGGATTCTAATGAAGGCCCATTTTGTGGCCAATCAATTCCGGGACTTGATCCGGACGGTGGCCACTGCTCTTGATGTCCTTCCCTTGAGTTCAATCAGAGTTTCTCGCGAAATTAAGGAGTTAGTTGAATTGGTGGCTAAGCAGGCTAGGAAGGCTAAATTGGAACTTGACCCAGATGACGATAATGCCATGAGGAAAGTTATTTTGATTTTGAATCAATTCGAAAATAGATTTGAGACGGACCCAATAATGATCAAGCGAGTTGTTGATTATCTTGGCATCAGAAGTTGGAGCGAGTGTCACAAGGAGATTAAAGTCTTGGAAGAAGAGATTGGTTTGGAGTGTTTGGATAATAATGAAAGAGAATTGCCTTTACTGAGCAGTTTAGTTGGGCTAATAAGCTACTGCAGGGGAGTTCTATTTGAGAATTCGGAATTTCAAAACACTGATCAATCAGATGGGAGATGTAATGTGGAAGGGGTTAGTTTCTTGAATCTCGAAGATTTCCGGTGCCCGATTTCCCTCGAGATGATGACTGATCCGGTGACAGTATCAACCGGACAGACTTATGATCGTGCTTCAATTCAAAAATGGTTCAAGGCAGGGAACCTCCTCTGTCCCAAAACAGGGGAAAAGCTGTCAAGCACGGAGCTGGTGCCTAATTCAAGTCTTCGAAAGATTATCCACCAGTTTTGTGCCGATCACGGTGCATCTTTAGCCAAGACGAGGAAGAAAAATGGCGATATATCAAGGACGATTGTCCCAGGTAGTCCAGCAGCTGCAGAGGCAATCAGATTTCTTTCTGAATTTTTAACCGCCAGGCTGTATAATGGGAGCGACAAACAGAAAAATAAAGCGGCATATGAGATTCGTTTGCTGGGAAAGTCGAGCATTTTCAACAGGTTTTGCCTAATTGAAAGGGGCACTATCCCACCTCTATTGACACTACTCGCTTCAACAGATTCGTCGACGCAGGAAAATGCAATTGCAGCTCTGTTGAAGCTCTCTAAGCATTCCAGTGGCAAGAAATTGATGGGAGATATTGGGGGGTTGGAGTTGATTGTCAAAGTTTTAAAGGAAGGACTAAAGTTGGAAGCTAGACAGACAGCAGCTGCAACAATTTTTTATCTGTCCTCAGTTTCCAAGTATCGGAAAGTGATAGGAGAGGAAACGGAGGCGATCCCAGCTTTGGTGGAGCTGATAAAAAATGGGACAAATTGTGGGAAAAAGAATGCTGCGGTGGCGATTTTCGGGCTTCTTTTATGCCCTCGGAACCATCAGAGGGTTCTGGCAGCGGGTACTGTTCCATTGCTAATTGATATTTTGGCTACGTCAGATAAGACTGATCTTGTAACAGATTCACTGGCAATTCTTGCAAAATTATCAGAGAGTTTTGACGGATCAACTGTGATCGGACAAGCTTCGACTTTGTCTGCCATTATTCGGGTTTTCAAGACTGCAAGTTCGCGGTCAGGGAAGGAGTATTGTGCTTCAATTTTGCTCTCTTTATGTAATTATTGTGGAGGGGATGTAATTGCTGCATTGGCAAAAGACCCTACCCTTATGACTTCACTGTATTCACTTCTAACGGATGTCGGTGGCGATGGCGATGGGGATGGCACCTCTCGTTCAAGCAACAAGGCCCGTTCTATCATTAGAATCATACATAGATTCCACGAGACCAGCACTTCTCACTTGATGAATAATGAATTTATTCACGTCAGATGAACTTTGTTTCGGTATGGGTGGGTTAATATATGTTGTGCTGTTTATTATAGACAGACTATGATTCTTGTGATCTTAGCTCAATTTTTGCAGGGCTAAGTTCCATGTATACATGTTATTAGTTAGAAGCCGGGCAGCTTTAATTTTTGATAGGAATATATACATACACACACATTTGTATCCCATAATATGCTTTTGTAAATAAATAAGACTGAATTTTAAAATTGTGTTTATTATTAAGAAAATGATATACATGTCTACAAATATTTGACAAACATCATTCTCTGCCTGTCAGCACTGTTAGTGCTTTAGTCAATTGACCAATTTATTATGAAATTAATTTCGGTTATCCAATCATTACAATAATTTCTTTTCTTTTAAATGTGAACTGAAAATACAGGTTTCACCAATTATATTCCATTTTCAACCCAATTTTTGTTGTGAAAGTTATTTCTTTTCCTTTTCTATTTTTATAATTCTTTTTTCATTTAAAGTGATGATGAAAAAAAATAAAAGAAAAGAAAGGATCTCCCTACCTTATCTCGTCAAAAGTGTCATAATGAATAATAAAAAAAACATAGATAGTGAACAATTTTACAACTGAAAACACTTTCATAACTCAGCATGCCATAAGCATAAAAAAATCTCTAATTTTGATATATACACACGTATACAAGGATAGAAAGACTTAAAAACCAGTATCCTTTACTCAACCAAATGCTATTTAAAGAAAACCACCTGTTGATTCAGATAGCAGCACAAACAGTTGCCATAATAATTAGTTTTAATAGTGTACAAGGCTTGATATCAGTCGTGTGAATATACATATTTGGATATAATTCCAAATATAAATCCAAAGGAAACAAGAAACAAAAAAACTTTACATCATCATCCAACTTAGAGAGATGTACCATAGCTCCTCATCCTACACCTACCATCATCCGAATCTTCTCGGCTATGGAAACCCATGTCTACATTTTCTTCACAAATACCGGTTTTTGATCTTTTTGGGCATTGAAATATTAATATCCTAATTTGTGTATGCAATCATATTAGAGTAGAGTAATTTCAGGGCCCTCGGTGGTTACGGAAGCAGAGGCAACCTTGAGGCTGATCGCCAGGGATCATGCCTCCACCTTTTGATGTGTCAATGGCCTCTAACATGGTAACTACCTCATCCATCTCGGGTCTTCTGTCGGGGTTAGCATCCCAGCATCGCTTCATCACATTAGCAAGGGAACTTGGGCAACACCTTGGTATATCTGGCCTCAAATTCTGTGGGCACAACAAGAATTCTCTGGTATTTACCAAGAAAATTAAAGGGACATTGAAGATAAATAGAAAAAGTCTTAGAATGCTTATATGCATATGCATTAGGGGAATGCCTAAGATTGGAATTATACCTGGCGAACCACGGCTGAGGTAACTTCTGAGAAACTAAGATCAGGATAAGGCATGTCACAGCAGTACATCTCCCATAAACAGATGCCAAAACTGTAAACATCGCATTTCCTATTATACGGGTTCCCATTTAGAACCTGTAGGTCACCCATTTACAATTTACTGGCAGTTCATTTATCAATTATATGTTTTGTTTCTTCAGTTTCTTTCAAAATTTGATTTGATAATAATAAACAGGAAACTGGCAAGGAAGTTTTTGCATAGTCAAATTTTAGTTAAGAGGGGCAACTCGTATTAGTAAAAAAGAATTTGTAAATGACGGGTCAAATGTGGGGAAATTATGGCTATGCACTAAGGTGAGTATCCATTTTATTAAAAAAAGTTGAAAAACTAAACTGTTTATGTGCTGATGCACAAGCTATCTTCTGACGTAAAAACATTTTTGAAACTATGGATTATTGAGTCGAATCCAGTAGTATGGAATGTTTGTGGGAAAAAAATTTGATTATTTTAGTAGAAAAAGACCTGCAACCTACTGAAAGTGCCAACAAGATGACAGGTCATTCGGATGTGAAATCAAGTCAATAAAGTTGGCACATACCTCAGGAGCCATATATCCAAGGGTCCCAGTCTCCCCAGTCATGTCATTTGGATTAGAGGCCTCAACACGAGCAACCCCAAAATCAGCTATTTTCACAGTGCGCGTCTTGTCCAACAACATATTCTCTGTCTTTACATCTCTGTGTACAATTTTCTGAGAGTGGAGGTAACTTAACCTACAAAATTTAATGGTTTTGCCGTCTAAGTACTTAGCTACACAACTGAAAGGTGAAACTTAAAATAATAAATAAATAAAATAAGAACATATAAGATTACAAAAAGGAGATCAGGGACTTGATTCTCATACCCTCTTGCAAGATCAAGTGCCATCTGGACGACAACTTTGAATGCTAGCTTCTTTCTCCTGTTCTTTATGAGGTAAGATTTCAAGGCACCCCCGGGAAGATATTCCACAACAACACAACAAATATTACTAGGCATGCCAATGTGCCCATTTTCTGTTTGTATGTTTAGCCCTGAAGATCCCATTGTTGCCCCTATGAACTGCAAATGGGGCAAGGCACAAGTGTTAGCGCCAGCTGCGCCACTATTGGTATTTAGCATTTAGCAACCACCTTAAGGAAACAATAGCCATAATAGGATGTCAATTACGAATATAGCACATAATCAACATTATAGCAATGTTATCCCAAAATTATTTTTTGAAAATTGTAAATCACGTAATTACTGATGAACAATTCAATTCAAGTGAGCTGTTACGTTAAACATCAGCATACTAGCATAAAGAAAATGTCATGTTCACAAATTGAATTTTAAATGTAAACATTAACAAAGTGAATTAGGAATTGTAGGCAATGACATTGAACAAGGAAAACATAAAGAAAAGAAAAATGAAAAGGGGAGAATTAAACCAAGGAAAATCAAGTCAGGAACAGAATAGAAGTGACAACATTCAGGTGAAAGAAATTGGAAGACAAATATGTACTCTAATTTATCTAAAATGAATAAAGACAAGAAAGACAGAGTGACAGACTTGAAAGGAAAGCTGCTAAGAAGCTAAAATGATATCGTAGCATGGATGTGCGCCACATGGATTATATTTTCAAGCAAAATACAATTAATAAAGAGGCCAAGCATCGCCACAAGGGGGAAAACTCACCCAAATTGAATGTTAGCATCAACCTAACAAGAGCAATTATTTAAATATAAACCTTTACTCCCAGCTTAGTGCTTTCGCTTCTGTTAAGATATTGGTCCCTAGGCAGAGGAGAGACAAAAAACCTCAGGGTTCAGTAACATGGTCACTAGCAGTTGCTAAGTCCTCTGAATCTTTCTGCCTTGAAACCTCAGATATTTTGTATTGGTAACTAGAGCCAAGTAGTCCTGCTGTGATAGGACCTATCTGGAATCTTGTCACAACCCTCCTATGTCAGAGAGAGATATGCACATGGTCCCCAGGGACACATGGGGGGAATTCCATATACCTCTTGCACATGCAAAAAGCACAAAAGCCGGCACAAGATATTTTGCGTCTCTAATTAGTAATGGATACCTCATGGAATTCTACAATTTCTTCTCCACCCATATAATAGACTCATGCTGAGTACACGTCCAGCTATAAATAACAGTCCATTCTTATCTCACATTATCAGATTTATTCCTTTCTGGGAAAGCATAGCTTCCTCTTGTGTAGTCATCATTAGAGCTCAAACTATACAGTTTCTCGCATCTCATTTATCTCTCCACAGGTTGCCTTAGCTAGTTAGTTCTCTACTTCAACTCCAAGGTCCTTTGTATTTTTTGTGCTTAACTCTCTCCAAGTTCTCTCCCTAAATCCCAGTTCAAACTCGCATTATACAGATACATAAGTGTGAAAGTTGTGTTTCTAAAAAATCAACTGCAAAAGACTGAAGACGTTATTGAACAGTGGAGGCTGATTCCAAGTATAAGGAAGGATATTAATAAAAATCAGTTAAGAAAGTGAACCACTGAAATACAGTAAATACACCATCACAAAATAGATTTCCCCAGTAGGGAGGAGGCATTGCTTGGGTAACAATGGTTGGGAACCACATATTGCTTGTACTAGTAATAACTGCCAACTATGGATTTACTTCATCAATGCCAAACCTTATAAAGGGACTTACTTCGTTTTTAATCTTTACACATTGCTTGTAAATATTTAAAAAATTCCAATTAGCGTCTTATGACCACATGAAAAAGGATGCAAGTGATGCCTGCTAATTATCTCCAGCTATTCACTTTGTTCTCGAGTAGCAAATAGATCACTACAGGTAATACGCTCCCCACCCCTTGCATTTTCTCTCCAAAAAAAATACTTAATAAGAGAGATTTAACATCCTTGAAACTGCAAATCCTTCTAAAGAAACCTAAATAATGGCGATCATACCCCAAGAAGAAACCTTTTCGTATTGATACCATGGGTTATATAAAAAGCTATCGATAAGTAGATAATACTTTAAGATATTAGAATTTGGTGATACCAAAATCAAACACATTGAATAAATACCTATCTGCATTATGACTCCAAAATAAAAACTATATAAATGAGACCTGACGTATTCATAGATTTGTTTTCTTTTTTGATCAGTCCTGAGGTGTTTATAGATTTTCGTCATTAATTTTTTGAGTTTCTTAATCTGAGATTACTCCATTCAATCCAGCTATGAAAGTCCTTTAGGCATAGTTGATCATGTATAAGGCTCCAAATGTAGAATCTAGAAGGTAACCTTAGTTACATTAGGATGGTCAAGCTTATGCCACACTGCAACTTCTTGTGTAAAAGCAGCCCTGAGAGACTGTATTTCAGCTTCTGTCCTGTGGCCCTCTTCCCCCCAGTCCAGCAGTTTAACTAGGGATCAGCAAAGAAGACAAAATAAATAATCAATGAATGAACTTAGATAAAATGCAACAGATTTCTAGTAAAACGTCTAACAACTGGATGCTGATATAATTAATTGGCAGGTAACTTGATGAGATTAAAAATTAAGAGAACCACATATAAGCATAGATTAAGCATAATAATATTGACAGTGACAACATCGATGATGACTGATACCAAAAAATAATTAAGTAAAGTACAGCTCGAGATCCTAACTACTAGCTATACGTTATCTAATGTTAGCCTTACTTTATAACCATTAACTAACAGTTTGGATCACATGAAAGTCAAAAATGAATCTGTATCACCCAAGTTGTTGCAATCACCTGTAGGTTCAAACCAAATCCGTGCAGCGGTGTCACGGATCCCATTAGATTACATTTATAATAGCAGTCATTTATGACTTATCATCAAACATCTCCACCCTAATAAATAAAGAAAAATATACATAATAAACTCTGACTAATTTAAATAAATAAGTGCCTGAAAGAGAAAAGGTGGTGGAGGGGGCAACTGGAACATTTCATTTCATAATACATTAGAATAGAATAGCCCGAAGAAACAATAAGATGACTTCTAAAAGAGGTCTACCTAATCCAATAATTAAACCAACCAAATGAAAGTAGTTCTTCTACTGTTCATTTCAGTGTTGAGCATTTGATTTACCCCAGAAAGAAAATGTTTAATTTTTCTAAAGAATATTACTCCTAACTTTTTGTTATAGCAGCAAATTATTAGCCCAACTGTCCGGGAAAATTAATACCTATGTTTTACAAAAAAATAAAAGGTCCCATTTGTCAAATCTTTTCTTCTGAAAAAGAGCCCTATTTGTTCGGATGGTAATATAAAAATCGACATAATGACTTCATATTTAAAGTCTTAATTTCATACTCACTGAAATTTTAGGGTCTTAAACTTTAAAATATAAACTATTTTTTTTTTTTTTTTTGGAATGGAGGGAGTAACAAAAAATGAACCATGATACCACAAACTAAATCTTATATATATTAGTATAAAACAATGAAAGTAAAATGGGTAGTTGAAAAAGAAAAATTAAAATGGAAATAGATAAATAGAAAAAACTGACCGGCAACGTCAAGGCCGTCGTAGATGCCACGGTGGACGGTACCGAAAGTACCACGAGCAAGGACAGTCTTAATAATCAGCTTAGCAGGGTCGATCTCCCACTCCTGCCTCTGCCTGAGAGGGGTGGTAAAAGTGGCGGAGGCGGTTGGGGTGGGGGTGGTGACGGTGGTGGCGGAGTAGGCAGAAGAAGGGAAATCATGGTGCTTCTTATTACGGTTGTTGTCAAGGGACCAAGCTCTATTGAGATGCCTCTCAAGCTGCTCGTCCAAGCTCTTGAGATCAATCTGATCTGCCCTTACAAACCCATCATTGCTCTCTTTCATCTCTCTCTGCGCTATGACTTTGTTTCTTCTGTTTGTGAAAAAATAAATGAATTGGGTATTATGGGTATGGGTTTGGGTTATCTTCTTCTCCTTGTTGTTGTATGTCTTCTTGTATTGCTGTTTTGTTGCAACATTAATTAATGGGGATGAAAATGTCTAAGAGAATAAGTGGGGATGAGTAGCAGGGCAGGGGAATAGAGAGGGAGGGAAAAGTATGAGCAGCAACAGCAGCAGCGGGCATGTGGGCACATGGAAATGCCCGAGTATAACGTGTATTTCTGACCCACTTTGGTCTCCTCTTTTATTACTAATATTAGGAATATTAGGGGGCGTATTCAATTAAGATTTTTAATGATTTTTTTTAAGTGACATGCTTTTATAGAATTTATGGAATTTTAATGACTTTTAAAAATTTTAAAGACTGTTTTAAAATGATTTTTATAGACTCTATGAAATAAATAACAGACTTTTATAAACTTTTTATTAAGAGTGTGATAGACTTTTGTATATTTCTAATATATCTTGTAATTTATATTAATTGTTAATTAACCCATGTATACAACATCTCTCTTTTTTCATGAACTAGAGTAAATCTCATTATATTATTGTGGCATGAGATTTTATATATGTTGAAAGCGTTCATATTATTCTACTCATTTCATAATACATTTGGATACTCGGATACCAATAAAATTTTAGAAATTACAAATGCAATACAAAAATTAAGCTCATATTCTTATTCTCAAACTGTTAGATACTTTAATTATGTATTTATGCTCAAACTATTTTCTATTTTTATTCTTTTTATCAGAAACAACCGAGTATATCTCCTTCTTAATGTTGCACTTGTCTATTCAAAAAACCATCTATCTTTATTATTATTATTATTATTATTATTATTATTATTATTACTCCATCAAATCAAATCAAATCTCTTCAATCATATCAACACCTATTAATTACTATTATTAACCACCCTTTGATGGTTCATTCCTTCCAAAATTAAATTACAAATATATATTCTTTGGGTATATCAAGCCTAATCGTTTAGATAACATGATGACATGTAAGTTTCAAATTTGATTGTCATTTTTTTTTTTGAGTGTTTTTTATGTGTTTAATGTGAGATTTGACTGATTATTAATACTCTTGATCATAATATTATATTATATTTTTTTTAAATAAAAAAGTATATAGAAAACACAAAAAGTTTCTTATTAAGATGACATATATTTTCGTTATGAAACATATTTTCAAATTACGGAATGAACATCCCTTTGCGGACACCTTCTTATGATTCCCCCCATGCTATATTTGGTTTTCTTTCCTTGGCATGTATAGAATGAAATGATTTAAGAAATGAAATGACTTAAAGAATAGAATAGAATGAAAATGAAAATGGAATAATCATCATTCTCATGTTTGGTTTGTTCATTTAGTTCTTCAGGAATAAAATCATCATTCTACTTTAGTGTTTAATTTATATGAATTACATTATGAATGAAATGTGAAATGATCTTTTTCGTTTTTTATATACTACAAACTTATAAAATGAATAAAAAATATTTTTTTTACTAGAAAATTTTATTTTTTTATATTTTTATGCATTTAAAATTCAAATAAACACCTTCATGAAAAAAAGAAATAAATACTACTAGTTATTACTCCCTCCGTCCCGGACTAAAAGTTATGGTTGACTTTTTCCGCATATTAAGACAGAGGATAAAATGACAAAATTATTCATATTTAAATTCTCATTTAATTGTATAGTTTTATACACATTACTAGTGATGCTCTATAAATATACATAGAGAAGAGAAATATAACAATTAATAATAAGGGTATTATAGGTAAATTATTGTAAAAAATAAATCATTTAAGATAAGTAGACATTTAACTTAAAATTACCTGAAATATTAATAAAAACTTTTATCCTGATTTAAGGGAGTATAATTTTATGAAGTAGCATAAAAAACAACTACTACTTCTTATAACAGTGTCATAAAAAAAAACAACTATAATTTTATTACAACTAAAATTATTGTTAAAAATAGTAGTAATTTATTACAACAATAACATAAAATACAACTATAATTTTATTACAACTACAATTATAGTTGTATTTTATGCTACCGTTGTAATAAATTACTACTACTATTTTCATTAATTTTATTAGTAATTTCTACTATTACAACAATAATTTTAGTTGTAATAAATTACTACTATTTTCATTAATATTAGTAGAAATTACTACTATTTTCAGTAATTATAGTTGTAATTTCTACTATTACAACAATAATTTTAGTTGTATTAGTTACTATATTTTCATTAATTTTAGTAGAAATTACTACTATTATGTGAGACCCCTTTAATTTTATGAAATAAAAGTATTTAATTTTTTTATAATTATTCTATTTAATAAATGGTTAAATTGATAAAGGTTAAAATTAAAGGTGATATTTAAAAATTTTTGCAAAGTAAGCAAATTGTTATATAATATTCGATTGGTCGGAGAATATTCGTTTTAACAGGGGAATATTCGTGACGGCTCAATCATTAGTAGACCCCATAACGGAAGTATTGTAAGTAGTTAGAAAACTTAGCGTAATTATCTTTTATAAAAATAACGTACGAAAGTGTTACTGTTAAAACCGTTGAACTACCCTAGTAGTAAAAAGTACGATGTCTACGCGTGGTTGTATTGTAGCACACGGTATTGATTATTGATGCTTACGTGAGAAGTCACTCAGTTATACTCAATTATTACTATAGTAATTGTTGCATCATATCTCTCATATTATTGATTCGATTATTGTCACAGTATCATCTGCATAAAATGTTATATTATTAAATCAATAATTGAGACATCAAAGTTATTCATATTATTAAATTGTAATATTTACAATGTCTAGAAGTTCTGTCAAGGAGAGGTTTGGTCACCTAATTGCGCGCCAATAGGGAGAAATCCTTATCGGAAAGCCCCATCTTTCCTCGGAACGACCTGGTTGTTAAATATTGTGAATTATAATATTAATGATGAATAAGTTCGTGTTGATTAAAGATGAAATTGATAGTTCCATTGTATTGGAATTATTAGTTTTAGTGAAAATCGACATTTATTTCGATAATAATTGATGTCTGGAGGTTATATTGACCAATTGGATAATTAACCGGATAAATGAGCAATTAATTGCTATTAATTTATATAATTATAACTATTTGTTCACATGTGTGTACTATTGATTCACATTCTTGTACTATTAGGGGAGTTGGTGCAAGATTGATAATACTTGCATGACTAAGTTAAAATGGAGTCTTATACTTGTAATTTGTATTTTCACATGATTATAACTATTGATTCACATGATTGAACTATTGATTCACATTATTTACTATTAGGAGAGGTGGTGCAAGTTTGATAATACTTGCATGACTAAATTAAAAATGAAGAAAAAGAGGAAGGTATTATACTGTAATATTTCGAGCCCCAAAATGTGCAATTATTAAAACTATATTTTTCTATAAATAGAAGCTCATTCTTTCTTCATTTCTCACCAATTCACTAAAACTATAGAGCAATTATTATAGAGAAAAATTATAGAGAGAAAGAAGAAGAGAAGTCTGCTACCTCACTATTCCAAAGATCCAAATTTTTTGAGGTAAGGGGTATTATTCTTTCGTATTCATGAAGAGAATTATTTTCTTTCAATACTCGTAAGAGTTGTTATTCCATTCTTTATTATTATGTTGGAATAACCTGTCTATGCGAAGTAACGCATACATGGTGAAATTCTTTTGTTATTCCATTCTTTATTATTCTGTTGAAATAACCTGTCTGTGCGGTCTATCGCATGCCTGGTGAATTCTGTTGTTATTCCATTCTTTATTATTCTGTTGTAATATCTTGTTTGTGTGGATTACGCATGACCTGGTTCCATTCTTTATTATTATGTTGGAATAACCTGTCTATGCGAAGTACCGCATATATGGTGAAATTCTTCTGTTATTTCATTCTTTATTATTCGCTGGAATAACTTTCTCATATGGCCTATCACATGCCTGGTGAATTTTGTTATTATTCCATTCTTTATTATTCTGTTGGAATATCCTATCTGTGCAGATTATGCATGACCTGGTTCCATTCTTTATTATTCTGTTGGAATAACCTGTCTATGTGGATTACCGCATGCATGGTGAATGATCCTTTGTATTCATTCCTTATTAAATTATGGAAAATGATCTGTCTACGTGGATTACCGCATGGCGGGTGAAAATCTATTTGCAGTTTCGTAATTTTTTCGACCTTCAAAAATTCTAGAAAAATTTGAAATGATAATTTGTTAAGTTTTTTAAATTGTGTCCAAAAATGGCAATTTTTGGATCTATAGATTAGGAGTTATGAATTTTATGGGAAAAGACTATTTTAAAAGTAAACTCTTATAACTCCTTGTGGTTAACTCCAAAATTGGTGAAATTTTTATTGGGAGTACATGTATATAACAGGAGTATACCCTGTAAATTTCAGAATTTTTTGACAAAAGTACAATTTATGATAAATGTCTAAATATTCGGCAGTTTTGGCCATATGAAAAATAGAAAATAAATTTTAAAAATTTCGAGAAAAATATAAGTTCAATATGGGACTATATTCTGCTAAATCCCAAAAAAGAATCATTTTTTAGACTGATTTGGTATTTTTCATAAAAATAGTTTAGTTACGGACATATGAATTAAATATGTTATGTGAAGTTAGAAAATTGGTAAATAGGATTTTATGGCTTGGAAATCCTATATAAAGGTATATATGATTTTTTGATGAGGATTTGATCATTGGTGATAAAATCTTATGAGTATGACATTTTGAATGATTAAATGCATTATTTGGTAAAGTGTAAACAATTAAAATAAATTATTTATAAGTTTAAAAAGTGATTAAAATATTGTTATAATATTAATAATATTAGATTATGAGTTTATTAAGTGATTGATAATATTTGGATAAATTTAAAGTCTTTAATATTTATTCTAGTTTTCGTTTGATTAATGCTTATATCATTGTTATCATCCTCACGCTTATATTGTGATGAAAGTCATATTTGGCTTACGTGCATAGATGGACTGTTGATTATTGGTTTTACAGTTGTATATCTTTGGCTTACGTGTAAAGATGGATTGTTGATTATTGGTTTTACAGTTGTATATCTTTGGCTTACGTGCAAAGATGAACTATTGATTGATGAGTATCTTTGACTTACGTGCATAGATAGACTATTGATTATTGGTTTTACAATTGTATATCTTTGGCTTAAGTGCAAAGATGGACTGTTGATTATTAGTTTTGCAGTTGTATATCTTTGGCTTATGTGCAAAGATGGACTGTTGATTATTGGTTTTACAGTTGTATATCTTTGGCTTACGTACAAAGATTAACTATTGATTGATAAGTATCTTTGGCTTATGTGCTTAGAGGAACTGTTTATTGGTATGATTATGACTAGGAATCATTCGGTATAATCATGACCCGTAATGTATAGATGATGTGGTAAAAGTCCTCATTGGCCAGTAGTGCATTGATGGACAGTTATTGGTATGATTATAATCAGGGATTATTCGGTATAATCATGACCATTGATGATTACATGAATATCCTTGGTCGTAGTGCAGGGATGATTCGATGATGTGGATTATTTATTAAGCTGAGTCTCAGCGATAAAATATTGATTATACATTTTTAATTCGTAAAAGATAGTAGATATCATGCTCTACTTGACTCTTCTAAATTACAGTTGTACGTCTTTGGCCTGTAGTGAAAAGATGAATTGTTAATGAATATCTTTGGTCGTAGTGCAAAGATGAATTTATTAATATGATTATGGGCAGGAATTGTGATTTGGTATAACTGTAAGACCCCAACTTATTATAAATAAAATTAAATTTTCTCTAATTATTATCTTAAAATAATAAGGTGATAATTTGATATAATACTTTGGTTATGGGTGAAATGTGCAATTTTTGCAAAATAAGCAGTGGTTATAAAATATTCATTGTTGTCAGGGAATATTCATTTGGTCGTGAAATATTCTTGTTGTCGGGGAATATTCGTACGACGGCGCAACCATTTGTGAGCCCCATAACAGAATAACTGTCGGATGAAGAAAACGACAAATTTGAGTTTTTATAAATAACGGCATAATTATTACCGTTAACACTGTTGGATTACCTGGTGGTTAAAATACAATAATACGCATGGTTGCACAGTAGCACACGGTATTGCATAGTATTTTTTAATTATTAATTCTTACGTAAGAAGGCACTCTCAATAATTGTTACAATAATTACTGTTCAATATTTTATTTTATTGATTCAATAATTGTTGCGTTGATATTTTATATTATTATTGTTTCAATAATTGTCACGACATAGTATTTCCCATTATCAGATCAATAATTCATATTATTTGAATAATATTATTAGATAGTATTATTGGCAATGTCTAGAAAGTTCATCGAGGAGAGGTTTGGTCGTCACTTAATCGCATGCCATGAGAGAAATCCTTATCGGAAAGCCCTCTTTCCTGGGAACGGCCTGGTTGTCATTATTGTGATTCTGTAATATTATTTATGAATAATTATTTATTGATTTATATGATAAGGAAATATTTATTTTATGTAGATGAATTTGATATTATAAAAAAATGCATATGATGACTAAGTGTGAAATAATTATTATGAAATCAAATATTTTTATCCAAACTTGGAATTTAGTAACTATTGGCTATTAATAAAATAATGGGATGAGGAAATTTTGTTCAGTAGCTTGCATTAAGTCTTGTTAGGTGTGTTAAGAATGAAAAAAGAATGTTTATTATATTATGATTGGTGGAACATGAATTTGTATGTTTGCAGGTGACTTATTATAATGGTATTAATTATATCATTACTAATCAACCTTGGCCACCTTTTTAGCAACTTGGCAATTATTTCATACACGTTTGTTTTGATTTTAGACGCAAACTTTTTAATAATTCAACCGTTTGTCAAAGCTGACATGTTAAAATTCTCTATCAGCCAAAATTTTCAAACTTGACGTAATAGGATTTTCATCCGACGGAGTTTGTCAAATGAGGCGTGCTAACCATTCTCCTATAAACAGGTGCTTATGTTAGAATTGAAAATCACACCAGAAATATAAGCTTTCTCTCTCTAGATTATCGAGCGTATTATTGTGAGTATTTTCTTGAGCATAAGAATACTTTGAGCGTAGTTTTTCTACAAGATTTTCTCCAGTCAAATCCAATTTTTACTAAGGTAAATGATATTATTTTATTGCAATACTCATGAGAAATATTATTTTTTTTTATACTCCATATTACGTAAGCGATATTATTTCATCTCGTATTCTTAAATTTGAACTTACTATGGTAAGTATTGCTTCTATAATTCCTTAAATGATTAGAAATTTCGCTTCATCTAATATCATTCATAGGAATATTTGTGACGCCCCCAAAATAGGTATACAACACCCATTCTGAGTCACCAAATACATGGTACAGAAAGCAAACTACAACTTCAATAATACAATTATCGTACAAAATACGACAACACATACTGTGAATTTAAATACAAATATTGTCTTCTAGACAATATCTACACTCAAATAAGTCCTCATTATAATTATTCAAACACTATTTTATAGAAATAGTGGGGACTGCTAAAATATCTTTCTAGAACCATCACTATATACCCCGACTAGATCCTACTATGTTCGGCATAATGATATTGAAAAAAATAATATCATTTAAGAAGAAAATAGCATCCCTTACCTCAAAATAACGATACTTCTGATCGGAATATCGGATAGAAAGTCAAAGGAAACTTGTACCGAACAACAACTCTCAAAGTATCAAAATACTCACAAAAATACGCTCAATAATCTAGAGAGAAAGAAAACTTGTTTCTGGTGTGATTTTCAATTCTAACCTAAGCGTCTATTTATAGAAAAATGCTAGAACGCCAAAGGAGACTAAAATAATAAAATATTATTATTTCATTTCTTTCATTCTACCCACACTTTGTTGAAAATAAAGTCTAGCCATCTTTGAACCAAATTGGCAACCCATATGTTGTAAAACAAAAGTGGATCCCACCCATAATTTTAATAAAAATCATTTTATTTTCCGAAACTTTAACAATTCATAGAAAATATCCTGTTTATCAGAAAAATATGAATTTTATGTCCATTCCATAGGAAATCGAATTCTCTACAACTTTGTAGCTTTGAGTTTTTCCAAATTTCAAATTAAAAATATCCGAAATCCACAAACGGAGGATTTTTAATTCCTCCATTCTGACAAAATACTGATAAAATACCTCAGCATTAATTCCTTCATTTATAACCACATAAATAAATCCATCATTTATATCCACATCAAATAAATATTTTCTTATCATATAAATCAATAATTAATTATTCACAAATAATATTACAGAATCACAATTATGATAACCAAAGTTCTCCTAGGAAAAAGGGGTTTTCAATAAGGATTTCTCCTTCTTGGCCAAGCAATTAGGTGACCAAACCTCTCCTTGACAGAACTTTCTAGACATTGCCAATAATGCTTATCTAATAATATTACTCAAATAATATGAATTATTAATCTGATAATGAAAACACTGTGCAGTGACAATTATTGAAACAACAATAATATTAAATATCAACGTAACAATTATTGAATCAATAAAATAAAATATTGAATAAGAATTCATCGTAATAAATTATTGAGTAAGGCCTTCTTACGTGCGTAATCAATAATTCAATAATCTTTGTCGCAATCTGCAGTACCATCGCGGCAACCACGCCAGACATCGTATTTTTAACCACCGTGTATTTCAACAAGATAATTTCAGAATAACTACTGTTTATTATTTATAAAACTCATACTTTGTCGTTTTCTTCATCCGAAAGCGGTTATTCGATATGAGCCCCACGAATGGTTTTGCGTGCGTATCGTATGAATATTCCCCAATAAAAAGAATATTCCACGACCAAAAGAATATTCCCCGACAAAAATGAATATTTTATAACCACTTGCTTATTTTGTAAAATTTTCACATTTCACCCATAACCAAAGCATTATATCAATTTAATTTAGAATAATGAATAGAGAAAATTCAATTTTAATTATAATAAGTTGGGGTCTTACAACCTCCCTTCCTTATAAAATTTCGTCTTCGAAATTGACGTACATATCTGGTGTTTCGAACAGGCGAGGGTACCTCGCTTTCATTTTCGATTCCAACTCCCAGGTCATTTCCTCAATAGCATAGTTCCTCCACAAAACCTTAACTTATGGTATAACCTTGGTGCGTAGGACATGCTCTTTCCTATCCGAGATCTTAACAGGTACCTCCTCGTACGTTAAATCTTGGGCTATCTCATCTGGTTCTAACGCAATAATGTGGTTCGGGTCTTTCACATATTTACGAAACATAGATATGTAGAAAACATTATGAACACGAGACATACTTGGAGGTAACGCGAGTCTATAAGCCACATTTCCTATTCGATCAAGAATCTCAAATGGACCAACAAACCTTGGATTGAGCTTTCCTCTCTTTCCAAATCTTCTAACTCCCTTCCATGGAGCAATACGTAATAATACATGATCCCCAATATTAAATTTCACGTCCTTTCGATGAAGATCAGCATAACTCTTTTGTCGATGTTGTGAGGTTTGAATACGTTGTCGAATCATTTGGATTTTTTCTGTAGTCATGCGTACTAACTCTGGTCCCAACAACATTGCTTCTCCCACCTCGTCCCAGCATACTGGAGAACGACACTTTCGTCCATATAACACCTCGAACGGAGCCATGCCTATACTTGCTTGATAACTGTTGTTGTAGGAGAATTCCACCAGTGGAAAGTACTTATCCCAACTTCCTTTGAAATCTAGGACACAAAGTCTTAATAGATCTTCAAGGGTTTGAATAGTCCTTCGATTGCCCTTCCGCTTGAGGATGGTATCTTTGAATCAATCAGAATTCGTGCCCATAGCTTTCTGTAGGCTAACCCAAAATCTTGAAGTTAATCTTGGGTCACGATCTGAAACTATGGATACTGGCATGTCATGCAATCTCACAATCTCATTCACGTACATACGAGTAAGACGTTCAAGGGAATAAGTCTCACGTATAGGCAAGAAATGAGCAGACTTGGTTAATCTATCAATAATAACCCAAATCGCATCTATGCCTTGAGAAACCTTGGGAAGACCCGTAACGAAATCCATAGTAATGTGTTCCCATTTCCATTCCGGAATCTCAAGTGGTTGCAATGGACCTTTTGGTACTTGATGCTCCGCCTTTACACGTTAACAAGTTAAACACCTCGAGATAAACTCCGCGATCTCTCTCCTCATATTGTTCCACCAAAATGTATGTCGAATATCATGATACATTTTTGGTACTCCCAAGATGGATTGCAAACGGGGTGTTGTGTGCCTCCATCATGATTCTATGCTTCAAGTCAGAATCGTTAGCAACGCAAAGTCTAGAGTTGAATCGAAGTATTCCTTCTTCATCGATTCTTGCTTCTGGAATAACACCTTCTTGCACTTTCTTCTTAATACGCATCAACCCCAGTCCGGTTTTGAAAGCAAATTTTAATTTTATCGATTAAAGTTGGTTCTACTCGTATATTTGCCATCATCACGTGGGTCCCTGGAGTCTTTAATTCTATCTTCATCCTTTGCAAGTCATACAAAATGGGCCTTTGCGTTGACAATATCGCACTTTCATCTGCGTATGATCTTCTTCTACTCAATGCGCCGCCTACTACGCTCACTTTTCCGGATGATATTGAATAGTGTGGTCGTAATCTTTCAACACTCAAAGCCAACGTCGTTCTTGCGCATGTTGAGTTCTTGGGTGAAGAAATATTTGAGGCTTTTATGGTCCGTATAAATCTCCACTTTCTCCCCATACAAGTAGTGTCTCCAAAATTTCAACGCGGATACGACTGCTGCCAACTCCAGATCATGAGTAGGATAATTCCTCTCATATTCTTTGAGTTTTCGCGAGGCATAAGCTATGACTTTCCCATGTTGCATGAGAACACATCTTAACCCTTTGCCTGAAGCATCGTTGTAGATAACAAATCCATCCGAACTAGATGGTATTGCCAGAACAGGTGCCGAAATAAGTCTCCTCTTGAGCTCTTGGAAACTCTTCTCGTATTCCTCGCTCCATACGAATTTTGTATCTTTCCGAGTCAGCTGAGTTAACGGAGTAGCGATTCGAGAAAATCCTTCCACGAATCTCCGATAATAACCAAATAAGCCCGTAAAGTCACGTCTTGATGTGACTTTGCTTGTTCCCAACTTTGTATTGCTTCAATCTTCACGGGTCAACAGATACTCCATGTTTTGACACCACGCGCCCAATGAATGCTACTTCCTCGAGCGAAACTCGCATTTCTTCACTTTCGACATAAAGCTTGTTTTCACGAAGCCTTTCAAGTATCAGCTTCAAATGGTGCTCATGATCTTCACGGGTTTTGGAATAGATGAGGATGTCATCAATAAAGACAACAACGAACTGATCTAAATATTCCTTGAATACTCGGTTCATCATATCCATGAAAGCAGCAGGAGCATTAGTCAATCTAAAAGACATGACTAAGAATTCATAATGCCCGTACCGAGTTCTGAAGGCTATCTTTGGAATTGAGCTCCTTGTAACTAGTCAAACAGGTCATCAATGCGAGGTAGTGGATACCTATTCTTGATGGTGACATGGTTTAATTCTCGGTTATGAGACCCCGAAGTTTATGAATAAAGATTTAAATTTTTTGAAATATTTTTTTTTTGAATATTATGGTGTGAATTTGATATAATGTTATAGTTGTGGGTAATATTTATAAATTTTACAAAGTACGCAAGTTGTTTTATAATATTCGATTGGTCGGGGAATATTCGTTTTAACAGAGAATATTCGTACGACGGCACAATCATTGGTGGACCCCACAACGGAATTATTGTCGGATTGAGAAAACGATAAATATATTTTATGAAAATAACGGCGAAAGTTTTATCATTAACTGTTGAAACACTCGGTGTTAAAAGTACAATAATGTGCGTGGTTGCATAGTAGCACACGATATTGGTTATTGATGCTTACGTGATAAGTCACTTTCGCTTATACTCAATTATTGTTACGATAATTCTTTGCATCTTATCTCTTATATTATTGATTCGATTATTGTCACAGTATCATCTGAATAATATTTTATATATTATTAAATCAATAATTGAGACGACAAAGTTATTCATATTAATAAATTGCAATATTTACAATATCTAGAAGTTCTGTCAAGGAAAGGTTTAGTCACCTAATTGCGCGCCAATAGGGAGAAATCCTTATTGGAAAGCCCCCTCTTTCCTGGGAACGACCTGATTATTAAATATCGTAAGTTATGATATTAATGATGAATAAGTTCGTGTTAATTAATGATGAATTTGATAGTTCCATTGTGTTGGGATTATTGGTGTTAGTTGAGATCGACATCTATTCTGATGATAATTGATGTCTAGGGTTTATATTGATAAATCGGGTAATTTATCGGATAAATGAGCAATTAATTGCTACTTATTCACATGCTCATATAACTATTTGTTCACATGTGTGTACTATTGAGTCACATTCACTTACTATTAGGGTAGTTGGTGCAAGATTGATAATACTTGCATGACTAAGTTAAAAATGGAGGTATAGATGGAGGTATTATACTGTAATTCATATTTTCACATGATTATAACTATTGGTTCACATGTTTGAACTATTGATTCACATTATTTACTATTAGGGGAGGTGGTGCAAGTTTGATAATACTTGCAGGACTAAATTAAAAATAAAAGAAAAGTTGGAGGTATTGTACTGTAATATTTTGAGCCCCAAAACGTGCAATTATCGAAACTATATTTTTCAATAAATAAAAGCTCATTCTTCCTTCATTTCTCACCAATTCTCTAAAGCTATAGAGCGATTATTATAGAGAGAAATTATAGGGACAAAGAAGAAGAAAGTCTGCTACCTCTCTTCCAAAGATTATCCACTTTTATTCTAAGGTAAGGGGTATTATTTCGCTCAGTATTCATGAAGAGAGCTATTGTTATTCCATTCCTTATTATTCATTGGAATAACTTTGTATATCCAAGCACCGCATACATGGTGAAATTCTTCTATTATTCCGTTCTTTATTATTACGTTTTAATATCACATGCGCAATGCGTTCTGTGGGACTGGTTCCATTATTTATTATTACATTGGAATATCACATCTGCGCATTTTATGCTTGGGACTGGTTCCGCCTTTGTTATTACATTAGAACATCTTGTCGATTATAAATTTTGCACGACTGGTTCCGTTATTTATTATTACATTGGAATAACTTTATGTCTATGCAAAGTACCGCATGCATGGTGATTTCTTTTGTTATTCCATTCTTTATTATACCCAGTTGGTTAAAGTTTTGACTTCTAAACTCCATGAAATTAGTGGAATATCCTTGATATTTGCGCTTCATCCAGTATCTTTTCATGGAAATATTCTTTTGAGCAATCTTGAATTTTACTCTACAAAGAAGTATCATGTTGACAATTTGGATGTTATTAGTTCTTGGTTAAATTAATTCTTGAACTTGTTTTATTAAATTCTTATATCATTGTCATCATCCTCATGTTTATATTTTTTTGAAAGTCATCTGTGGCCTGTAGTGCATAGATGGACTTGGTATGATTATGACCAGGGATTATTCAGTATAATCATGACCATAATGTTATAAATGATGTGATAAAAGTCCTCGTTGGCTCGTAGTGCATTGATGGGCCGATTGTTGGCATGATCATGACCATTGATGAATACGAATGTCCTTGGCCCATAGTGCATGGATAATTGTGGTGGTCGTCTTCTTAAAGAATATCCTTGGCCGTAGTGCGGGGTGATTCGATTATGTGGATTATTTATTAAAGTGAGTCCAATGATAAAAGTGATAAAAACCTTTTAAATCATAAAAGATAGTAGATTTTATTCTCAACTTGACTCTTTTAATGGATTGTTTATTCAGCTGCGATTAAACTTGATGTCTATTTGTATTTTATCGGTTTAACATTGTTGAAGACTAATGATAATTTATTACGCATTATCTTAGTCATAATATTTCTTCTTTGGGCTAGTTGAGCTCACCCTTTCTTTCATTTATTCTTCTTGAAATGAGAATATAGGCGGGGACCCGAGTCGGGAGCGGATTGTCGGTCCGGATTGCAGCATTAGTAGTCCTCACTATTATGTAAAATAGTGTGATAATAAATATAATGAGGACTCCATTGAGAGTGGATATTGTCTAGAAGGCAATATTCTTGTTTAAACTTTCAGCTTATATTTTGTCGTATGTTACACGACAATTGTATAATTAAGTTTGTATTTGATTTATGTACCATGTATTTGGGGACTCAAGATGGGTGATGTATACTTATTTTGGGGGCGTCACATCTGAGTCAATACTGAAAGCATACTCTCCGCTCTTTCTTCTTTACTGAATAAAATAGAGCACCCCAAGGAGATGTACTTGACGAATGGGCCGATATCTAATAATTTACGTAGTTGGACTTTTAACTCCACGAAGTTCAATAGAGCCATTCGATATGGGATTTTAGAAATGGGCTTTGTACCCGGTTTAAGGTCAATAAAGAATTCAACATCACGTTCTGGGGGTAGACCGGGAAGTTCTTCAGGAAATACATCAGGAATTTCTCTAACAACAGAAATATGACGCCCCCAAAATAGGTATACATCACCCATCTTGGGTTGCCAGATACATGGTACAAAAATACAAATACAACTTAATAATACAACTGTCGTGTACAATACGACAAAACATAAATTGAGAGTTTTAATAAGAATATTGTCATCTAGACAATATCCACACTCAATGGAGTCCTCATTACATTTATTGTCACATTATTTAACAGAATAGTGAGGACTACTAAAACTATTATCTGGATCGTCACTACGTTCTCCGACTTGTCCTTGCCACGCTCTCATTTCAAAGAGAATGAAACGAAGGAAAGGGTGAGCTCAACTAGCCCAATAAGAAATATTACACTAAGATAATGCGTAATAAATTATCATTAGTCTTCAACAATGTTAAACTCGATAAAATACAATAGACATCAAGTTTAATCATAGCTGAACAAGCAATCCATTAAAAGAGTCAAGTAGAGAATAAAATCTACTATCTTTTATGATTTAAAAGGTTTTTCATCACTTTTATCACTGGGACTCAGCTTAATAAATAATCCACATCATCCCTGCACTACGGCCAAGGATATTCATAAGTATCACAACCACAAATTATCCATGCACTACGGGCCAAGGATATTCGTGTATTCATCAATGGTCATGACCATACCAACAATTGTCCATCAATGCACTACGGCCAACGAGGACTTTTATCACATCATTTGTAACATTACTACCATGATTACACCGAATAATCCCCGGTCATAATCATACCAAGTCCATCTACGCACTACAAAATGCCACGTGATGACTTTCAACAAAATATAAATATAAGGATGATGACAATGATATAAAAATTCAATAAAACAAGTTCAAGAATTAATTTATCCAGAAACTAATAACGTCCAAATTATCAACATGATACTTCTTTGTAAAGTAAAATTCAAGAATGCTCAGGAGAATATTTCTATGAAAAGATACTGGATGAGGCACAAATATCAAGGATATTCCACTAATTTCATGGAGTATAGAAGTCAAAACTTTAACCAACCGAGTATAATAAAGAATGGAATAACAAAAGAAATTACTACGCATGCAGATTGTATGGACAAAGTTATTCCAACAGTAATAATAAATAATTTAAACCAGTCAAAGCGAATAACGCGACCGACGTGATATTCCAATAGAATAATAAAGAATAGAATAACAACGAAATCACCATGCATGCGATTACTTGGCGTATGCGAAGTTATTCCAATAGAATAATAAATAACGAGAATCAAGTCCATGCGTAAAAGCATTATACAGTGATATATTCAATGTAATAAAAAGACGGAACCAGTCCGGCGTAAAAACGCATGCATGTGATATTCCAAATGTAATAATAAAGATTTTAACCGTGTCCCACGTAAAAAAGCATGACAGGATATTCCAATGAGAATAATAAAGACGAAATCCGTCCCCCGTAAAACGCCTGAGACAGGATATTCCAACGAGAATAATAAAGAATGGAATAACAACGAAATCACCAAGTATAGGGTAGCACAGACATCGAAAAGTTATTCCAATGTAATAATAAATAATGGAATAACGTAAGAATTTCACCAAGTATAGGTAGTAGATCACAGTATACAAAGTTATTCCAACAGAATAATAAAGAATGGAATAACAGAAGTTCTCTTCATGAATATGAAAGAAATAATACCCCTTACGGGTAAAACAAATAATATCCCTTACCTTTGAAAGAAGAGTACTCCTACTGGTAGGGCGAGGATATACTCGAAGAAAACTTGCACTATGCTCAAAGCTTTCTTAAACTCTAAAGAAATACGCTCAAGATTATAGAAGAAGAACTCTCTTTATAGTTTCTCTCTCTAGAGTTTCAGTGAATTCGTAAGAAATAATGAAGGAATGAACTTCTATTTATAGGAGAATGAACTGCATAGTAACTAATTCATGAACGGTCCAGATTGATTTACTTTTAAACGGACGATCCAGATTGATTTAATAAAATATTATAATAAAACAAAATATTTTAAATAAAATATAATATATTCTATTTATAATCTAGTAAAACAAATAACTTTATAAAAGTATTCTGTTTTATATAAAAAGATTTTACTATACAAAATACTATACAGACACTATGCAACACTATACATAATAAAATATAATATATTCTAATTATTGTCTAATAAAATAAATAACTTTATAAAAGTATTCTGCTTTTATATAAAAATATTTTACTACGCAAAACACAATGCATAATAGAATATAATATATTCTAATTATTGCCTAATAAAACGAATAACTTTATAAAAGTATTCTGTTTTATATAAAAAGTTTTTCTGTTTTATTACACTAATAATACTAATAAAACAAAACTTATATATATAATAAAAGAATCGACAATAATTGAATCAAATAACGTGAGATACTATGCAATAATTACTGTAGCAATAATTGGACAAAACTAAGTGTTTTCTCACGTAAGCATTAATAATTAATACTGTGTGCTACTATGCAACCACGCGACATCTTTATTTTTACTACTGAAAGTAGTTCAACAAAGATTAATTGGTAAAACTTTCATAGTTATTTTTATAAATATATTTTTGTCGTTTCTCGATCCAACAATAATTTCGTTGTAGGGGTCCACCAATGATTATACGTGTTGCATTTAATATTCCCCTTCTAAAACGAATATTCCCCGACCAATCGAATATAATACAAGAACTTGCATACTTTGCAAAATTTATAAATATTACCCACAACTATAACATTATATAAAATCCACACCATAATATTCAAAAAAATACTTTGAGAAAATTAAATCTTTATTCGTAAAATTTGAGATTTTACAAGAAATATTATTCAAATCTGACTTGTCTTTATTCAAATCCATAATATGGGCTAAGAAAGCTTGACATCCGTTTTTCAATAAACGAATAGCTTTGTGACTTGATATAACAGTGACTGATTGTAGTGGTTTAGTTGTTTGAATTGCATTGGCCAATTCAAGTTAGAATATGAAAACTAACAACCTTACAAAACAATCAATTTTGGCATGATGAGTGGTTAACCAATCAATTCCTAAAATCACATCAAAAACAAGTATCTTTAAAGAGATAAGATCAACAGGTAATGTGATAGTACAAACTTGGATTAAGCAAGATTTATAAACTGTAGATGTAACGAAGGTTTCACCCAATGGAGTTTCAACAGATAAGTCAAAGTCCAATTTCTCCGGAGTCAAGTTTAAACGTTGAGCACAAGCAGGAGAGATAAAAGAGTGGGTAGAACCCAGATCTAGTAAAGATATAAACTTCGCAAGAGTTCAAGATTAGCTTACCCGTGATCACCTCATTTGGGTTCCTCATATTTTGGCCAGTTACGACAAACGCTCTTCCAAGAACCACTGATTTTGACTTATCCGGGGCAGCTTTTGGGGTCACCATCCCCGCTGAACTTGGTTTCGCTATAGTACAATCTCGAGCGATATGTCTTTCCTTTCCACAATTATAACATACCTTGGATTGTTGTGGGCGCCAATTGATATATGTCCCTCTTTCTCGCATTTGTAACATCTAACCGGAGGTCGTTCTCCTCCCCTAGAATTTGTTGTTGGTCTTTATCTGCATTGATGTCTTCCGTCATTGTTGAATCTTCTCTTTACTAAATTTCCACTGACTCACCTCTCCTATTATCATGGCCACGATTACCACCCGAGTGGTTACCGCTTTTGTCCATATTTTTCCTCTCCTCGTTTGGTTATCATCGCTCTCGATGATTCGTCATCATCAGTATGATGACCGTTTCGGTCCTTCGGTTGAGTATACTCATTATCTCTCTCTAATAATTGAGCCTCATTGACAACATCCTAATACGAGAAAAATTTATGAGAGATAAGGTATTAATTTAATCTCGGGTTTTAGACCTCTCAAAAACATCCGCGTCATACGTTCCTCATTCTCCACCAAATGAGGTGCAAACCTGGATAACTCTGCTAACTTTGCCTCGTACTGAGACACCATCATGTTGTTCTGTTTTAGTCTAATAAACTCTACCTCCTTCATATGACGAATACTTTCAGGAAAGTACTTGTCATTGAAAAGTTTTTGAAATCTTTCCCAAGACATGTTGAGTGCAGCTGGCTAGGTACGCTTCACAGATTCCCACCAGTAATCCGCTTCACCATGGAACATAAAGGTGGCGAATGGAACCTTCTGTTCTTTCGTGCATCCCAAGACATCGAATATCTTGGTGATTTACTTGACCCATGTTTCCGCCTTAATCGGATCGGGCTTTCCCCAGAAATCTGGTGGTCCCAACTCCTTGAACTGCTTGGCTGTGATAGACAGCGCGTTGCCATCACTTCCACCCTATTTTGTACACGAGTCTGCCTCGTCTTACTTTGTATGAACTGCAAAAAGCTCCAAAATATTCCATCATTTATCGTTTGCTCGGTAGTGTTTTTTACAGGAAGAATATTGTCTTCCTGTTACACGTTCTCCTGGTTTGTGACTTAAGGTTGTTCCACAGTCTCATACACTCCATTGTTAACGTTCTCAGCAGCCATTCTTAAATACTTCCATAAAACAAGGGTTAATTAAACAAATTAACATATCCCATAATATCCTTATATTATGACCAACTAACAAATAAGCTTAGATAGGACACACTAGCGAAGGATTTACTCATCTCTCCCCTCCTTGTTCTATTCCCCGATCTCCACCAGAGACCATATCCCTAAACTTTGATACCAACTGTGACGCCCCCCAAAATAGGTATACAACACCCATTCTGAGTCACCAAATACATGGTACAGAAAGCAAACTACAACTTCATTAATACAATTGTCGTATAAAATAATGCAACAACACATACTTATGAGTTTAAATACAAATATTGTCTTCTAGACAATATCCACACTCAAATAAGTCCTCATTACAATTATTCAAACACTATTTTACAAAAAATAGTGAGGACTACTAAACCATCTTTCTAGAACCATCACTCCATACCCCGACTAGATTTTGCTATGTTCTCACCTTCTGAGAAAAAAAATGGAATAAAAAGGAAAATGGTGAGCTCAACTAGCCTAGTAAAGAATATTATGACTAAGATAATATACAACAAATTATCATTAGTCCTCAACAGTGAAAAATCTGATAGAATATAATAGACAACAAGTTTTAGATCAATATTCTGCAATGAAATAAAGAATCCATTAGAAGAGTCAAGTAGAGAATGAGTTCTACTATCTTCTAAGATTTAAAAGTCCATCATCAATATTTTATCCCTGTAATAACAATCAATATACATCTTTAATCGAATATTCATCTTTGCACTACAGGCCAAAGATATTCATTTGTATCACCAGTTGGTCATGTTCATCTCAACACCTGTTCATCTTTGCACTACGGGCCAAAGATATTCATCAGTTAATATATCATTCATCTTTGCATTACAGGCCAAAGATATTCAATAATATCATCATTAAGGACTGAGGATGATGAAAAACATTTTAGAGAACGAATCAAGTGAGACAGAAGGACAAATATTAGGGATTCGTGTTACAGTTTATCCAAGATCACTAATACTTTATAATAACAAATTTTGAAGCAAAATTTAAAAATAACGATCAAAACATGGATACAATCAAAGATAGTAGCCAAAATAGACATCTTGGACAAAAAGGAAATTTTTTATTTTTCGGTGAATAATGCCGTATTCGTGAATAGTGCCGTATACGTGAATAATGATGTATATGTGAATAGTAACCTCGACATAAAAAGTTCCAAATTTGATTAAAAAGTTCACCAATATTTCGGCATAATGATATTGAAAAAAATAATATCATTTAAGAAGAAAATAACATCCTTACCTCAAAATAACTGATGATTTCCGATCGAAATATCGGATAGAAAGTCGAAGAAAACTTATACTTTAACAAAGAACTCTCAAAGTATCAAAATACTCACAAAAATACGCTCGATAATCTAGAGAGAAAGAAACTTGTTCTGTGTGATTTTCAATTCTAACCTAAGCGTCTATTTATGGGAAAATGCTTTAGAAGCATGAAAGGAGACTACAATAATAAAATATTATTATTTCATTTCTTTCATTCTACACACACTTTGTTGAAAATCAAGGCCATCCATCTTTGAACCAAATTGGCAGCCCACATGTTGTAAAACAAAAGTGGATCTCACCCATAATTTTAATAAAAATTATTTTATTTTCTGAAACTTCAATAATTCATAAAAAATAGTCCGTTTATCAGAAAAATACGAATTTTATGTCCATTCCACACGAAATCGAATTCTCTACAACTTTGTAGCTTTGAGTTTTTCCAAATTGAAAATATCCGAAATCCACACACGGATGATTTTTAATTCCTCCATTCTGACAAAATACTGATAAAATACCTCAGCATTAATTCCTTCATTTATAACCACATAAATAAATCCATCATTTATATCCACATCAAATAAATATTTTCTTATCATATAAATCAATAATTAATTATTCACAAATAATATTACAGAATCACAATTATGACAACCAGTAGTTCTCTGTAAAATAGGGGGTTTTCCAATAAGGATTTTTCCTTACTAAATAAGCATTTAATTAGGTGACCAAACCTCTCATTGACAGAATTTTCTAGACATTGCCAATAATGCTTATCTAATAATATTACTCAAATAATATGAATTATTGATCTGATAATGAAAATACTGTGCAGTGACAATTATTGAAACAACAATAATATTAAATATCAACGCAACGATTATTGAATCAATAAAATAAAATATTGAGCGATAACTCGTAATAATTATTGAGTAGTGTGTTCTTACGTGCGAATCAATAATTCATTAATATCATGCAATACCGTGTCTTATTAATAGCAACCACGCGTATTATCGTTTATTAACCACCGTGTATTCCAACAATTATTAATGATAATAACTATGCCGTTATTTATAAAAACTCATACTTTGTCATTTTCTTCATCCGACAGTTATTCTGATATGAGCCCCACGAATGGGTCAAGGCAATACGTCGTTAATATTCCTCGACAAAAATAATATTCCACGACCAAAAGAATATTCCCACAAAATGAATATTTTATAACCACTTAACTTTATTTTGTAAAATTTGCACATTTCACCCATAACCAAAGCATTATATCAATTTAATTTAAAATAATGAATAGAGAAAATTCAAATTTATTTATAATAAGTTGGGGTCTTACAATATTGGTCTGAACTTTTAATCAAATTTGAAACTTTTCATGACCAAATCGCTTTCACGATTCTTATTTACTTGCATCTTTTTCACGATTCTTCATTCACAAAAGAAAAAAAAATATTTTTTTTCCTTCCTTCCAAGTTATCTGTTATGACCCTTATTCTTGAAATTGAATCCATGTTTTGATCTTCAATTTTACTCCATTATGGAGTATTTTTAAACTTGAATTATCTAAAATACGAATCTCTAATCTTTGTCTTTTTGTCTCACTGGATTTGTTCTCTAAAATATTTTTCATCATCCTCAGTCTTTAATGGTGATACTTGATGAATATCTTTGGCTTGTAGTGCAAAGATGAATGATTACCTGATGAATATCTTTGGCCCGTAGTGCAAAGATGAACATGACCAACTGGTGATACAAATGAATATCTTTGGCCCGTAGTGCAAAGATGAATAATTGATGCAAGATGTATATTGATTGATGTTACAGGGATAAAATATTGATGATGGACTTTTAAATTCATAGATGATAGTATATATCATTCCCTATTTAACTCTTCTAATGAATTGTGAGACCCCAGATTTTATGAATAAAGATTTAAATTTTTCGAAATATTTTTTTATGTTATGGTGTGTACTTGATATAATGATATGTGGATGACCTGAACCACATTATTAATTTAGAACCGGACGAGATAGCGGAAGATTTAACATATGATGATGTACTTGTTAAAATCCTGGAATATATTCTACGCTTAAAGGTTATACCTCAAGAGTTAGAATCTGACGAAGTGTCCTTATCTATTCGGCGTACAAGGTACGTACATAAATTTCGAGGGCGAAATTTCATAAGGAGGAGAGATTGTGAGACCCCAGATTTTATGAATAAAGATTTAAATTTCTCGAAATATTTTTTTTATGTTATGGTGTGTATTTGATATAATGATATAGTTGTGGGTAGTATTTATAAACTTTGCAAAGTAAGCAAGTTGTTATATTATATTCGTTTGGTCGGGGAATATTCTTTTTGTCGGGAATATCCGTCTGACTACGACAATCATTAGTGAACCCATTAATGGAAGTATTATTGTCGTAGTAATAAAACAGCGTAATTATTTTTATGAAAATAACGGCGGAAGTTTTACCGTTAAAACTATTGAACTACCATGTAGTAAAAAATGAATGTCTGGCGTGGTTGCATAGTAGCACCAGGTATTGATTATTGATGCTTACGTGATAAGTCACTCGGTTATTCTCAATTATTGCTACAGTAATTGCTGCATCATATCTCTCATATTATTGATTCTATTATTATCACAGTATCATCTACGTTATATGATATATTATTAAATCAATAATTGAAACGATAAAGTTATTCATATTATTAAATTACAATATTTACAATGTCTAGAAGTTCTGTCAAGGAGAGGTTTGGTCACTTAATTGGGCGCCAATAGGGAGAAATCCTTATTGGAAAGCCCCCTCTTTCCTGAGAATGACATGGTTGTTAAATATTGTAAGTTATAATATTAATGATGAATAAGTTCGTGTTGATTAAAGATGAATTTGATAGTTCCATTGTGTTGGGATTATTGGTGTTAGTTGAAATCGATATCTATTCCGATGATAATTGATGTCTGGGGGTTATATTGATAAATCGGGTAATTTATCGGATAAATGAGCAATTAATTGCTACTTATTCACATGCTCATATAACTATTTGTTCACATGTGTGTACTATTGAATCACATTCTTATACTATTAGGGGAGTTGGTGCAAGATTGATGATACTTGCATGACTAAGTTAAAAATGGAGGTATAGATGAATGTACTATACTATAATTAATTTTTCACATGTTTAGAACTATTGAGTCACATGATTTACTATTAGGGGAGGTGGTGCAAGTTTGATAATACTTGGATGACTGAATTAAAAATGAAAGAAAAGTTGGAGGTATTGTACTGTAATATTTTAAGCCCCAAAACGTGCAATTATCGAAACTATATTTTCCTATAAATAGAAGCTCATTCTTCCTTCATTTCTGATCAATTCACTAAAGCTTTAGAGCCATTATTATAGAAAGATATTATAGAGAGAAGCTATAAAAAGAAAATCTATAGAGAAAAAGAAGAAGAGAAGCCTGCTAGCTCACAATTCCAGTATCCAGTTTCTTCTGAAGTAAGGGATATTATTTGTTGTACCTGTAAAGGGTATTATTCTTTCGTATTCATGAAGAGAATTAGTTTCTTTCAATACTCGTAAGAGTTGTTATTCAATTCTTCATTATTATGTTGGAATAACTTTGTTTGTCAAGTACCGCATACGTCGTGGTGAAATTCTTCTATTATTCCATTCTTTATTATTACATTTGGAATATCCTCGCTTGTCGGTAATTTCACTTTGACCGTTCCATTATTTATTATTTCGCATTTATTATTCTCGTCGAATATCCTCATCTGTGTGTTTTACGGGGACTGGTTCCATTATTTATTATTACATTGGAATAACTTTGTACATCTTAATCTTTAAATACGTGGTGATTTCTGTTATTATTCAATTCTTTATTATTTTGTTGGAACATGAAATTCAATTGATCATATCTCCTATAATATTTTGAATTTTTGAGTGTGGTCAAGTTCTAGAGTTAGATCTATGAGTTTTGTAGCATCTCCAAGTAGAATCACTGTAAAAGGTGTTGTAGATTTTCGTGTGGACTGATTTTAGCAAAGGAGTTAAAAGCTGCAAATACCAAAAAATGCTATTGCCCAGATTTTTAAAAGGGCAGTTTCGGCCACTTAATTTATGAGAAAAATTTTGGCCTTTTGGGACATGTAAGTATATGGTATAAAGAACATCCTATCCAAAAATGAGCTCATTCCGACTTAAAATAAGCAAGTTATGACCATTTCAATATTTAGATTTTTCCGACGAAAAACGCTATAACCGGAGTTCTATAACTCCGATGACCATGAAATTTAAACTGGAAGCTCATGTGAATATGTGTAAGATCCTGCAAGAATTTGGGAATTTTTGGAGTTAAACTTGAGGTAGCTAAATTCTTAAAGAATTATTTGGAAATTAATTTTTGAAAAATAGTAAATGAATTTTAAAAATTCCGAGAAAAATATATGTTCTTTATGGGACTATATTATGCTAAATCCCAGAAAAGAAATATTTTTGGGACTGATTTGGTATTTTTCATGAAAATGGTTTAGTTACGAACATATGAGTTAAATATGTTATGTGAAGTAACAATGTTGGAAAATAGGATTTTTTCGCTTGGAAATCCTATATAAGGTATATGTAGATTATTGATAAGGGATTTGATCATTGGTGATGAAATCTTATGAGTATGGTATTTTTAAATGATTAAATGTATTATTTGGTAAAATATAAACAGTTCAAATAAATCGTTTATAAGTTTAAGAAGTGACTAAAATATTGTTATGATATTAATAATATTAGATTATGACTGGTTGATAATATTTGGATAAATTCAAAGTCTTTAATATTTATCCTTGTTTTCGTTTAATTAATGCTTATATCATTATCATCATCATCATGCTTATATGGTGATGAAAGTTATCTTTGGCTTACGTGCGAAGATGGATTGTTGATTATTGAATTGTATATCTTTGGCTTACGTGCAAAGATGGATTGTTGATTATTGATTTTATTGTTATATATCTTTGGCATACGTGCAGAGATGGACTTGGTATGATTATGACCAGGGATTATTCTTATATAGTCATGACCATTGATGATTTAATGAATATCCTTGGCCCGTAGTGCAGGGATGATTCGATGATGTGGTTTATTTATTAAGCTGAGTCTCAGCGATAAAAATTGATGAAAACATTTTAAATCATAGAAGATAGTAGATTTTATTCTTTACTTGACTCTTTTAATGGATTGCTTGTTCTGCTGTAGTTAAACTTGATATCTATTGCATTTTATCAGTTTAACATTGTTGAAGACTAATGATAATTTATTCTGCATTATCTTAGTCATAATATTCATTACTGGGCTAGTTGAGCTCACCCTTTCCTTCACTGTTCTCTTCAGGAAATAAGAATATAGCTGGGACGAGTCTGGAAACGAAGTGACGGTCCAGATGATAGCATTAGTAGTCCTCACTATTCTGTTAAATAATGTGAAAATAAATGTAATGAGGACTCCATTGAGAGTGGATATTGTCTAGAAGGCAATATTCTTGTTTAAACTCTCAGCTTATGTTTTGTTGTATGTTGCACGACAATTATATTATTAAGTTGTATTTTGTATTTTTGTACCATGTATTTGGCGACTCAAGATGGGTGATGAATACCTAATTTTGGGGGCGTCACATGAATTGTTATTTCCGCTGCGAATATTGTTCTAAAACTGATTGTCCATTATATTTTATCTGATTTATTGAAGGTTAATGATAAATTATTGTTCTTTATCTTAGTCATAATATTCTTTTTCTTTGCTAGTTGAGCTCACCCTTTTTCTTTTTGTTCCATTTTTTTCTCGGAGGTGAGAATATAAAGCGAGAACCGATCGAGGTAAAGAGTGATGGTCCTGAGCAGTTGTTTTAACAGTCCTCACTGTTTTTGTAAAATAGTATATCAATAAATGTAATGAGGACTTATTTGAGTGTGTATATTGTCTAGAAGATAATATTTGTATTTAAACTCACAGCATGTATGTTGTCGTATTTTGCACGACAATTGTAATAATAAAAGTTGTAGTTGTTTACGTACATGTATTTGGCGACTCGAATGTGTGATGTATACCTATTTTGGGGCGTCACGGTTGGTATTAGAGCTTAGGATATGGTCTCAAGCGGAGATCGGGAATAGAACTAGGAGGGGAGAGACGAGTAAATCCTTCGCTAGTGTGTCCTACCTAAGCTTATTTTGTTGGTCGGTCATAATATAGGGATATTATGTGATATGTTAATTTATTTAATTAACCCTTGTTTATTGGCAGTTTTTTTTAAGAATGGAAGCTGAGAACGTTAACAATAGAGTGTATGAGACTGTGGAACAACCTTCAATCACCAACCAAGTGAACGTGCAATAGGAAGGCAATATTCCTTCTGTAAACAACACTATGGAGCAAACGATGAATGATGGAATATTTAGAAGCTTTTTGCAGTTCATGCAAAATCAGACGAGAGAGACTCGTGTATAAAATACGGGTGTAAATGATAGCAACGCACGGTCTGTCACGGCCAAGCAGTTCAAGGAGTTAGGACCACCATATTTCTAGGGAAAGCCAGTTCCGATTAAGGCGGAAACGTGGGTCAAACAAATTACCAAGATATTCGATGTCTTGGGATGCACGGAAGAACAAAAGGGTCCATTCGCCACCTTTATGTTCCGTGGTGAGGCAAATTACTGGTGGGAATCTGTGAAGCATACCCAGCCAGCCGCACTCAACATGTCTTGGGAAATATTTCAGAAATTGTTCAATGACAAGTACTTTCCTAAAAGTATTCGTCTTATGAAGGAGGTAGAGTTTATTAGACTGGAACAAAAGAACATGACGGTGTCCCAGTACGAAGAAAAGTTCGCAGAGTTATCCAGGTTTGCACCTCATTTGGTAGAGAATGAGGAACGAATGACGCGGATGTTTCTGAGAGGTCTAAAACTCGAGATTCGTCAATACCTTATCTCTCATAAATTTTCTCTGTATTCAGATGTTGTCAACAGGGCTCAATTATTAGAGCGAGATAATGAGTATGTTCAACCAAGAGACCACAACCAAGGTAATACTGGGTGGATGTGATATCATTGAGCGATGATAACCAAATGAGAGGAAAAATACATACAAAAAGCGGTAACCACTCGGGTGGTAATCGTAGCCATGATAATAGGAAAGTTTGAGTCAAGTGGAAATTTCAAAAGAGGAGATTCAACAATAACGGGAAGACATCAAGACCAAAGACTAAAGACCAACAACAAATTCTAGGGAGGAGAACAACCGCCATCGAGATCTTCTGCGCTCACGGAGAGAGGGCACATAAGTCCAAACTGTTCACAGCCTTTCAAGGTGTGTTTCAATTGTGGAAAAGACGGTCATATAGCCCGATTTTGTCCTTTAGAGAAGTCAAGTCCAACTGGGATGGCGGCACCAAAGGCAACTACAGACAAAACAAAACTGGTGGTTCAAGGGAGGGCGTTTGTCGTGGCTGGCCAAAACGCGAGAAATCCGAACGAGGTGATCACGGTAAGCTAATCTTGAATTCTTGTAAAGTTTATACCTTACTGATACCCCAGGGATTCTACCCATTCTTTTATCTCTCTCGCTTGTGCTCAACGTTAAACTTGACTCTGGAGAATTTGACTTTAACTTATCTGTTGAAACTCATTGGGTGAAACCTTCGTTACATCTACGGTTTATAAATCTTGCTTAATCCAAGTTGGCACAACCACATTACCTGTTTTCGTAAAGTTATTAGTTTTCATATTCCTAACGAACCTCTTATACGAATTCAAGCAACTAAACCACTAAAATCAGTCACTGTCATATCAAGCCATAAAGCTATTCGCTTATTGAAAAACGGATGTCAAGCTTTCTTAGCCCATGTTATGGACTTGAACAAAAACATGTCAGATTTGAATAATATTCCTGTTGTTAATGTTGAGTTGGCAGCAGTTGTTTTTACGTTAAAAATCTGGAGACACTACCTGTATGGGGAGAAAGTGAAGATTTATACGGATCATAAAAGCCTCAAATATTTCTTCACCCAAAAGGAACTCAACATGCGGCAACGACGTTGGCTCGAGCTGTTGAAGGATTACGACCATAACATTCAATATCATCCTGGAAAAGCAAACGTTATAGCTGACGCATTGAGTAGAAGATCGTATGTGGGTACGAGTTCGATGTTGTTAAAACAAAGACCCATTTTGTACGACTTACAAAGGATGGAGATAGAGTTAAAGACTCCAAGTACCCACGTAATGATATCAAACATACGAGAAGAACCGACTTTAATCGATAAAGTTAAAGCTGCTCAAATTTCAGACATGGAGCTGATGCGTATGAAGAAGAAAGTGCAAGAAGGTGCTATTCCGGAAGCAAGAATCGATGAAGAAGGAATACTTAGAATCAACTCCAGACTTTGTGTTCCTAACGACTTTGACTTAAAGCATAGAATCATGAGGGAGGCACACAATACACCATTTGTAATCCATCCTGGGAGTACCAAAATGTATCATGATCTTCGACATACATTTTGGTGGAGCAATATGAAGAGAGAGATCGCGGAGTTTATCTCGAGGTGTTTAACTTATCAACGTGTAAAGGCAGAACATCAAGTGTCAAAAGGTCCATTGCAACCACTTGAGATTCCGGAATGGAAGTGGGAACACATTACCATGGATTTTGTTACAGGTCTTCCCAAGGTTTCTCAAGGCATGATGCGATTTGGGTTATTGTTGATAAATTAACCAAGTCTGCTCATTTTTGCCTATACGTGAGACTTATTCCCTTGAACGTCTTGCTCGTATGTACGTGAATGAGATTGTGAGATTGCATGGCATGCCAGTATCCATAGTTTCGGATCGTGACCCAAGATTCACTTCACGATTTTGGGTTAGACTGCAGAAAGCTATGGGCACGAATTTACGATTTAGTTCGGCATACCATCCTCAAACGGACGGGCAATCGGAAAGGACTATTCAAACCCTTGAAGATTTATTAAGACTCTGTGTCCTAGATTTCAAAGGAAGTTGGGATAAGTATTTGCCATTGGTGGAATTCTCCTACAACAACATTTATCAGACAAGTATAGGTATGGCTCCATTTGAAGCCTTGTATGGACGAAAGTGTCGCTCTCCAGTATGTTGGGACGAGGTGGGTGAAGCAACGTTGTTGGGACCAGAATTAGTACGCATGACTACAGAAAAAATTCAAATGATCCCAAGAACGTATAAAGACCTCACAAGATCGACAAAAAGAGTTATGTTGATCTTCATTTGAAAGGACGTGGAATTTAATATTGGAGATCATGTCTTTATTACGTATTGCTCAATGGAAGGGAGTTACAAGATTTGGGAAGAGAGGAAAGCTCAATCCACGATTTGTTTGTCCATTTGAGATTTTTGACCGAATAGGAAATGTGGCCTATTGACTCGCATTACCTCCAAGCATGTCTCGTGTTCATAATGTTTTTCATATATCTATGCTTCGTAAGTATATGAAAGACCCAAACCACATTATTAAGTAGTTAGAACCGCACGAGATAGCCAAGATTTAACGTCACGAGAGGTACTGTCAAGATATTGGATAGAAAATAGCATGTCCTACGAAACAAAGGTTATACCACAAGTCAAGGTTTTATGGAGGAACCATGCTATTGAAGAAATAACACGGAGTTGGAATCGAAATGAAAGCGAGGTACCCTCACCTTTTGAAATACCGCAATCGTCGTCAATTTCGAGGACAAAATTTCATAAGGAGGGGAGGTTGTAAGACCCCAACTTATTATAAATAAAATTAAATTTCCTCTATTTATTATCTTGAAATAATAAGGTGATAATTTGATATAATACTTTGGTTATGGGTAAAATATGCAATTTTTGCAAAATAAGCAAATGGTTATAAAATATTCATTGTTGTCGGGTTTGGTCGTGAAATATTCTTGTTGTCGGGAAATATTCGTACGACGGCGCAGCCATTTGAGGGCCCCATAACAGAATAACTATAGGATGAAGAAAACGACAAATTTGAGTTTTTATAAATAACGGCGTAATTTTTACCGTTAACACTGTTGGATTACCTGGTGGTTAAAATACGATGTACGCATGGTCGCATGCGAAGCACACCAGTATTACACGATATTTTGAATTATTAATTCTTACGTAAGAAGGCACTACTCAATAATTATTACAGTAATTATTGTTCAATATTTTATTTTATTGATTCAATAATTATTGCGTTGATATTTTATATTATTATTGTTTCAATAATTATCACGGTATGATATTTTCCATTATCGGATCAATAATTCATATTATTTGAATAATATTATTAGATAATATTATTGGCAATGTCTGAAAAGTTCTTTCAAGGAGAGAGTTTGGTCACCTAATCATTGCTTGCCAAGAAGGAGAAATCCTTATCGAAAGCCCTCTTTCTGGGAGCGGCTTTGTTGTCATTATTGTGATTACGTAATATTATTTATGAATAATTATTTATTGATTTATATGATAAGAAAATATTTATTTTGTGTAGATGAATTTGATATTATAAAAAAATGCATATGATGACTAAGTGTGAAACAATTGTATTATGGAATCAAATATTTTTATCCGAACTTGGAATCTAGTAACTATTGGCTATTAATAAAATAATGGGATGAGGAAATTTTGTTCAGTAGCTTACATTAAGTCTTGTTAGGTGTGTTAAGAATGAAAAAGAATGTTTATTATATTATGATTGGTGGAACATGAATTTGTATGTTTGCAGGTGACTTATTATAATGGTATTAATTATATCATTACTAATCAACCTTGGCCACCTTTTTAGAAACTTGGCAATTATTTCATACATGTTTGTTTTGATTTTAGACGCAAACTTTTTAATAATGCAACCGTTTGTCAAAGTTGGCATGTTAAAATTCTCTACCAGCCAAAATTTTCAAACTTGGCGTAATAGGATTTTCATCCGATGGAGTTTGTCAAATGAGGCGTGCTAACCATTCTCCTATAAATAGGTGCTTAGGTTAGAATTGAAAATCACACCAGAAACATAAGCTTTCTCTCTCTAGATTATCGAGCGTATTATTGTGAGTATTTTCTTGAGTATAAGAATACTTTGAGCGTAGTTTTTCTGCAAGATTTTCTCCAGTCAAATCCAGTTTCTACTAAGGTAAAGGATATTATTTTATTGCAATACTCATGAGAAATATTATTTTCTTTCATACTCCATATTACGTAAGCGATATTATTTCATCTCGTATTCTTAAATTTGAACTTACTACGGTAAGTATTGCTTCTATAATTCTTGAAATGATTAGAAATTTCGCTTCATCTAATTTCATTCATAGGAATATTGGTCTGAACTTTTAATCAAATTTGGAAATTTTCATGACCAAAGATCGCTCACACGATTCTTTGTTCTCGCAGTCTTTATTCACGATTCTTTGCTCACTTGTATTGTTCACAAAAGAAAAAAAATACTTTTTTCCTTCCTTCCAAGTTATCTGTTGTGACCCTTATTCTTGAAATTGAATCCATGTTTTGATCTTCAATTTTACTCCATTATGGAGTATTTTTAAACTTGAATTATCTAAAATACTGAATATCTAATCTTTGTCCTTTTGTCTCACTTGGATTCGTTTTCTAAAATATTTTCATCATCCTCGCCTTTAATGGTGATATTGGATGAATATCTTTGGCTGTAGTGCAAAGATGAATGATTACTGATGAATATCTTTGGCCCGTAGTGCAAAGATGAACAGTGTTGAGATGAACATGACCAATCTGGTGATATATGAATGAATATCTTTGGCCCGTAGTGCAAAGATGAATAATTGATGCAAGATGTATATTGATTGATGTTACAGGGATAAAATAATGATGATGGACTTTAAATTCATAGATGATAGTAGATTTCATTCCCTACTTAACTCTTATAATGAATTGTTATTTTCGCTGCGAATATTGATCTAAAACTGGTTGTCCATTATATTTTATCTGATTTGTTGAAGGCTAATGATAAATTGTTGTTCTTTATCTTTGTTATAATATTCTTTACTGGGCTAGTTGAGCTCACCCTTTTCCTTTTTGTTCTATTTTTCTTCTCATGCAGGAGGTGAGAATATAGCAGGAACCAGTCGGGGTAAAGAGTGATGGTCCTAGACAATTGTTTTAACAGTCCTCACTGTTTTTGTAAAATAGTGTATCAATAAATGTAATGATGACTTATTTGAGTGTGGATATTGTCTAGAAGACAATATTTGTATTTAAACTTACAACATGTGTGTTGTCGTATTTTGCACGACAATTGTAATAATAAAAGTTGTAGTTATTTCTGTACCATTTATTTGGCGACTCAGAATGGGTGATGTATACCTATTTTGGGGGTGTCACAATAACCATGATTTTTGATGTTTCAGGTGAAGATAGGTGATGAAAATTATCTTCGTCCTGGGTGCGAAGAGAAATTTAGAATCACAATTATGATTATAAGTTATTCATATGATTGTGGACAGGAATTGTTGATTGATGTTACAGGGATAAAACATTATTGGTGGACTTTTAACATGGAGAAGATAATAGACACGATGGTCTATTTGACTCTTCTAATGGATTGCTTCGTTCACCTTAACTATGGTTGAAAAGTTTTATCATCTACCATATGTTTTAAATCTCTGATTTATTACTGATGAAGGCTATTGATAATTTAATTATCTTTAGTCATGTATTCTTTACTGGGCTAGTTGTGTTCACCCTTTTTGCTTCACAATTCCTTTCAGGTAATAAGAGTGTAGGTAAATTGAAAGGGGGTAACAAGAGAATAGGGATTCGGTGATCTATATAATGATTGAGTTCTCCTAAATAGTATGGAATTAATTTTGTTGAAAACTTTAGATAAGTATGTCGTATTGTATACGTCATTTGATATTTAATTTTGGTGAACAGAATAGGGTGAGGTGAACCCAACTTTGGAAGGATGTTTGGCCACTATCATACAAGATGTCTAATGACATACAAACTCGTGTTATCATAAGACAGGGTTGTGCACATCCACTTGCTGATTTTATTTACGAGCACTACCTATATAATCTTAGAGTTTATTTGAAATATAATTTTCACTTGGAGACAACGGAGATAATTATATATCAAGAGAAGACTCACCATTGAAAAGAAGATAGTAATCTTCTTGTTTTTATTTGGGGACTTTTGGGTCAACCAAGGATAATTCTGCAGACATATGATATCTATCATAACCTAGATGCATGGCCTCCCATGTACAAAGGTTTCCTTGAGTATTTTCCAAAGATTTTAATTTCTAAAACAGTTATTAACTGTACCTTTATGTAAGGTATCATTGTAAGGTCTTGTGGTCAAGGCACCACGATAGTTACATATATTTGTATTAAAACTCACGCTTTAATCGTGGTAATTAATTATTCTCGCATGACGCTTCAACAGTTGTATAAATGAAGTTTGTATTTGATTTTTATAGTATGATATCTGACAACTCAGAATGGGTCGTGTGGACCTATTTTGGGGCGTCACAATTACAACTAAAATTTTTATGTTACTTCGTAAAATTACAACTATAATTTTATTACAACTAAAATTACTGTTGAATAATAGTTTATCCAACTATAATTTTAATCCTACACAATTTACTGTTAATTTTATTATAACAATAATTTGAATAAAAAATAGTAGTAATTTATTACAACAGTAGCATAAAATACAACTATAATTTTATTTTATATAGTTGTAATAAAATTTTATGAAGTGGCATAAAAAAGGCAGGAAAAGAAAAGAAATGATGATAAATAGCAAAGAGAAGAGGGGAAGGAAGTTGGCCTAGGAATGAGATAAACCCACCTATTTAAAAAGAAATAAAAAATAACTTTCAAATTTGAAAGTGAATAACTAAAGGAATGGAATGGTCATTTCAATTGACTAACCAAACATGTTTTAAGTCATTCCATTCCCAACCCATTTTATTCCATTCCCATCAACTAAACACAACAAAAATAATAAATGTTACCATGTACGAAACGGTATTTTTTATAAAAAAATTTGATATTTTTGCAATATTTTTTAATATATGTACATAAAAATTATCTCTATAGTAAGATGTATAGCTATAAATTTATAGGGACGATTTTCATAAGAAAATATTATTTTTTATTATAAATTTATCATTTTCTTTTTAATTCAAGTAGCTAAACTAAATAAGAGGAAAAAATGCTTGAAATCTAAACAGTGTTCCACTTCATTGCTTAGTGACATTAGACAGTCAAGTGTTCCGTATACAAGTGGAAGTTCTTTGCCATTTGAGTAATGTACAAGGCATCAAATCTGTTGGATATAATTGTGAGATCTTCATTCAAATATATATATATATATATATATATATATATATATATATATATATATATATATATATATATATATATTTTAATTTTATATATCAATAAGTCTAGAGAGACAGTTTTTTTGGATAGGTTTTTGGACCGGTCCAAAATTTGATAGTTTTTTTTTTTTTTTTTGACTCAAAAAATATATAACATTTATTCTAACTGAAAATTTTATAAAATTCAGTAATTTAAGTGTAATTTGAATACATATAAAAAATAATATTGTACAGTTTGTACAATACTATTTTTTATATGTATTCAAGTTACAACTAAATCATCGAATTCTGTAAAATTTTCAATTAAAATAAATACTATATATTTTTTGAGAGTCAAAGCAAAAAAAAACAAATTTTGACCGGTCCAAAAAATTTGTCCAAAAAAACTGTCTGTGTAGAACCACTCTCTTCTTGATTTACAATCTAATTGAATTTGAATTAAAAATATCTAACTTGGTAATGGAAAAAAAAAACATGATCATAAAGAAAACAAACCTGATCTGATCAACAAATTGACCAAATGAAATGAGATTGATGTCACTCGTACAGAGATAAACATAAATTTTGAGTAGGGTGTAAATGAATATATACAAATACAGAGTATTTAAAAAATTAATTTGTTATTTGTATTTGGTATTCAATAAATTTTAAAAATATTATTTTATATTCGGTACTTAAAATAATATCTGAATACAAATAATAATATCCGTTTTTATTTATTTTATTGGAATAAGCATATTATTTGAATATTCGGATAGTCAAATTCGTTCATCAGTTACCTAATATAATGCTATAGTTATGAGTGATATATGTAAATTTTATAAATAAGCAAGTTATCATAAAATATTTGTTTTATTTTTTTTGGGCATATTCGTATGCAATCATTAGTGGACCCCAGAAGTTTATTTTATTTCATTATATTTATGGAGGGCGAGTTATAATATACGTGTGACAATTAGTTAATTTATCTTGATCCAAAATTGACCTTGGGCTTACTTTAAATATTTGGACTTCTAATTTTTAAATAAATGAAAGCGATAAATACTATCTCCACCTGAAAATTCATAAACGTGAATTAATCTATTCAACTCGCTTATAGATTAATTCTAAATTAATTTGGACCTAATATATTTTAACAATAAAATTATATTGTCCATTGCTCCCGCCTCCCGGCATCGCAAGTAAGTTTTGGAAATAAAAAACTTGTAACAAGATAATAGTTATACTTTTGTTCTTGTAGTATATAATTTTATTGTTAAATGATACATTTTAACTTTATAATAGTAAAAATTCATTAACTATATTTAAATCATTTTAGTTGATCAGTTTATTAATATTATAATAAGTGTTATTTCTTATTTTTTAAGATGTGAAATGACATATTTTTAAAATAATTTTTGTATGATAGTTAAAACTAATTATTATATAAGGAAAGCCATTTTAATTTTTTTTTGCTTATTATTTAATAATTAATATATATATATATATATGTGTGTGTGTGTGTGCGCGCGCGCGCGTGTGTATATATGTAAGTTATTCAGATACAAATTCCAGATCCGAATTCGAATATCGAATTATGGATATTTATTACTCCCTCCGTCCCAAATTATCTGCTGTTCTAGAGTTCTACACACATACCAATATGTGTGATAAAAATACTAAAATACCCTTACGTGCTAATTTTTTATTTTATGCAATTAAGACTTTAGTAAAAGGAGATTGTCCATTGAAGAGTGTGTCAATGTCTTTTAAGAAGCATAACTTTGGCAATCACATTCTTATTGGTGGGAATATGAAAATGATGCTTAAAAAAGAGGAAAGACTTGAATGAGTAACTATCAACAATTAAGGTAAAGGGGCAAACTTAGAAAATAAAGGAAAAAAATGCATTGAAATCTTGAAAAAGCAGATATTATGGGACAAAATTTTTCTGCTAAAACAGCAGATAATTTGGGACGGAGAGAGTATCGGTTGGATATATTTATGATTGGATGTTAAACAAATACGAATTATTAAATATATATATTTGTATTGATATCCGTTTATTTATGAATATTTTTAAATTGAATAACAATATATTTATTTCTTCTAACTAGGAATAGTATTCGTTTTTTTTTGCAAATACAAATGTGAATGGATACAATTAATGTGAATGGGATTCATGCATTTTGCCGGATGAGAGGATATTGAAACAATTTCAATTTAATGGAAATGCATGTGAATTGAATATGGGATGATGGGCATATTAATTAATATATCATTATGATTTTTAAATAATAATAATAATAATGGAGGGATTTGTTCAAAGTCTGTTTAATTTATTAAGAAGAGGAATGTCATTTTCGTTGGTGTTTGAGTCAATTTTGGACTCTATTTTGCTAGCCCTTACTTGCTTTTCGGCCACTTCTTCTTACCAATACCACCCCCCCCCCCCCCCCCCATAGGCCATACATAGCGTTCAACTCAGACAGACAGGTCTTCTAATGCCTTCCTTCACTCTCTCCCAATAACTAACTGCTCATCCCATACCATAAATACAACGACAATTACTCTCTACTCACTCCACTCCTTTGTTCTAAGGATATTATTGTCTCATTTTATAATATTATTAAATATTTTTTTCAAATCTTCTTCATTTTGGTAACTAAGAGAATAAAAAGGAAAAAAAATCTAAAAATATTGTCAGAAACTTTCATTACACAATATCTTCAAATTAATTTTATTAAGAATATAACAAGATTAATTTTCAGTTCTTTATTTTACTATAATTTTTTTTTGTCCCTTTCAAGTTAAAAACATATATACCCTTTTAGTGCATTTGCAGTTGACTACCTAAACTCAATAGGATTATCATTGGTTTGGTACCAAATTAAGTTTAAAGGACATCGACTAATTTTATGTGAACTAATGGGTAACATGCTTGACTAAACTTTTGGGCACAAGTAATTATTATTTTTGGACAAAGTTGTCCTTGACAATTAATTAGTTTTAGTTATAGTGATTTGATAAAAAAAAAAACAAAAAAACATCTGGTTTTATTAGTAGTAGTATGCAAATCATTTCGGCAACTATCTTATCTTTAATTTCAAACACAGCTTCCTTCCTTGCTTCCTTCCTTCCTTCCGTGGTCAATTAGGGGTCCTCTCCTCTAGCCGTATAAATAAATACGTCTCTTGCGATTTGTCAGAATTCTAAAAGATTTATTTAATATTTGGCCTTAATTGGTCCTCCTTATAATATTCAAACTAAATCCCACCATACATACATACTTCCGATTTGTTTTGTTTAATCTTGTGTTATGTTATGTTTGGATTGGAGTAATAAAGATGAAGATAGAATTACTCATTCATATAAAATGAAAAAAAAAATTGTGTTTAGTTCTTTGGGGGAAGAAAAACATATGAAATAACTCATTCTAATTAAAATGGAATGAATCATTTCACTCTTTATTACATTTATTCAATCCAAATGTAACATTATTGATTGTTACCAAACCCAACGCATGACTTAAAATATACACTACTCCACTATTCTATTCTGTTTGATTTTGTTTGTTTGCAAGAATTATACTTGGATAAAATTATTAATTTCAAGTATCTTGTTTGTTTTCAAATTTAGACTTGGGACTATTAGAAAGGTGTATTCAATTAAGACTTCTAAAGACTTTTAAAGACTTTAAAAGTTTAGTTGTATTCAATCAAGACATTTAAAGAGTTTATAAAAATTTAGTGGTATTCATTTACAACTTTTGTAATGTCTTTAAAAGTTAGGTGATATTGATTTAAGACTTTTATAAAGTCTATAAAAGTATTTTGGTATTCAAAAAGTCATTAATTTTTCAGATTTCTATTAAATGGTAGAGTTTTACCGACTTTAGAAGAAAAGTTATAACTATCAACCCATATCCAAAGTCTGACCTCATCTCTAAAGACTTCTAAAGACTTCCAAATATTAAACATAAAGATAAAAATTCAAATCGCCAGTAAAAAAATTAATTATAGAGAGATTTTATAGAAAATTCAAAAGTCGTAAAACTCTTCGTAAATTTTTAACTTAAAATGAATATAAATTAATCTAATTTTAGAAAATATAATTATTAAAATTATAAACCGCTTTATATTTTTTTTTACTAAAATTATTAAAAATTAGATAAATTATACAAACTTTTATTATAAGAATATCTCATTATGACTTTGAAAAATCAAGCAATAAATTTTGATTTTTACTATTATATTATATATATATATTATATAGATATAGTATATGATATATATACGAATCTTGATAAATTCTAAAACTCATCAAAATTAAAAAAATTAATTAAAAAATGATATCGATTAATTTGTTAAAAATTAGTTACGTAACATTTTAATTAATTAATTTCTAACATCATAAATAAATTAAAAGGTCACATAATTATTTTTTTAACAGTCAATTTTGGTTCATTAACAACTATTAATAATTTTAAGAAAAAAAAATCTCTCTGACAATTTTGTCTATGGCTTACCCACGACTAAAAATCTCTCTGGTAAATTTTTTATAACTTGGTGGCAATTTACTCACATGTATGAAGTTTTGCGATCATATAGATTTTCATCGTCATATTATTTTGTGAAAAACAGAGTTTGATATTCATACTAAAAAATCGTAAGCATATATAGTATATATAGTTCAATAAAAAGTGAGCTTAATTTTTGTGTTATTTAGTTTGTACACTAAAGTTTTATTCAGTATTCGAGTATTCAAATTTATCATGAAATGAGTAAAATAATATTAATGCTTTCAACATATATAAAATCTCACGCCACAATAATTTAATGAAATAATGAGATTTCCTGTAGTTCATGAAAAAAGAGTGAGAGGTTGTATACATGGGCTAATTAACAATTAATATAAGCTACAAGATATATTAGAAGTATATAAAAGTCCATCAAAATCTTTGTAAAAAGTCTATTAAAGTATGTCACTTATTTCATGGAGTCTATAAAAGTCATTTTAAAAAAGTCTTTAAAGTCTTTAAAAGTCATTAAAATTTACAAACTCTACAAAAGTCTGTCACTTAAAAAAAATCTTTAAAAATCTTAATTGAATACACCCCTTAGTCTCAAAATTATAAAATGACTTAATAGTCCCGGAATTATAATCCTCGGATTATTATAATTCTTGCAAACAAACATAGCCTACGTGTACAAATTAAAATAGGGATTTAATTTATTTTTATTTTTAGAAAATTGATCAAAATTAACAAGTTTGCAACATTCAAACACAAATTTGATATAATCTGAACAATTACTTTCTATGCAAAACGTACAATATATAGGATAACTACATGAACCTGCATGTACGTATAGGTAGCTAGCATAACATAAACTAGCTGCTATATATCTTCTAATTAAGCTTTAATTTCTAAACTTCAGCCCTTATTAATTAATTTAAATTGTAGCTAGAGCTCCTATTCGAATAATACCCTAATTAAATATCTTGAGAAAAAGAAGTCGTGTGCATCATCAATTCCTGTAATCTCTGGCGAATCCTTGAAGTATCTACACCAACTCTAGAAAATTTTACCTGCAATTATTAACAATTAATTAACATCAATATATATATATAATTAATTAATTAATTAAAATAGATGATAAAGTTAATATTAATTAATTTAAATAAATACCTGAGTATGGAGGGTGTGGAAAACCCTATCGCCAACAGTAGAAAAGCTGAGGCTGAGCACATCAGTTCCTTCTTCTTGAAGAAGAATGATAACTTGAGGCAACATGAAGTTGTTTTGTGATCCGCTACTAATCAAAACCACTTCTAAACTTGAACCAAACTCTCTTAATTCAACCACCGCCGCCGGTACTACTACTCTTTTAACTGATCCCACGTTTGCCGTCATCGATATCAGCTCCTCCTCGTCTTCTTCTTCTTCTTCTTCTTCTTCTTCTTCTTTGGTATTATTATTATTATTGCTACTTATTATTCCGCTATTACAGTACTTACCATTCATTCTGATTGAAGCTTCTACGACTTCCTTCTTCACCTTTAATTCATCCACTCTTTCTTTTAATTGCTTAATATAGGTGGCTGCCTGATCCAGCTGATCTTGCTGTGATAGCAACTCCTGATCATGTGAGTAGTGTGTGTGTGTGTGTGTGAGAGAGAGAGAGAGTATATCATGTTCAACAAAATTAGTAAGTAAAAAAATAAAATTAAAACATCGAGTATATATTATATACATACATACATGATTAATTAAAGCTAGCTATGGATTAAGAATATAATGAATCAATTCAACCAAGAAATTAATGCATGCATGCATATATATATATATATATATATAGTGCAGAAGGGTAGCTACCTTGGAGGGTTTGAAGTGGTGAGGAGGGATAAGAGAAGTAAGCTTGAAGCAGAGACCTTTCATCTCACACCTTCGTTTCCTCTCCACCGTCTTTCGATCTAGTACTTTTACTTTTTTCGAATTAATATTAGAAAGAGAATTAGAAGGAGGAGAAGAATTCTTCATACTATATATATATATATATATATATATATATATAGGCTTAAATATCAATTAATTAGTGATCCACAAATTAATTAAGCATGAAATGGATCAGTAATATTGGAATTTATATGTATACATAAGAATAAAGAAAATTAAGCAGCTATATATATATATTTATATATATATATATATATATATATATATATATATATATATATATATATATATATATATATATGAAATTCTTATATATAGATCGAGAGAGAGAGGTGTAGCTAGATAGAAAGATGTTTAATAGAGAGTTCAGCAAAATATGAGTTGCGGATGAATATATAGAGAAAGATATAGATATATGGAGTTAACACCACCACCACACAGAGAAAGGGACTGTGCTGTAATGTGCTCCCCTACAGACTTAAAAAGTCCAGACTCCTCCAGACTTTCATTGTGAGCCTTACAAATTATATCTTTGTATATATATATTATTTTTAGTATTTAGATCATACTCATGTATATCTTCCTGTATTATATTGTAACTTAGGATATTACCTAGAATATTGTCTAGAATATTTTAGAACATTGCATATGTATTGTATATATCTTTGACCAATACTAATGAGAAAGACACGAATGACATTCTCACATGGTATTAAAGCTTAGGTTCTATATATCTTCTCTCTACTTCTTCTGTATAACCGTCCACCTCCTTCCTTGCAACCTCTCTTCTCTACTTATCATAGTCGAGCAACCACCGCCATCCTCCACCATGTCCGAGTCAGCGAAGTTTCATCCGGCTTTAGCTGTCAATAACGTGACGAACTTCATACCTATCACGTTAGACATGGAAAACTCTCAATACAATTCGTGGGCTGCCCTATTCAAAATCCATGCGCGTGTTTATCAAGTATTAGATCACATCCTCCCTCCTTCCACCATTAACACAGCCAAGCCATCTTCTTCTTCGATCAAGGTGACCGATACCGACCTTTGGTCTCGGCTTGAAGCTATTATTTTGCAATGAATTTTTGGGATAATTTCCAATAATCTCCTCCATACTATTCTTGAACCTGATGACATGGCCATGGAAGCTTGGAACCGTTTGGCGGATTTGTTCCATAACAAAAAACATTCGAGAGCCATTCATCTCGAAAATCAATTCACTCATACTCACCTGGACGATTTTCCCAACGTGAGTACATATTGTCAAAGGCTGAAGCTGCTTGCCGATCAACTCAAGAATGTTGGGGCACCGGTCTCGAACCAAAGATTGGTTCTTCAGATGGTCGATGGCCTGAACGATGCCTAAGGCTCGTTCAATGCTCGTTTTACAGAAAACAAGCATGGCGAAGTGCGCAGCACGGGAGTCCAACACTGCCCTAATTGTGGCTCCTCAACCACCGGCGGATGATACGACTATCAGCCACGGATCCACCGCTCAGCAAGGTGGTTCTTCGCACAGGCGAAACAGTGTCAATCGCAGGAAGAAGGGCAATAACCGCGGTAGAGGCGACAACAATCGTGGTCGTGGAGGCCACGGTGGGGGTGTGGCATCCCACAACAACAATAATGAATGTCTCCGCCAAGATGGCGGTATCTTCCGCGGCGCTTGACGCCATGCGACCATTGGCAACATCGCCCTGCCCATACCCGACGTCACCATGCATGGCAACAACGTCAACCAAGACAAGCAGGGGTGCTTGGACCAAGGCCACAACAAGCATATCAAATGTCAGCCGCCCCTCCAAGTAATGGCTATGCTCCCATGCACACTCTCTCTATCTCTCAACTGGATGAACATTGGTACACGGACATCGGTGTTACCTCTCACATGACAGCAAATCAAGGTACTCTCACGTCGTATTTTAATTTGAGCAAAAATTATGGTATTATTGTTGGTAATGGTAGCAAAATTCCAATTCATGGTTATGGTAGTACCTCCCTTCACCCTCATAATCCCCCTTTAAACCTAAACAACGTACTCCATGCTCCAAACCTCATCAAAAATCTTATTTCTGTTCGAAAATTCACTACTAATAATATGGTTTTAGTTGAGTTTGATCCATTTGAAATTTCTGTGAAGGATTTACAGACGGGGAGACGTCTAATGCGTTGTGAGAGCTCGGGAGAACTCTATCCTATCACCACCAAAAATCGGGCCACAACACCCTCTGCTTTTGCTGTTGTTTCTCCTCGTTTATGGCATTCTCGCCTAGGTCATCCGGGAGATAATGTTCTTCGCTCTCTTTGTAGTAGCAATTTCATTAAATGTAATAATGTTCGTAACTCTTTTTGTCATTCTTGTCCCCTTGGGAAGCACATTAAGTTCCCATTTCGTGACTCTTTATCTTTTAATACTATGCCTTTTGATATTGTTCACAGTGATTTATGGACATCTCCCGTTTTAAGTTCATGTGGGTACCGTTATTATGTCTTCTTTCTTGACAATTACAGTAAATTTTTATGGACTTTTCCAATCTCACACAAGTCACAGGTTTACTCCATCTTTCACTCCTTTCAAGCATTCATACGAGTACAATTTGAAAGGGAAATCAAAAACTTTCAATGTGACAATGGGCGAGAGTTTGATACACTACTGACAACTTCATTTATACAACTGTCGTGCAAAATACGACGACAAGTATACTGTGAGTTTTAATACAAATGTATGTAACTCTCATGGTACCTCGACCACAACCTTACAATGGTACGTTACATAAAAAGTACAAAGAAAAAAGCTGCTTTTAGATATTAAAATCTTTGGGAAGTGCTCAAGAAAACCTTCGTATACATAGGAGGCCATGAATCTAAGTTATGATAGATAACATATGTCCAGAGAATTATCCTTGGTTGACCCAATAGACCCCAAAGAAAAATGAGAAGATTACTATCATGTTCCTTCCAATGGTGAGTCTTCTCTTGATATATAACTATCTCCACTGTCTCCAAGTGAAAATTATATTTCAAATAAACTCCAAGATCATATAGGTGGTGCTCATAGATATACTCAGCAAATGGATGTGAACAACCCTGTCTTACGATAACACGAGGTTGAATGTCATTAGACATCTTGTATGATAGTGGCAAAACACCCTTCCAAAGTTAGGAAGCGTAATTATCAAGGATATTCCACTAATTTCATGGAGTATAGAAGTCAAAACTTTAACCAACTCAATATAATAAAGAATAGAATAACAAAAGAAATCACCGAGCTGCGATAATCCATGCAGATAGGTTAATCCAATGAATAATAAATAACGGAACTAGGTCCGCCCATGAAAACGCATGCGATGTGATATTCCAACAGAATAATAAAGACGGAACCAGTCCGGCATAAAAAACGATGAGATGGATATTCCAACGGAATAATAAAAACGTAACTAGGTCCGGCGTAAAATGCATGAATGAATATTCTAACGAATAATAAAGAATGTAATAACGTAAGAATTTCACCAAGTATAGGGTAGCTTGCGTATCTGAGTTATTCAATGAGAATAATAAAGAATGGAATAATGAAGTTCTCTTCATGAATACAAAAAGAAATAATACCCCTTACCTTATAAAGAAAAGTACTCACAAGCGGGTAGGGCGGGATATACTGAAGAAACTTGCTTACTACGCTTTCAAAGCTTTCTTAAACGCTAAAGAAAGACGTTCAAGATTATAGAAGAAGAATTCTTTCTACGCTTCTCTTTCTAGATTTTCAATGAAAACGAGATTTTTATAAATTAATTTTAATATTTATTAAATTAAATAAATATTTTTCGATGATTTAATTATTGATTAAATAATTATTTTTGATGCAATTATTGGTAGATTAATTTAATTATGTAATTACATTTATTAAATTAATGTAGAGAATAATTATTATTCAAATATGTAATTATGTGAGCTTATCGAATTAAATGAAATATTTAATTAAGCATGATGTTATTTAATTAATTTAATTATTAATTAGAGAGTTAATAATTTGACATTATTTATTAATGAGAGAATTAATAATGTGACTATGTGAAATTATGAGAAATTATTATATTTTATTTAAAATAAATTAAATAAGATATTGATTTATTTTATGAAGGAGTGTGACATTAATTAAACTATATGATAAAGTTTTATTAAATTAAATGTTTTTTTAAATCTATTTTGCTAGCCAAACAAGGCCCTATGGGAGTTGGAACAGCTTACCCATTATTGGGTTAATCGACCACTCAATCAGGCCGCCTCTCTTATTATATCATACGCCTTCTTTTCTTTCTTCATTTTTCCTAAGTCTAGAAAAGTAAAAGCAGAGAGTTTCAGAGAGAGATTGAGAAGTGTTGAGAAAGAATTTTGATTGAAGAAGAGTTGAGAAGAAATTATTCCCTACTAATCTATACTTATTCTCGTGGTAATCTCCTCTTCCCAAATTCTAAATTTCACGTCATTAGTTTTTATAAAATGGCTTTCATACATTTTGTAAAATCTCGTAATTGAGAAAGGGTTTGATTATGAGTTTATATATGGGTTAAGATGTATCAAATCGTATTTGATTATATATATATATATATATATATATATATCATGTGAATTATCATGTCATCGGTTCATAATACTATGAATTGCTATTTCAAAATTTACAGAGTATGGGTTTTGGCCTTATGGCCTTATACGTGATATTTTATGTATTGATCGTATGTTATCCCTAAATTTTACACTCAGATATTATTATGCATGTTGATACGAAGAGACCAAAGTTTAAATAAACGGATTCTTGTTATAAATTGAATTCAGTAGTGACAATTTTCATGTTTTATTTTCAAAACCTTCAAAAACATCAAGAATAAAGGAAAGTAAATGTGTTGATTTTGCAAATTATGTGTTGTAACTTGTTAAAAATCATGCTAGATGGGTTAAGTAATGATTATATATGTATTACAATGATTGGGTAAGTCTAAATTTGTGTAAAAATAACTAATTGAAAGTTATGGCCATATTCATGTATAATTTTACGTGTGATTGATTTTTGGCCTAATTTGACCTTATTATGTTCAAGCGAATCGCAGAATCACAGTAAATCGAAAATGAGCTCAGGTAACCCCACCCTACGCATGCTACTAAACTAAATTACCACTTTGCCACTGATCGAAAAAAAAAAAATAAAAAAAATAAAAAAAAAAAAAAATAAAAAAAAAAATAAAAATATTAAAAAATAAAAAATAAATTAAATAAATTGAAAAAAAATAAATATTTGATGAAAATTATTATTAAAATATTTATAAAATAAATTAAATATTTTAATTGAGATATTTATGGAATAAAATAAATATTCGATGAAAATTATTATTAAAATATTTATAAAATAAATTAAATATTTTAATTGAGATATTTATGGAATAAAATAAATATTCGATGAAAATTATTATTAAAATATTTATAAAATAAATTAAATATTTTAATTGAGATATTTATGGAATAAAATAAATATTCGATGAAAATTATTATTAAAATATTTATAAAATAAAATAAATATTTTAATTGAGATATTTATGGAATAAAATAAATATTCGATGGAAATTATTATGAAATAATTTATTCGAGTGTAATAATAGTAAGAGAATGAAAATATTCTAATTTAATTAAGTAATTAAATTAGAAGGGTAATGATTTGTTAAATAAAGTGGAGTTTATATTAAATAATTAAGTTAAAATGTAACTAATGAATGTCGTGAATACATATGGTATGTGTGTAGGATTTGTGGTGAACTAAGTAGTAATCGCTTAGCATAGCATACGACGAGGCAAGTTTCCTAACCCTACTTGTCATTATTGTTCAAGTTATTAGTTACCTCGAGTAAATTATCATTACTATTATTCAAGTTCAATTGTTATATTAAAGATTTATTATCTTTTCAAACATGATTCAGCTTATACAATAATTGTTCTATTGTATACTTCTTGAGATTATTATTCAAATTGAATATCATTATTGTTGAACCTTATTAGACTAGTGAACTTTATTGATTCAACTAGTCCTTAGTTGATGAACGCTCTAAATTTCGTAACCCTTATTGAATTATCCAAACCAAACTTCCTTTGGTGCGGACTCGAATGTCAAACCGAGATGAACAACCCCAGTAAAGAATTTACTTATGCATTAGCGTTAAGATATTGTGCATGTGATGGTACTAAGGGTTGATCCCCCAAAGTACGAGAAGAAAGGTCCATAGTCTTACGATCATTAAAGGTTTCAAGTATAATCCTTGTTAACTTAAGACATAGTTCAAGGTCTTATGATCCTCAGAATTCTTCTGATTCTTGTTATTCATTCTTGATTCAAAAGTTGAGCTTTTATTCAGATGTCTTTGATTCACTCGCATGTTATTATACTATTATTTCATTGTTATACTTGTGGGCAATAGTGCTCACTCTTGCTTTATAATAACATTGCGCTTAAGAACGAAAGAACCCATTTAACCTTCCACTAGTAAAGGCAAGGGCAAAGTTAGCAAGTGTTGAAGACTTGTTATTTTATTTGATGATGTATTTATGTTAGACTTGAGTTAATGATGTTGTTTAAGACTTATTGTTTATATTTCCGCATGGATGTTTAAGGTTAGTTCAACCCGGGATTATGTTTATGATTCGTATGTTGTAACCCCCTATAAGGGGAAGATTTTTATTTCTATCTATTGCATGGTTTGCATTTATTATGGGTAGATAGATAGATGATATTTGTAGAGTAAAGGAACACCAAATCCGTGTGGAATCAAGTACCTTGATTTGGGGTGTCACAAGTTGGTATCAAAGTCAGAGGTTATGAACCTTAGGTGGGGAACAACCTTAGGTAGTAGCCTTATAGAAAGAAGATAGTGATGGAAAACTCTTATCGAGTTATAAGAAATGAATTTATGTAATTCATTGAAGATAATAAAAGACCTTATGTGTTTATGTGTTAAAGTATGTTAGATGATACGACTTAGTAACTAAAACTTAAAATTTTGTTGTCGGGATGTCGAATGTTGGAGAAGCTAGTCAAGTCGGGGAGGAAGAACCCCGTGTACCTATAAGATCGACAGAGGAGGAGCCCCAGACATTCATGTCGTTAGGGAGCAAATGGTACAGAGGGGAGTCATCTCCATTGATCACCGTTGTTGGTCGTGGAGCATGAGCATGAGACCCGATCCTGAGGAGGATCCTGAGGAGGAATTTGTTGAGGAAGAGGAAGAGGAAGAGGAAGAAGAAGAGTTACCACGGTACACCGTTGATGCGGAGATGTATGACACGTTATACGACCGTAACGTGGAGTTACGAGACGAGGTCCAGGATTTGACTGAGCGAGCGGTTATTCAGCATATTACTCTAGGGGAGAAGGAGAGGGAGATTTCGACTCTTCACTCTCGACTGACAAATGTGGAATGGGATTTGTTCCATGAGAAGGGACAAACTGAAGATAAGACCGAGGAGATAGAAAAGCTGAAGAAGGAACTGAAGGAAACCTCCGAAAGACCGAACATAAAGCAGAAGAGGGATGGGTAAGAGAATCGCGTCGAAATGTCGTCGTGCGTAAGATGATAGTCGTGCAAAGAAGGCAAAAGCTTGAAGAGACATATTCTACACTTAATCATGCAATGGATGAGGCCCAAGATCGAGTTTTGAGGTACCCCATTCAGTTCGAAGGACTTCCATCATATATGCTGGATCGCAGGACGATGTCTCGTATCATAGATGAGGAGCGTGGCAAGGCTATTCAAAGACTCGATGATAAAGTGATAGAATTTGTTTAATTATGTGAAAGACTTAATTAGTTTTTATATGTAAATTCTGACGTGTTTATGAACGAAAGAATATTTGAATGTTTTAAATCCTGTGGATTCTTTATTCCAGGATAGTTGATGTAAATAGCGCTTATGCTATATCGCTTAATGTTAAAACTTTGATTTGAATGCAAATATATCAAGTTGTTTGAGATGATGTGTTAAGTGATATGTTAAATTGTTGAGTAATGCCTTAACTATTTAGAGAAATAAATAAAGTTCTAATAAAGCGCTTATTTAATGTAAAAAAATGCCGCCAAGGAGAAGACAACAACGCCAACCTACCAGAAGAGTCAACCAATAATAACAATTATGCTAACGCTAATCCGCAAGCAAAGCAGCTTGGTGAACTTATCGACCGGAGCCATGAATAACCAACCTCAAGCTCCACCAAACACAACGCTTAAGGACTTCAAGGCGCTGTGGGACCGCCAGAGTTCAAAGGTTCCATGAATCCAATCGAGGCTCAAACGTGATTATGAAAATGGAGAAGGTTTTCAACGCTGCTTAGGGGTTAGAGAAGACCAGAAGACCGCTTTTACAACGTTTATGCTGAAGTCTGAGGCTAGCTACTGGTGGCAAGCAAACAAAGTGCGAGGAGGTGAAGGTATAATTACGTGGGAGAGATTTAAAGAGATGTTTTTCGAAATGTATTTCCCAACTAGTTCACAGAACCAGATGGAGGTTCAATTTCTAGAGTTGAAGCAGGGAAATATGAGCGTGCCTGACTATGCGGCTAAATTCAACGAATTGGCAAGGTTTTCCCCGTATCAAGTTCACACGGATGAGAGGAAGGCGAGACGGTTTGAGCAAGGACTAAAGCCTTGGGTGTACAGCAAGGTATCAATGTTTCAGCTAAACACGTTTGCTGGAGTACTGGAAAAGGCCATCCTCGCTGAAGGAGGAAGAGATGATGTGACCAAGTACAATCAAGATCAAAAGAAGAAGAAGAGTGAAGGTGAAGGAAATAACAAGGTCAGTGGAAGTGGCACAGGAGGTGGAAATTTCAATCAAGAAAAAAGGTGGAACGACAAACATCATCATCTGGGAATCAAAGAAGGTAGTCAAGAAAAGAATCAAGCATGCCCGACTTATGGAAAGCCCATCCGGGAGTTTGTATGAAAGGAAAAAGAGTGTGCTACAATTGTGGACAAGAGAAGGCCACATAGCACCAAACCGCCCAAACCCAAAGAAGGGTGCTTGTTTTACTTGTGGTTCAAGGACCATCTCGCAAGAGATTGTCCCAAGAAGGATCGGGAGGGTCGTGGATCGGAGGAAACCGGGAAATAACAAAGGAAAAATGCCTTAACCATCACCGACCAACCGCAAATAAACCGACCGAATCGCCTTGGACTTTCAATATGATGGTGCGAGATGCAATCCAGTCCTCGTGATGTGGTGTCGTATCATTCCGATCAATGAAATTAATGCTTATGTTTTATTTGATTCGGTGCTACTTGTTCCTTTATATCCAAGACTTTGCTAATAGTTTAGATTTGCGTATGGATGAGTTGGAATATCCCATGAATATAGAAATTGCGAAGAGAGATAATTCAAGTAGTAATGCGTGTTTAAGAACTCAGAGTGGATATTAAGGGTAATATCATGAACGTAGATCTTATCCCTATTCGACTTGGGGAATTTGACGTTATTTTGGGAATGGATCGGTTATTCAATTACGGGTCAGAAATTGATTGCCAAAGAAGCGATAACCTTATGACCACAAAGGTTGTATTTTATGGTAAAGAAGTCGCCTAGATAAGCGAGTTGTCTCGACGATGATGCAGCCGAAGTTATTGAGACAAGGCTATAGTAGGATACTTAGCTTACATAGTCGATAGTCGAAAAGAGAATCCGGAAGGTAGAAGAAATACCGATTGTGAGGGACTTCATCGACGATTTCCGCACGATTTACCGGACTTCCACCGGATAGAGAGGTAGATTTCAGAATCGATTTGGCGCCCGAATCGCTTCTAATATCGAAGGCACCATACCGAATGGCACCAGAGAGATGAAGGAATTAATGGTACAACTACAAGAATTGTTGGACAAGAAGTACATTCAACCGAGCGATACGCCGGGGGAGCGCGCGGTGTTGTTTGTGAAAAAGAAGGATGGATCGATGCGACTCGCATTGACTACGAGAGAACTCAATAAGGTCACGATTAAGAACAGATATCCATTACCGAGGATCGACGACACTGCTTGATCAATTGAAGGAGCGAGATACTTTTCCAAGATAGACTTGAGAAGCGGTTATCATCAATTGAAGGTGAGGCCGAGAGATGTACCAAAGATCGCGTCGTAACGCGATACTACTTCACTACTGAATTTTAGTAATGTCGTTTGGTCTTACGAATGCTCCCGCAACATTTTTATGGGACTAATGAATGGTGTGTTCAAGCCGCTTTTGGACAAGTTCGTAGTGGTATTTATAGATGACATTTTGGTCTATTCAAAACCAAAGAAGAACACGAAGAGCATTTGAGATTAACGCTGGAAGTATTGAGAAGGGAAAAGTTGTATGCCAAGTTTTCAAAATGCGAATTTTGGATTGAACGAGTGCAATTTCTTGGCACGTGATCGATAAAAACGGAATTTCGGTAGATCCATCCAAAGTCGGGCCGTGATTAATCGGGATCACCGAGGACGCCGCCGAAAGTACGAAGTTTTCTTGGATTGGCGGGATATTATAGAAGGTTCATACAAGACTTTTCCAAGATCGCAACTCAAGTAACTAATTTAACTCAAAAGTCGTGAAATTTGTTTGGACGGATAAGTGTGAGGAAAGTTTTCAAGAATTGAAGAAGAGGTTGAGTACGGCCCCGTGTTATCTCTTCCCGATGATACAGAAATTTTGTTGTTTATAGTGATGCATCGCATAAAGGACTTGGGTCGCAGTCGATGCAAAAACGGCAAAAAGTCATCATGTATGCATCACGACAAATTGAAGGATTACGAGAAGGATATCCACCCATGACTTGGAGTTAGTTGCAGCTTGTTTTTGCTTTGAAAATTTGGAGGCACTATCTCTACGGGGAGAAGTGTGAAATATATACGGACCATAAGAGTCTCAAATATATTTTCACGCAGGCGACTTGAATATGCGTCAAAGAAGGTGGTTGGAGTTAATTAAGGACTACGACCGTGAGATTTTATACCATCCGTGTAAGGCGAATGTGGTTGCCGACGCCTTAAGTAGAAAGGGGTCGTGAGAAATTGATGATGTTAATCGCTCAGAGGAGCTAATTACGTAAATGGAGAAACTAGAGTTGGAAGTGAAGTATCCTATGGAGATTGATGAGAAGCTATTTTAGATGCAATCTGCACAACTCTACTAGATAAAGTAAAGGAGGCTCACTTTCGTGACGAAGAATGTAAAAAGGTGACAAAGAAGATATCCAAGGAACCGAACCAAGATTTAAGATGGATAAGGAAGGAATATCGAGATTTGAAAATAGAATCTGGATTCCGCCAAGACAAGAAATTAAGGAAGAAATTTCGAGTGAGGCTCATAGTTCGAGATATTCGATTCACCCGGTAGTACAAAGATGTATCAAGATCTTCGACAACATTTCGTGGGTCAATTTGAAACGCGATGTTGCGAATGTGTTGCCAAGTGTCCGACCGCCCGAAAAAGTAAAAGCGAACATCGAGACCGAGTGGATTGCTACAACCGTTAGAAATCCCAAAATGGAAATGGGAACATATTACAATGGACTTCGTGGTTGGCCTTCCGACGACTCGTAAAGGCTACGACGCAGCAGATGGGTTATCGCCGACCGAATCGACAAAATCCGCACACTTCCTTCCAATCAAAATCGATTCAACTTAGATCACCGGCAGGTTATATGTGAAAGAGATTGTTTTGAGACACGGAGTGCCGGTGTCAATTATTTCGATAGAGATCCGCTTCACATCAAATTTCCGAAACGCCTTTCAGAATGCATGGGTACGCAATTGCGAATGAGTATACTTACCACCCTCAAACAGATTTTACAGAGTGAGAGAACGATTCAAACATTAGAAGATATGCCGAGAGCATGTGTGATGGACTTCAAAGGAAATTGGGATGATCACCATCGTTAGTAGAGTTCTGGCCACAACAACAAAGCACCACGCTTAGTATTGGCATGCCGCCACGGTTGCTATACGGCAGAAAGTGCGAGAACTCCGCTTTTTCTCGGGATGAAGTTGGTGAAAGACAATTGCTAGGGCGTAATTGGTACAAAGAGATGGTAGAAATAGTCAAAGTGATCCGAGCACGATCGGTAGCGGCTCAAGATCGACAGAAGAAATACGCCGATCCACATCATAAATATATCGAGTTTGAATCGTAGTTATGTTTTCTTGAAGGTCTCTCCCGGAAGGGAAGATCAAAGTCTAAAGAAAGGGAAATTGAGCCCAAGATTTATTGGACCCTTTGAAGTCATCGAGAAGAATAGGAGAAGTTACGTACGAGGTAGCCTTACCTCCATCACTCGAGAATGTCCACAACGTATTCCATGTTTCTGTATTACGACCATACAAAGCTGATTACAAGCATGTAATTGAATACGAACCCCTGCATTTTGAGAAAGACTTGTCTTACGAAGAAATTCTCATCAAATTATCGAATCAAAAGAACAAGTTCTCAGAAATAAAGTTATACCTTCTGTTAAGGTAATTTAGAGGAACCACAACGCTGAAGAAGCTACGTAGGAACTCGAAGAGAATATGATGAAGAATTACCCTCATTTATTTACTTAAATTATGTGTAAGCAATTCTGGGGATAAAATCTTTGTAAGGAGGGGAGAATGTAACGGGTCAAATTTATTGAGTCGTGATTCTGGGGAAAGAATCCTTTTAAGGGGGGAAAGATGTGACGAACGAGATTTTTGTAAATTAATTTTAATATTTATTGAATTAAATAAATATTTGTCGATGATTTAATTATTGGATTAAATAATTATTTGATGCAATTGTGGTAGATTAATTTAATTATGTGTTACATTTATTAAATTAATGTAGAGAATAATTATTATTCAAATATGTAATTATGTGAGCTTATCGAATTAAATGAAATATTTAATTAAGCATGATGTTATTTAATTAATTTAATTATTAATTAGAGAGTTAATAATTTGACATTATTTATTAATGAGAGAATTAATAATGTGACTATGTGAAATTATGAGAAATTATTATATTTTATTTAAAATAAATTAAATAAGATATTGATTTATTTTATGAAGAGAGTGTGACATTAATTAAACTATATGATAAAGTTTTATTAAATTAAATGTTTTTTTAAATCTATTTTGCTAGCCAAACAAGGCCCTATGGGGAGTTGGAAATGAGCTACCCATTATTGGGTTAATCACCACCAAATCAAGGCCGCTTCTCTTATTATATCATACGCCTTTCTTTTCTTTCTTCATTTTTCCTAAGTCTAGAAAAGTAGAAACAGAGAGAGTTTCAGAGAGAGATTGAGAAGTGTTGAGAAAGAATTTTGATTGAAGAAGAGTTGAGAAGAAATTATTCCCTACTAATCTATACTTATTCTCAGGGTAATCTCCTCTTCCCAAATTCTAAATTTCACGTCATTAGTTTTTATAAAAATGGCTTTTATACATTTTGTAAAACTCTGTAATTGAGAAAGGGTTTGATTATGAGTTTATATATGGGTTAAGATGTATCAAATCGTATTTGATTAATATATATATATATATATATATATATATATATGTGAATTATCATGTCATCGGGCCTTCATAATACTATGAATGCTATTTCAAAATTTACAGTAGTATGGGTTTTGGCCTTATGGCCTTATACGTGATATTTTATGTATTGATCGTATGTTCCCTAAATTTTACACTCGTATATTATTATGCATGTTGATACTAAGAGACCAAAGTTTAAATAAACGGATTCTTTATTATAACGAATCCAGTAGTGACAATTTTCATGTTTTATTTTCAAAACCTTCAAGAACATCAAGAACAAAAAAGAAAAGTAAATGTGTTGATTTTGCAAATTATGTGTTGTAAATTTGTTAAAAATCATGCTAGATGGGTTAAGTAATGATTATATATGTATTACAATGATTGGGTAAGTCTAAATTGTGTAAAAATAACTAATTGAAAGTTATGGCCATATTCATGTATAATTTTACGTGTGATTGATTTTTTGCCTAATTTGGCCTTATTATGTTCATGAATCGCAGAATCATAGAAATCAGAGAAAATGAGCTCAGGTAACCCCACTTCCATGCATGCGTTACTAAACTAAATTACCACAATAAAAAAAAAAAAAAAAAAAAAAATAAAAAAAAAATAAATAAAATAAATAAATAAAAAAAAAATATTTGATGAAAATTATTATTAAAATATTTATAAAATAAATTAAATATTTTAATTGAGATATTTATGGAATAAAATAAATATTCGATGAAAATTATTATTAAAATATTTATAAAATAAATTAAATATTTTAATTAAGATATTTATGGAATAAAATAAATATTCGATGAAAATTATTATTAAAATATTTATAAAATAAATTAAATATTTTAATTGAGATATTATGGAATAAAATAAATATTCGATGAAAATTATTATTAAAATATTTATAAAATAAATTAAATATTTTAATTGAGATATTTATGGAATAAAATAAATATTCGATGAAAATTATTATTAAAATATTTATAAAATAAAGTAAATATTTTTAATTTTATGGAATAAAATAAATATTCGTAATTATTATAAATAATTTATTCGAGTGTAGAGAATGAAAATATTCTAATTTAATTAAGTAATTAAATTAGAAGGGTAATGATTTGTTAAATAAAGTGGAGTTTATATTAAATAATTAAGTGAAAATGTAACTAATGAATGTCGTGAATACATATGGTATGTAAGTAGGATTTGTGGTGAACTAAGTAGTAATCGCTTTAGCATACGCACGAGGCAAGTTTCCTAACCCTACTTGTCATTATTGTTCAAGTTATTAGTTACCTCGAGTAAATTATCATTACTATTATTCAAGTTCAATTGTTATATTAAAGATTTATTATCTTTTCAAGCATGATTCAGCTTATACAATAATTGTTCTATTGTATACTTCTTGAGATTATTATTCAAATTGAATATCATTATTGTTGAACCTTATTAGACTAGTGAACTTTATTGATTCAACTAGTCCTTAGTTGATGAACGCTCTAAATTTCGTAACCCTTATTGAATTATCCAAACCAAACTTCCTTTGGTGCGGACTCAATGTCAAACCGAGATGAACAACCCCGTAAAGGAATTTACTTATGCGTTAGCGTTAAGATATTGTGCATGCAATGTGATGGTACTAAGGTCGATCCCCCCCAAGACGAGAAGAAAGGTCCATAGTCTTACGATCAAAAAGGTTTCAAGTATAAATCCTTGTTAACTTAGACATAGTTCAAGGTCTTATGACCCTCGTAATTCTTTTTTGATTCTTGTTATTCATTCTTGATTCAAAAGTTGAGCTTTTATTCGATGTCTTTGATTCACTCGCATGTTATTATACTCGTTATTTCATTGTTATACTTGTGGGCAATAGTGCTCACTCTTGCTTTATAATAACATTGCGCTTAAGAACGAAAGAACCGACGAACCTTCCACTAGTAAAGGCAAGGGCAAAGTTAGCAAGTGTTGAAGACTTGTTATTTTATTTGATGATGTATTTATGTTAGACTTGAGTTAATGATGTTGTTTAAGACTTATTGTTTATATTTCCGCATGTATGTTTAAGGTTAGTTCAACCTGGGATTATGTTTATGATTCAGATGTTGTAACCCTATAAGTGGAAGATTTTTATTTCTATCTATTGCATGGTTTGCATTTATTATGGGTAGATAGATAGATGATATTTGTATAAGAAGGAACACCAAATCCGTGGAATCAAGTACCCTTGATTTGGGGTGTCACAAGTTAGTATCAAAGTCAGAGGTTATGAACCTTAGGTGGGGAACAACCTTAGTAGTAGCCTTATAGAAAGAAGATAGTGATGGAAAACTCTTATCGAGTTATAAGAAATGAATTTATGTAATTCATTGAAGATAATAAAAGACCTTATGTGTTTATGTGTTAAAGTATGCGTTAGATGATACGACTTAGTAACTAAAACTTAAAATTTTGTTGTCAGGATGTCGAATGTTGGAGAAGCTAGTCAAGCTGGGGAGGAAGAACCCGTGTACCTATAGTACCGACAGAGGAGGAGCCCCGAACATTCATGTCGTTAGGGAGCAACTTGGTACAGAGGGAGTCATCTCCATTGATCACCGTTGTTGGTCAAGAGCATGAGCCCGAGACTGATCCTGAGGAGGATCCTGAGGAGGAATTTGTTGAGAGAAGAGGAAGAGAAGAAGAAGAAGAGTTACCACGGACACCGCTGATGCGAGATGTATGACACGTTATACGACCGTAACGTGGAGTTACGAGACGAGGTCCGTGGATTTGACTGAGCGAAAGCGATTATTCAAATATATTACTCTAGGGGAGAAGGAGAGAGATTTCACTCTTCACTCTCGACCGACAAATGTGGAATGGGATTTGGTCCATGAGAAGGGACAAACTGAAGATAAGACCGAGGAGATAGAAAAGCTGAAGAAGGAACTGAAGGAAACCTCCGAAAGACTGAACATAGCAGAAGAGGGATGGGTAAGAGAATCGCGTCGAGCTGATCGTGCAGAAGATGATAGTCGTGCAAAGAAGGCAAAGCTTGAAGAGACATATTCTACACTTAATCATGCAATGGATGAGGCCCAAGATCGAGTTTTGAGGTACCCCATTCAGTTCGAAGGACTTCCATCGTATATGCTGGATCGCAGGACGATGTCTCGTATCATAGATGAGGAGCGTGGCAAGGCTATTCAGCACCTTGACAGACAGTGATAGAATTTGTTTAATTATGTGAAAGACTTAATTAGTTTTTATATGTAAATTCTGACGTGTTTATGAACGAAAGAATATTTGAATGTTTTAAATCCCGTGGATTCTTTATTCCAGAGATAGTTGATGTAAATAGCGCTTATGCTATCGCTTAATGTTAAAACTTTGATTTGAATGCAAATATATCAAGTTGTTTGAGATGATGTGTTAAGTGATATGTTAAATTGTTGAGTAATGCCTTAACTATTTAGAGAAATAAATAAAGTTCTAATAAAGCGTTTATTTAATGTAAAAAATGCCGCCAAGAGAAGACAACAACGTCAACCTACTGTGAAGAGTCAACCAATAATAACAATTATGCTAACGCTTAATCCCGTGCAAAGCAGCTGGTGAACTTACTCGACCGGAGCCATGAATAACCAACCTCAAGCTCCACCAAACACAACGCTTAAGGACTTCTGGCGTGGGACCGCCAGAGTTCAAAGGTTCCATGAATCCAATCGAGGCTCAAACGTGGATTATGGAAATGGAGAAGGTTTTCGACGTTGCTAGGGTTAGAGAAGACCAGAAGACCGCTTTTGCAACGTTTATGCTGAAGTCTAAGGCTAGCTACTGGTGGCAAGCAAACAAAGTGCGAGGAGGTGAAGGTATAATTACGTGGGAGAGATTTAAAGAGATGTTTTTCGAAATGTATTTCCCAACTAGTTCACAGAACCAGATGGAGGTTCAATTTCTAGAGTTGAAGCAGGGAAATATGAGCGTGCCTGACTATGCGGCTAAATTCAACGAATTGGCAAGGTTTTCCCCGTATCAAGTTCACACGGATGAGAGGAAGGCGAGATTTGTTTGAGCAAGGACTAAAGCCTCGGGTGTACAAAGAAGGTATCAATGTTTCAAATTAAACACGTTTGTTTGAGTATCGAAAAGGCCATCCTCACTTGAAGGAGGAAGAGATGCGCGACCAAGTACAATCAAGATCAAAAGAAGAAGAAGAGTGAAGGTGAAGGAAATAACAAGGTCAATGGAAGGAAGGCACAGAGGTGGAAATTTCAATCAAAGAAAATGGGAACGACACTCATCATCTGGGAATCAAGAAGGTAGTCAAGAAAAGAATCAAGCATGCCCGACTTCATGGAAAGCCCATCTGGGAGTTTGTATGAAAGGAAAAAGAGTGTGCTACAATTGTGGACAGGAAGGCCACATAGCACCAAACTGTCCAAACCCAAAGAAGGGTGCTTGTTTTACTTGTGGTTCGAAGGACCATCTGGCAAGAGATTGTCCCAAGAAGGGATCGGGAGGGTCAGGATCAGGAGGAAACCGGGAAATAATAGTGGAAATGCCTTAACCATCACCGGACCAACCGCAACAAACCGACCGACCGCCCGGACTTTCAATATGACGGTGCAGGATGCAATCCAGTCTCGTGATGTGGTGTCAGGTATCATTCCGATCAATGAAATTAATGCTTATGTTTTATTTGATTCGGGTGCTACTTGTTCCTTTATATCCGAAGACTTTGCTAATAGTTTAGATTTGCGTATGGATGAGTTGGAATATCCCATGAATATAGAAATTGCGAATAGAGAGATAATTCCTGTTAAGTACGTGTTTAAGAACTGTAGAGTGGATATTAAGGGTAATATCATGAACGTAGATCTTATCCCTATTCGACTTGGGGAATTTGACGTTATTTTGGGAATGGACTGGTTATTCAATTACGGGTCAGAATTGATTGCCAAAAGAAGCGTATAACCTTATGACTCGTCAAAGGTTGTATTTTATGGTAAAGAAGTCACCTGAGACAAGCGAGTTGTCCGATGATGATGATGCGAGCCGTGAAGTTATTGAGACAAGGCTGTAGTAGGATACTTAGCTTACATAGTCGATAGTCGAAAAGAGAATCCAAGGTAGAAGAAATACCGATTGTGAGGGACTTCATCGACGATATTTTCGACGATTTACCAGGACTTCCACCAAATAGAGAGGTAGATTTCAGAATCGATTTGGCGCCTTAAATCGCTCCAATATCGAAGGCACCATACCGAATGGCACCAATAGAGATGAAGGAATTAATGGTACAACTACAAGAATTGTTGGACAAGAAGTACATTCAACCGAGCGACGCGTGTGGGGAGCGCCGGTGTTGTTTAATGAAAAAGAAGGATGGATCGATGCGACTCTGCATTGACTACGAGAGAACCAATAAGGTCACGATTAAGAATAGATATCCATTACCGAGGATCGACGACTGCTTTGATCAATTGAAGGGAGCGAGATACTTTTCCAAGATAGACTTGAGAAGCGGTTATCATCAATTGAAGGTGAGGCCGGAGGATGTACCAAAGATTGCGTTCAGAATGCGATACGGTCACTACGAATTTTTAGTAATGTCGTTTGGTCTTACGAATGCTCCCGCAAAGATTTTATGGGACTAATGAATGGTGTGTTCAAGCCGCTTTTGGACAAGTTCAGTAGTGGTATTTATAGATGACATTTTGGTCTATTCGAAAACCAAAGAAGAATACGAAGATCATTTGAGATTAACGTTGGAAGTATTGAGAAGGGAAAAGTTGTATACCAAGTTTTCAAAATGCAAATTTTGGATTGAACGAGTGCAATTTCGATCGATAAAAACGGAATTTCGGTAGATCCATCCAAAGTCGAAGCCGTGATTAATCGGGATCAATGAGGACGCCGTCCGAAAGTACGAAGTTTTCTTGGATTGGCGGGATATTATAGAAGGTTCATACAAGACTTTTCCAAGATCGCAACTTCAAGTAACGAATTTAACTCAAAAAGTCAGAAAAATTTGTTTGGACGGATAAGTGTGAGGAAAGTTTTCAAGAATTGAAGAAGAGGTTGAGTACGACCCCTGTGTTATCTCTTCCGGATGATACAGGAAATTTTGTTGTTTATAGTGATGCATCGCATAAAGGACTTGGCTGTGTGCTGATGCAAAACGGCAAAGTCATTGCGTATGCATCACGACAATTGAAGGATTACGAGAAGGATATCCGACCCATGACTTGGAGTTAGCTGCAGCTTGTTTTTTGCTTTGAAAAATTTGGAGTCACTATCTCTACGGAGAGAAGTGTGAAATATATACGGACCATAAGAGTCTGAAATATATTTTCACGCAGAAGGACTTGAATATGCGTCAAAGAAGGTGGTTGGAGTTAATTAAGGACTACGATCGTGAGATTTTATACCATCCGGTAAGGCGAATGTGTGGTTGCCGACGCCTTAAGTAGAAAAAGGGTCGTGAGAAATTGATGATGTTAACCGCTCAGGGAGGAGCTAATTACGTAAATGGAGAAACTGGAGTTGAAGTGAAGTATCCTATGGAGATTGATGAGAAGCTATTTCAAATGCAAATCTGCACAACTCTACTAGATAAAGTAAAGGAGGCTCAAACTTCTTGGAGACGAAGAATGTAAAAAGGTGACAAAGAAGATATCCGAAGGAACCGAACCAAGATTTAAGATGGATAAGGAAGGAATACTGAGATTTGAAAATAGAATCTGGATTCCGCTAGTACAAGAAATTAAGGAAGAAATTCTGAGTGAGGCTCATAGTTCGAGATATTCGATTCACCCGTAGTACAAAGATGTATCAAGATCTTCGACAACATTTCGTAGCCAATTTGAAACGCGATGTTGCGTAATGTGTTGCCAAGTGTCCGACCATCCGAGAAAGTAAAAGCAGAACATCAAAGACCGAGTGGATTGCTACAACCGTTAGAAATCCCAAAATGAAAATGGGAACATATTACAATGGACTTCGTGGTTGGCCTTCCGACGACTCAGAAAGGCTACGACGCAGTATGGGTTATCGTTGACCGACTGACAAAATCCGCACACTTCCTTCCAATCAAAATCAGATTCAACTTAGATCAGTTGGCAAGGTTATATGTGAAAGAGATTGTTTCGAGACACGGAGTGCCGGTGTCAATTATTTCTGATAGAGATCCGCGCTTCACATCAAATTTCTGGAAACGTCTTCAGGAATGCATGGGTACGCAATTGCGAATGAGTATAGCTTACCACCCTCAAACAGACGGACAGAGTGAGAGAACGATTCAAACATTAGAAGATATGTTGAGAGCATGTGTGATGGACTTCAAAGGAAATTGGGATGATCACCTACCGTTAATAGAGTTCGGCTACAACAACAGTTACCACGCTAGTATTGGCATGCCGCCTTACGAAGCGTTATATACTACGAAAAAGTGTAACTCCACTTTCTTCGGGATGAAGTTGGTGAAAGACAATTGCTAGGGCCAGAATTGGTACAGCAGACGGCAGAAATAGTCAAAGTGATCCGAGCACGACTGGTAGCGGCTCAAGATCGACAGAAGAAATACGCTGATCCACATCGTAAATATATCGAGTTTGAATCAGGTAGTTATGTTTTCTTGAAGGGGAAAGAAAGGGAAATTGAGCCCAAGATTTATTGGACCCTTTGAAGTACTGAGAAGAATAGGAGAAGTTGCGTACGAGGTAGCCTTACCTCCATCACTCGAGAATGTCCACAACGTATTCCATGTTTCTGTATTACGACCATACAAAGCTGATTACAAGCATGTAATTGAATACGAACCCCTGCATTTTGAGAAAGACTTGTCTTACGAAGAAATTCCTGTCCAAATTATCGACCGAAAAGAACAAGTTCTCAGAAATAAAGTTATACCTTCTGTTAAGGTAATTTGGAGGAACCACAACGCTGAAGAAGCTACGTGGGAACTCAAAAAGAATATGATGAAGAATTACCCTCATTTATTTACTTAAATTATGTGTAAGCGATTCTGGGAACAGAATCTTTGTAAGGAGGGGAGAATGTAACGGGTCGAATTTATTGAGTGGTAATTCTGGGGACAGAATCCTTTTAAGGGGGGAAAGATGTGACGAACGAGATTTTTGTAAATTAATTTTAATATTTATTGAATTAAATAAATATTTTTCGATGATTTAATTATTGGATTAAATAATTATTTGATGCAATTGTGGTAGATTAATTTAATTATGTGTTACATTTATTAAATTAATGTAGAGAATAATTATTATTCAAATATGTGAGCTTATCGAATTAAATGAAATATTTAATTAAGCATGATGTTATTTAATTAATTTAATTATTAATTAGAGAGTTAATAATTTGACATTATTTATTAATGAGAGAATTAATAATGTGACTATGTGAAATTATGAGAAATTATTATATTTTATTTAAAATAAATTAAATAAGATATTAATTTATTTTATGAAGGAGTGTGACATTAATTAAACTATATGATAAAGTTTTATTAAATTAAATGTTTTTTAAAATCTATTTTGCTAGCCAAACAAGGCCCTATGGGGAGTTGGAGCAGCTACCCATTATTATTGGGTTAATCACCATTCAATCGCCGCCTCTCTTATTATATCATACGCCTTCTTTTTTCTTTCTTCATTTTTCCTAAGTCTAGAAAAGTAGAAACAGAGAGAGTTTCAGAGAGAGAGATTGAGAAGTGTTGAGAAAGAATTTTGATTGAAGAAGAGTTGAGAAGAAATTATTCCCTACTAATCTATACTTATTCTCGTGGTAATCTCCTCTTCCCAAATTCTAAATTTCACGTCATTAGTTTTTATAAAAATGGCTTTTATACATTTTGTAAAACTATGTAATTGAGAAAGGGTTTGATTATAAGTTTATATATGGGTTAAGATGTATCAAATCGTATTTGATTTTATATATATATATATATATATATATATATATATATATATATATATATATATATATATATGAATTATCATGTCATCATTTCATAATTCTATGAATTGCTATTTCAAAAATTTACAGAGTATGGGTTTTGGCCTTATGGCCTTATACGTGATATTTTATGTATTGATCGTATGTTATCCCTAAATTTTACACTCGTATATTATTATGCATGTTGATACGAAGAGACCAAAGTTTAAATAAACGGATTCTTGTTATAAACGAATCCAGTAGTGACAATTTTCATGTTTTATTTTTAAAACCTTCAAGAACATCAAAACGGTGAAAGTAAATGTGTTGATTTTGCAAATTATGTGTTGTAACTTGTTAAAAATCATGCTAGATGGGTTAAGTAATGATTATATATGTATTACAATGATTGGGTAAGTCTAAATTCGTGTAAAAATAACTAATTGAAAGTTATGGCCATATTCATGTATAATTTTACGTGTGATTGATTTTTGGTATAATTTGGCCTTGTTATGTTCACATGAATCGTAGAATCTACTAAAATGAGCTCTGGTAACTAACCTCAAATGCAAGCGCTACTAAAACTAAATTACCACCTACGTTCGATCAAAAAAAAATTAAAAAAATAAAAATTAATAAATAAATAAATAATAAATATTTGATGAAAATTATTATTAAAATATTTATAAAATAAATTAAATATTTTAATTGAGATATTTATGGAATAAAATAAATATTCGATGAAAATTATTATTAAAATATTTATAAAATAAATTAAATATTTTAATTGAGATATTTAAAATATTTATAAAATAAATATTATTTTATGAAAATTATTATTATTAAAAATATTTATAAAATAAAGTAAATATTTTAATTGAGATATTTATGGAATAAAATAAATATTCGATGGAAATTATTATGAAATAATTTATTAAAGTGTAATAATAATATAAGAGAATGAAAATATTCTAATTTAATTAAGTAATTAAATTAGAATTAAATGATTTGTTAAATAAAGTGGAGTTTATATTAAATAATTAAGTGAAAATGTAACTAATGAATGTCGTGAATACATATGGTATGTGTGTAGGATTTGTGGTGAACTAAGTAGTAATCGTTTAAGCATACGACGAGGCAAGTTTCCTAACCCTACTTGTCATTATTGTTCAAGTTATTAGTTACCTCGAATAAATTATCATTACTATTATTCAAGTTCAATTGTTATATTAAAGATTTATTATCTTTTCAAGCATGATTCAGCTTATACAATAATTGTTCTATTGTATACTTCTTGAGATTATTATTCAAATTGAATATCATTATTGTTGAACCTTATTAGACTAGTGAACTTTATTGATTCAACTAGTCCTTAGTTGATGAACGTTCTAAATTTCAGAACCCTTATTGAATTATCCAAACCAAACTTCCTTTGGTGCGGACTCGAATGTCAAACTGAGATGAACAACCCTATAAAGGAATTTACTTATGCGTTAGCGTTAAGATATTGTGCACAGTATGGTACTAAGGGCTGATCCCCCTAAGTACGAGAAGAAAGGTCCATAGTCTTATGACTGTTAAAGGTTTCAAATATAATCCTTGTTAACCTAGGACATAGTTCAAGGTCTTATGACCCTCAGAATTCTTTTGATTCTTGTTATTCATTCTTGATTCAAAAGTTGAGCTTTTATTCAGATGTCTTTGATTCACTCGCATGTTATTATACTGTTATTTCATTGTTATACTTGAGGGCAATAGTGCTCACTCTTGCTTTATAATAACATTGTAGTTAAGAACGAAAAGAACCGATTTAACCTTCCACTAAGTAAAGGCAAAGGGCAAAGTTAGCAAGTGTTGAAGACTTGTTATTTTATTTGATGATGTATTTATGTTAGACTTGAGTTAATGATGTTGTTTAAGACTTATTATTTATATTTCCGTACAGATGTTTAAGGTTAGTTCAACCTGGGATTATGTTTATGATTCAGATGTTATAACCCTATAAGGGGAAGATTTTTATTTTTATCTATTGCATGGTTTGCATTTATTATGGGTAGATAGATAGATGATATTTGTATAGTGAACACCAAATCTCGTGGAATCGAAGTACCCGGATTTGGGGGTGTCACAATTTTGTTTTATATAAAAAGATTTTACTATGCAAAATACTATGCATAATAGAATATAATATATTCTATTTATAGTCTAATAAAACGAATAACTTTATAAAAGTATTCTGTTTTATATAAAAAGTTTTTCTGTTTTATTACATTAATAATACTAATAAAACAAAACTTCATCATCATTATTATAATTCACACTATTAATCGACCAGGTCGTTCCCAGGAAAGAGGGGGCTTTCCAATAAGGACTTCTCCCTATTGGCGCACAATTAGGTGACCAAACCTCTCCTTGACAGAACTTCTAGACATCGTTAATATTGCAAATAATAATGTTAATAACTTTGTTGTAAGACCCCAAATTATTAATAAATGAAATTTATTTTCCTCTATTTATTATTTTGAAATAGTAAGGGTTGATTTGATTAATGTGGATAGTTATGGGTAAAATACGCAAATATTTCGAAGTTTATACCTTACTAGATTCCGGTTCTACCCATTCTTTTATCTCTCTTGCTTGCGCTCAACGTTTGAACTTGACTACGGAGAAATTAGACTTTGACCTATTTATGGAGACTCCGTTAGGAGAAATTTTCATTACATCCGTTGTTTAAAAATCTTGCTTGATTCAGGTTGGCACTATCACATTACCTGTTAACCTTATTTCTATAGAGATATTTGCTTTTGATGTGATTTTAAGGTTAACTACTCATCATGCCGAAATTGATTACTTTCGTAAGGTTGTTAGTTTTCATATTCCTAAGCAACCTTTTATTCGAATTCAAGCAATCAAACCATTGTAGTCAAACATTTTTATATCAAGCCATGAAGTCATTCGTTTATTAAGGATATCAAGTTTTCTTAGTCCATGTTATGAATAATATTCCTGTTGTTATTGATTTTTCCTGACGTATTTCCTGAAGAATTTCTTGGCTTACTCCCAAAGCCTGATATTAAATTTTGTATCGACTTTGAACCGGTACAAAACTCATTTCTAAAATCTCATATCGAATGGCTCTATTGAACTTCGTGAGTTAAAAATTCAACTATAGAATTTGGTACCTGAACCTTTATCTGGTGACTTCCTTTGTGGAATGCACCGAAGCCAGACTCTCCGTAGGGGACACCATATTCATGCGATAGTAAACTGATAGGTGTCATTGTAACGTGTTATCCAAGGTTGGGATATGAGTCACAATTGAGAACAACCTAAGTCAGTAATCGAAATACGTAGCTTTCTAGGCTTAGTTGGTTATTATCGGAGATTCGTTGAAGGATATTCTTGAATCGCTATTCCATTAACGCAAATTGACTCAGTAGATACAAAATTCGAATGGAGCAAGGAATGTGGGAAGAGCTTGAAGAACTCAAGAGGAGACTCATTTCAAAGACATGTTCGACCATGCCATCCCGAAAAGCGAACGTGGTAGCTGACGTGTTGAGTAGAAGATCGTATACAAGTACGAGGACGATATTGTCAAAGACTCATTTCGTATAATTTACAAATAATAGAGATGGAGATGAAAACTCTAGGTACCCACGTGATGATATACGAGTATAATAGACTTTAATCGATAAAGTTAAAGTTGTTCAATCTACACATCGGAGCTGATGAATTTGAAGAAGGAGGTGCAAGAAGTTGTTATTTCAAAAGTGAGAATCGGTGAGGTAAAGAAAGTTCAAACCTTCAATTTATTAATCCATTTATAATTCTCGATCGAATAGGAACTGTGGCCTATAGACTCGTTTTACCGCGAAGTATGACGCGTGTTCATAACGTTTTTCACGTATCGATGTTACGTAAATATGTGGACGACCCAAACCACGCTATTGAAGTTAGAACCGGACGAGATAGCAAGAAGACTTAACGTCGGGGGAGGTACTGTCAAGATCTTGGATAGGAAAGAACATGTCCTATGTATGCGAGGTTATACCACAAGTTAAAGTTTTGTAGAGAAGCCATGCTTTATTGAGGAAATGACCGGGAGTTGGAAACGGAAATGAAAGCGAGGTATTCTCATCTTTTCAAACATCGTATCGTGACGTCGTCAATTTCGAGGACGAAATTTCATAAGGAGGGGAGGTTGTAAGACCCCAAATTATTAATAAATGAAATTTATTTTCCTCTATTTATTCTTTTGAAATAGTAAAGGTTGATTTGATTAATGTGGATAGTTATGGGTAAAATACGCAAATATTTCGAATAAGCAAATGGTTATAAAATATTCATTATTGTCGGGGAATATTCGTTTGGTCGTGGAATATTCGTACTGTCGGGGAATATTCATACGACGACGCAGTCTTTTGTGGGGCCCATAACGAAAAGCGATTGGATGAAGAAAACGACAAATATAAGTTGTTTAAAAATAACTGGCGTAGTTATTCTTTATTAATATTGTTAAAATACTCGGTGGTTAACACACAAGAAGATGCTTTACAGTATTGCACCAATTATTGATTCTTACGTGAAGAAGGCACTACTCAATAATGGTTACAGAATTACCGCTCAAATATTTTATTTTATTGATTTAATAATTCTTTGCGTTGATATTTTATATTCTTTGTTGTTTCAATAATTGTCATTACAGTATTTTTTCATTATCGAAGCAATAATTCATATTATCCTAATAATATTATTAGATAACATTATTGGCAATGTCTAGAAAGTTCATCGCAAGGAGAGGTTTGGTCACCTAATTGCACTACCAAGAAGAGAGAAATTCTTATTGAAAGCCCCTCTTTCACAGGAGCCGCACGGTTGTCAATATTGTGTTACGTAATATTATTTGTGAATAATTAATTATTGATTCATATAATGAGGAAAATATTGATTTTATGTGGATATAGATGGAGAAAATTTTAATGTGACAATTGTTGAAAATTGAAATTTTATCTTTTTTGATAAAATAATTCATTTAAATATATTATTATATTTTAATAATATAATAATGATGATATTTTTACGATGAATGTGGGATATATGAGTATATGTGGAGGAGGAGTATTTTTGTTACCAAAAATATTTAAAGCATGTTTTATGTGTTTAATTGGACCCCATTTCTTGATCGAAATTTGATTATAGCACAGTAAAATCGTACATTTATGAATTTTGGTCAATTTACATTTGGAATTTGGAAAAACTTTCTTCTCAGAAAAGTTGTAGAGAATTGAATTTCCTATAAAAATTCTCAAGATTCAATTTTCCGATAAAAGGGCTATTTATTATGAATTATTGAAGTTCAAAACTCAAAATAATTGATTTTTGAAAGTTTAAAATATTTAAAATAGGAAAACATTTTTTTTCTTTTGTAGGCAGCCCCCTAGCATGTGCAAGATAAGCTAAAATCAGTTGTCAAAATGTGCATAGAGAATTTGTAATATATATAATATTATTATATTAAATTTTCTACTTTGGTGTTCTAAGCATTTTCCTATAAATAGGGTCTTGGGTTAGAATTGAAAATCACACCGTAAACCAAGTTTACTTTCTCTATATTATCGAGCGTATTCTTGTGAGTATTTTGAGTATACTTTGAGTATTTCTATCTGATTGCAAGTTCAAGTCATAGCCTATATCCTGTTTCAACTAAATCTTGTCTTCTTCGAGGTAAGGGATGTTATTTTATTTGAAAATGATATTATTTATTCAATATCATTATGCCGAAATATTGGTGGAAACTTTTTATCAAATTTAGAACTTTTTCATGTCGGGGTTACTATTCATGAGTTACTATTCGCGAGTTACTATTCATGAGTTACTATTCACGAGTTATTATTCATGAGTTACTATTCACGAGTTACTATTCATGAGTACTATTCACGAAACGTGAAGATGTTTTTTTGTGAAATTTCTATCTTTTGGTGTTGAAGTTACTATTCACGTATACGGCACTATTCACGTATACGGCACTATTCACGTATACGGCACTATTCACCAAAAAATAAAATTTCTTCTTTTTGTCCAAAATATCTACTATGGATACTAACTTTGATTGTATCCATATTTTGATCATTCTTGAATTTTACTCCACTCTGATTACTTATGAAGTATTTTTGAACTTGCATTGTTTAAAATACGAATCCTTAATATTTCTTCTTTTGTTTCACTGGATTCGTTTCCTTTAAAATAATTTTCATCATCCTCACTCCTAAATGATGATATTCTTTGAATATCTTTGGCACGTAGTACAAAGATGAATGATTTCTTGATGAATATCTTTGGCCCGTAGTGCAAAGATGAACAGGTGTTGAGATGAACATGACCGACTGATTAATATCTTTGGCCCGTAGTGCAAAGATGAACAGGTGTTTAGATGAACATGACTAACTGATGAATATCTTTGGCCTGTAGTGCAAAGATGAATATTTGATTTCAGATATATATTGATTGATGTTACAGAGATAAAATATCGACGATGAACTTTTAAATTCATATATAGAAGATAGTAGTTTGCATTCTCTACTTAACTCTTCTAATGAATTGTTGTTTTCACCGCAGATTGTTGATTTAAAACCGGTTTGTCTATTGTATTCTATTAGATTTTTCCTGTTGAAGACTAACGATAATTTGCTCTATGTTATCTTAGTCATAATGTTCTTTCTTGGGACTAGTTGAGCTCACCTTTTTCCTTGTTGTTCCATTTTTCTTCTCGAGAGGCGAAATGTAGCAGTATCTTAGTCGGGGTATGGAATGAAGGTTCTAGAGAGAGTTGTTTAGTAGTCCTCACCATTTTTGTAAAATAATGTAACAATAATTGTGATGGGGATTTATTTGCGTGTGGATATTGTCTAGATGACAATATCTGTATTTAAACTCACAGTTTATATGTTGTAATAATAAAGTTGTAGTTATTTCTGTACCATGTATTTGGCGACTCAGAATGGGTTGGATGGAATGGACCTATTTTGAGGGCGTCACATTTGTCGTCTTAATTATTGATTTAATAATATATAAAATATTGACAATAATTGAATCAAACTGAGTGACTTCTCACGTAAGCATTAATAATTAATACCGTGTGCTACTATACAACCACGCGTATTTTACCACAGTCCAACTTTGCACTACAGGCCAAAGATATACAACTGTAAAACCAATAATGCTGAGACTCAGCTTAATAGTATCACGACCACGAATTATCCATGCACTACGGGCCAAGGATATTCGTGTTTTTAATTACGGTCATGATTATACCAAATAATCCCTGGTCATAATCATACCAAGTCCATCTATGCACTACGGGCCAAAGATGACTTTTACCACATCATTTGTAATATTACGGTAATGATTATACCAAATAATCCCTGGTCATAATCATACCAAGTCCATCTATGCCCTAAAGGCCACAGATGACTTTAAAAAAAATATAAACATGAGGATGATGACAATGATATAAGAATTCAATAAAACAAGTTCAAGAATTAATTTATTCAGGAACTAATAACGTCCAAATTATCAACATGATACTTCTTTGTAGAGAAAAATTCAAGAATGCTCAGAAAAATATTTTCACGAAAAGATACTGGATGAAGCGCAATTATCAAGGATATTCCACTAATTTCATGGAGTAAAAAAGTCAAAACTTTAATCAACTGAATATAATAAAGAATGGAATAACAAAAGAAATCACCAGGCCTGTGATAGACCACACAGGCAGGTTATTCCAATAGAATAATAAATAACGGAACTAGGTCCCACAAAAACGCATGCATGTGATATATTCCAACGAGAATAATAAAGATGTAAACCAGTCCCAAGATAAAATGCATGCATGTGATATTCCAACGGAATAATAAAAAGATTAATTCAGTCCCAAAAGAAACGCACTAACAGGATATTCCAACAGAATAATAAAGAATGGAATAACAGAAAATTTTCACCAAGTATGGGGTAGCCCGCGTATTTCACAGATATCTGAGTTATTCCAATAGAATAATAAATAATAGAATAATGTAAGAATTTCACCAAGTATAGGGTAGCCAGCATTACAAAAGTTATTTCAACGTAATAATAAATAATGGAATAACGAAGTTCTCTTCATGAATACAAAAGAAATAATACCCTTTACCTTATAAAGAAGAGTACCCGACGGGTGGTAGTGAGGATATATACTGAAGAAACTTGCTTCACGCTTCAAAGCTTACTTAAACTCTAAAGAAATACGCTCAAGATTATAGAAGAAGAATTCTTTCTACGCTTTCTCTCTAGATTTTCAAAGGAATTGTAAGAAATAATGAAGGAATGAGCTTTATTTATAGAAGAATGGATTGAATAAGAACTAATTCCCGAATCTATCCAGATTGATTTACTTTTAAACAGACGGTCAGTTGGTTTACAATAAAATATTCTAATAAAACAAAATCTTTTAAATAAAATATAATATATTCTATTTATAATCTAATAAAAAGAATAACTTTATAAAATTATTCATTTTATATAAAAATATTTTTACTATGCAAATACTATGCATAATAAAATATAATATATTTTAATTATTGTCTAATAAATCAAATAATTTTATAAAAGTATTTTGTTTTATATAAAAAGATTTTACTATGCAAAACACTATGCATAATAGAATATAATATATTCTATTTATAGTCTAATAAAATGAATAACTTTATAAAAGTATTCTGTTTTATATAAAAAGCTTTTCTGTTTTATTATATTAATAATACTAATAAAACAAAACTTCATCATAATTATTACAATTCACACTATTAATTGACCAGGTCGTTCCCAGGAAAGACGGGGCTTTCCAATAAGGATTTCTCCCCTATCATGGCGCCGCATTAGGTGACCAAACCTCTCTCTTGGCGTAACTTCTAGACATCGTTAATATTACAAATAATAATGTTAATAACTTCGTCGTCTCAATTATTGATTTAATAATATATAAAATATTGACAATAATTGAATCAAACTGAGTGACTTCTCACGTAAGCATTAATAATCAATACCGTGTGCTACTATGCAACCACGCGTATTTTATCACCGATTATTTATGACAACTTGCTTACTTTGAAAAATTTTCAAATGTCACCCTTAACTTTAAACTTTTATCAATTTAACTATTCACCAAAATAAAAAAAAATTGAATACTTTTATTTCATAAAATTCGGTCTCACAATCTCCCTCCTTATGAAATTTCTCCCTCGAATTTACATACGTGCACTGGTATTTCAAGAGATGAGAATACCTTGCTTTCTTTTCAGTTGTACATCCCTGGTTATTTCCTCTCAGTATCATGATTTTTCATTGCTCATCTCCCGTGTTTTTTATATCATTCTAGAATATACTTCAAAACAAGGTTAATTGACATATCATAATTTGTCAACTTATCAAGTAAACAATTTCAAATTAGGTAAGTCACATACTAGCGAAGTATATTACTCGCCTCTCCCTCCTAGTTCTAGACTCATATCTCCGCCAAATGACCATATCCCTAAGCTCTGGTACCAATCGTGACTCCCCAAAATAGGTATACATCACCCATCTTGGGTGCCGTAAAATACACTACTTGACAACTTCATTTATACAACCGTCAGACAAAAATACGATTTACAAGTATAATCGTGAGTTTTAATACAAATGTATGTAACTCTCATGGTGCCTCGACCACAACTTTACAATGGTATGTTATATAAAAGTACACTAAAAAAGCTGCTTTTAGATATTAAAATCTTTGGGAAGTGCTCAAGAAACCTTTCGTATATAGTGAGGCCATGAATCTAAGTTATGATTGAAATCATATGTCCAGAGAATTATCCTTGGTTGACCCAATAGACCCCAAAGAAAAATGAGAAGATTACTATCATGTTCCTTCCAATGGTGAGTCTTCTCTTGACATATAACTATCTCCACTATTGCCAAGTGAAAATTATATTTCAAATAAACTCCAAGATCATATAGGTGGTGCTCGTAGATATACTCAGCAAGTGGATGTGCACAACCCTGTCTTATGATAACACGAGGTTGAATGTCATTAGACATCTTGTATGATAGTGGCAAAACACCCTTCCAAAGTTAGGTTCACCTCACCCTATTTGGTTCACCAAAATTAAATATCAAATAACGTATACAATACGACACACTTATCTAAAGTTCTCAATAAAAATATTTCCATACTATTTAGAGAGAACCTCAACAGCTATAAACCACCATTCTATTCCCCTGTTATCACCGCTTGACTCGGCAACACTCTTATTACCTGAAACGAATTGTGAAGCAAAAAGGGTGAGCACAACTAGCCCAGTAAAGAATATCATGACTAAAAATAATTAAATTATCAATAGCCTTCGTCAATAATAAATCAGAGATTTAGAACATATGGTAGATGATAAAACTTTTCAACCATAGTTGTAGCGGAATGAGCAATCCATTAAAAGAGTCAAATAGACCATCAAGTCTATTATCTTCTCCATATTAAAAGTCCACCAATAATGTTTTATCCCTATAACATCAATCAACAATTGTTGTCCACAATTATATGAATAACTCATAATCATAATTGTGATTCTAAATTCTTTTTTCATATTATAGGTAAGAAGATAATTTACATCACCTATCTTCACCGAAACATCAAAATCATTGTTATACCAAATCACAATTCCGCCATAATCATATTAATAAATTCATCTTTGCACTTTCTGACGAAGATATACAATTATATAACTAATAACCAACAGGTTCATCTTTTTACACTACGGGCAAAGATATACAATCAGAAATCCAATAACCCATATCCATCTTTGCACTACAGCCAAAGATATACAATCAGAAAACCAATAATGCTGAGACTCAGCTTAATAGTATCACGACCACGAATTATCCATGCACTACGGGCCAAGGATATTCGTGTTTTTAATTACGGTCATGATTATACCAAATAATCCCTGGTCATAATCATACCAAGTCCATCTATGCACTACGGGCCAAAGATGACTTTTACCACATCATTTGTAATATTACGGTAATGATTATACCAAATAATCCCTGGTCATAATCATACCAAGTCCATCTATGCCCTAAAGGCCACAGATGACTTTAAAAAAAATATAAACATGAGGATGATGACAATGATATAAGAATTCAATAAAACAAGTTCAAGAATTAATTTATTCAGGAACTAATAACGTCCAAATTATCAACATGATACTTCTTTGTGAGAAAAATTCAAGAATGCTCGTAAAAATATTTTCACGAAAAGATCTTTGGATGAAAGCGCAATTATCAAGGATATTCCACTAATTTCATGGAGTAAAAAAGTCAAAACTTTAATCAACCAATATAATAAAGAATGGAATAACAAAAGAATCACCAGCCCACGTGATAGACCACACAGCAAAAGTTATTCCAATAGAATAATAAATAACGGAATTCAGTCCCGTGAAACGCATGCATGTGATATTCCAACGTAATAATAAAGATGTAACCCGGTCCCAGATAAAATGCACAGATGTGATATTCCAACTAATAATAAAGACGGAACTAGTCCCAAAGAAAAAGCACCGACAGGATATTCCAATGAATAATAAAGAATGGAATAATGTAAAATTTTCACCAAGTATAGGGTAGCTTTCACATGATCTGAGTTATTCCAATAGAATAATAAATAATAGAATAATGTAAGAATTTCACCAAGTATAGGGTAGCCAGCGTATAAAAGTTATTTCAATGTAATAATAAATAATGGAATAACGAAGTTCTCTTCATGAATACAAAAGAAATAATACCCTTACCTTATAAAGAAGAGTACCCGACCTGGGTGAAGCGAGGGATATATGAAGAAACTTGCTTCTACGCTCAAAGCTTACTTAAACTCTAAAAGAAATACGCCAAGATTATAGAAGAAAGAATTCTTTCAACAGCTTTCTCTCTAGATTTTCGGTGAATTCGTAAGAAATAATGAAGGAATGAGCTTCTATTTATGAAGAATGGATTGAATAAGAATTAATTCTGAGCGGTCCGTATTGATTTACTTTTAAACGGACGGTCCAGTATTGGTTTACAATAAAATATTCTAATAAAACAAAATCTTTTAAATAAAATATAATATATTCTATTTATAATCTAATAAAAAGAATAACTTTATAAAATTATTCTTTTTATATAAAAAATATTTTACTATGCAAATACTATGCATAATAAAATATAATATATTTTAATTATTGTCTAATAAATCAAATAATTTTATAAAAGTATTTTGTTTTATATAAAAAGATTTTACTATGCAAAAACACTATGCATAATAGAATATAATATATTCTATTTATAGTCTAATAAAACGAATAACTTTATAAAAGTATTCTGCTTTTATATAAAAAACTTTTCTGCTTTATTATATTAATAATACTAATAAAACAAAACTTCATCATAATTATTACAATTCACACTATTAATTGACTGTGTCGTTCCTGGAAAGGCATTTGGCTTTCCAATAAGGATTTCTCCCTATCAAGCGGCATGATTAGGTGACCAAACCTCTCCTTGGCGTAACTTCTAGACATCGTTAATATTACAAATAATAATGTTAATAACTTCGTGCGTCTCAATTATTGATTTAATAATATATAAAATATTGACAATAATTGAATCAAATCTGAAGTGACTTCTCACGTAAGCATTAATAATCAATACCGTGCTACTTACGCAACCACGCCAGATTTTATCACCGATTATTTATGACAACTTGCTTACTTTGAAAAATTTTCAAATGTCACCCTTAACTTTAAACTTTTATCAATTTAACTATTCACCAAAATAAAAAAAAATTGAATACTTTTATTTCATAAAATTCGGGGTCTCACAAATGGTCCATTTAAAAAATTATGTGAATCAAATGGCATACAATTTTGATTTTCTTGCCCTCATACTTCACCTCAAAATGGTATAGCGGAACGAAAAAAAAAGTCCATTAATAATATCATTCGTACATTGCTTGCACATTCTTCCATGCCTCCCTCTTTTTGGCATCATGCCAGTTGGCAACTTATCTCTTCAACATTCTTCCAAATAAGGTATTAGGGTATAAATCTCCCACTCAAATTCTATATCAGAAAAATCCATCTTACTCTCACCTTCGGGTATTTGGGTGTCTATATTGTTACCCTCTCTTTCCTTCCCCTACCATTAACAAATTGCAAGCCCGCTCTACACCTTGTGTCTTTTTGGGCTATCCTCCTAATCATCAGGGCTATAAATGTTATGACTTGTCGAGCAGAAAAATAATCATTTCGAGGCATGTAATTTTGATGAGACTCAATTCCCATTCTCCAAATTACATACTCCCTCAACCACCTCGTATGATTTTTTAGATTCAGGAATTTCACAACTCATACTACACTACATCCAAAATCAGCCTACTCTGATTATGCCTCAAGCCCCACAACCTATTCTCTCACCAGCCCAATCTCCTCAACCGACCCAGTCATCACAACATGACCAACAACAAACCCCACCCTATTCATCTCCTCACCCGCATGCCCATTCTCCAACTGCCCCACTTCCACCGAGCCCAACCACACACGCAAGACCACAGCCCCAACCGAATGCACCATCCCAACGTATGGCCACTCGTAGCCAACATAGGATCTTTAAGCCTAAATGCCAATTCAACTTGAGTGCTACCACTACCACATCTGTTTCACCTTTACCATGAAACCTACTGAGTGCTCTCAATGACCCGAATTGGAAATCAGCCATGTTGGATGAATATAATGCTCTAATTAAAAATAAGACATGGGAGTTAGTACCCCGTCTACCTAATGTGAATATAATTCGTTCTATGTGGATTTTTGGGCATAAAATGAAATCTGATGGTTCTTTTGAGTGGCACAAATCCCGTCTTGTTGGTGATGGCAAGTCTCAGTAGATTGGAGTTGATTGTGAGGAGACTTTTAGCTCGGTGGTTAAACTGGCAATAATTCGAACTGTATTGAGCATTTCTTTGTCTAAATCTTGGCCTATTCATTAACTGGATATCAAGAATGCTTTCTTACATGGCTATCTCAATGAAACATTATATATGCATCAACCTATGGGATTCAAAGATCATACTCATCCAGATTATGTTTGTTTGCTAAAGAAATCTCTTTACGGCCTTAAGCAAACACCCCGTGCTTGGTACCAGCGGTTTACAGATTATGTTGCCACTATTAGTTTTTATCACAGCAAATGTGATCATTCTCTCTTCATTTATCATCATGGCAAAGACATTGCGTATATTCTACTCTATGTTGATGACATTATACTTACTGCCTCTTCAGATGCTCTTCAAAAGTCTATTATGTCTCTCCTTGCCTCTGAGTTTGCTATGAAAGACTTAGGTTCTCTGAGCTACTTTTGAGAATTACAGTCACTCGTCATGTAGATTATCTATTCCTTTTCTCAAAGAAAGTATGCAGAGGATATTATTGCTCGAAATTTGGTATGTCTTCATGCAAGCCATGTCCCACACCAGTTGACACTAAGCAAAAGTTAAGGCAATCATGGGTCCTTCCTACGAGGATCCTCTCATTATCGGAGTTTAGCTAGTGCACTTCAATATCTCACATTCACTGACATCTTTACATTTCCTACGCCAGTCAAACAAGTTTGCCTTCATACGCATGACGAAGGAGAAGACATGAATGCTCTTAAGTCAGTTAGACGCTACATACAAGGTAGCCTCGACTTTGGCTTCAGATCTCTATAAATCTATCACAACACACTTGTCTCATACACAGATGCAGATTAGGGTGGATGCCCAGCACAAGACGCTCCACCTCCTAAGTTCGTATTTTTATCGGCGATAACCTAATTTCCTGGTCCTCTAATCAAGAGACAGCCCACTTTGTCTCACTCTAGTGTTAAAGCGGAATACAGGGGAGTTGTTAATGTTGTCTCCGAATCTTGTTGGATCCAAAATCTTTTATTAGAGCTTCATTGTCTGGTCAACAAGGCCACATTGGTCTATTGTGATAATGTTAGTGCGATATATCTCTCAGGTAATCATGTTCAACATCAGCGAACTAAACATATTGAAATGGACATTCACTTTGTTCATGAGAAAGTTTCTCGTGGAGAAGTTCGTGTCCTCCATGTTCCGTCCCGTTATCAGATTGTCGACATCTTCACTAAAGGACTTTCGCGCGTACTTTTTGATGATTTTTGGGACAGTCTAAGCGTCCGACAACCTCCCACTTCGACTGCGGGGGTGTATATAAAGTAATCTTTGTATATATATATATATATATATATATATATATATATAGAGAGAGAGAGAGAGAGGTTCAAGAGCATAAGTGTTAAATAGCATAATTCCTTAAAGAGTTTAACTATTTAAAAACATATCGCGTGTTTTCCAAAATCCCTCCCTCCTGCCTTCCGTCTTTTTTCTAAAACCCAATTACAAGCCCTAGCTTCTCTCTTCTCTTTTCTCTCCAAAACAAATCACAAACACTCTTACCGTGCTTTATCTCTTACCGTGCGATTTGAGAATCGCGATCGTGCCCTAGTTTCTCTCTTCTCTCCACTGAGAAATCTTGCTTGAAGTTTCGATGTTGAGTATATGTGTTCATGCATGTGTATGTAATTTTTATGTGATGCCCAAATTACTCTTTTCTTGTGGGCTCATCTTGGTGTGATTGACTAGATAAAGCAAACTGTGGTTGAAGTTTATTCAACATTGAAGGAGCTTAGGTATATTGTAATTGGGGGTATAGGATGGTTTATGTACTCAAATGGTTGAAGTATATTCTTTTTATTTTATTTTTTCTGGATTTTTTTTATTTGTTACTACTTTGAGTTGAAATCTTTTTTTCTTTTCTTTTTTCAGGGTAAGTAGTTTGAGTTGAAATCTTGTTCTGTAGAATCAAGGGATTAAAAAGCTCATTAAAGAATTCAGTGTTTCATTTATAGAGCCTATTAGTAGTATGAGAAGGAACAAGAAAAACAGACATAAGTTATAAACAAGAAATGATGAGCAGGATTTTGTTTGAACCACGTTGAAGAAATTCAAAGGTTTATACTACCTGTCAGGAAATTAGAGACCTATTTCTTTTGTTGAATTTTCTTTTTTTCAATTGCATTTGACACACTTAGTTTAGACATAACTATTCTCAATCATTTTTCCTAATAACATAGTTTACTCTTTAAAATAGAAAAACTCATCCAAAGAATTATGTCCAACTTCCTCAAATGTAAAGTATCTGTGGTGGTGGGGGGGGGGGACAATCTCTTAGACTGAGAGTGAATTAAAATACATGGAAAAAAACTATTTGTATTGACATAAATCTCACTTGAAAAACTATGAAGTTTGTTTCCTGATGAATCATGTACTTATTCTAGCAATGCTAACTCCATATGCTCTCAATAAGCATTAATTTCTTGGGTATCCAGTTCTCTAATAATATACTACATTTTGTTTGGTGTTTCTTGTTTCTCTTTCTAGTTTTATTTTGGCTTAAGAATTATGCCAAACTTAGTTGGCTGGTTTATGGGGGAGGATTATAATATGCTTCTTGTTCATGTCTCTGCAACCTTAGGTTATGATATGCTTTGTTAGTTGCCGAGGAGGCTATGCCACATGGTTCAGCAGGAAGGCAAGCGATCCAAATCTTCTTGATGGTGCCATTGTTGGAGGACCTGATGCCTATGACAAGATTTAAAGTTAGACAACTTGAATATTGTAATTTTTTTGTTGGATTAATACAAACCTATGGATTTCTTGTATTTTATTGGATTAATATTGTAATATTGTTTTCCACTCTTTTCTCCTTTTACTTGGTCCACGCTCAATAATTTTGTGGTCTGTTTTTTCCACATCTTTAATCTTCATTTCTATTCTTGTATCCTTGTAATTTTTTTGTTGGATTAATGTCATGTCCCAAAACATTATGGTACTACTAATAGATAATAGAATGTTAAGAGACAGAAGCTAAAACCAAAAAAACCATCTGACTAAACTATTACATTCTTTTGGAGTTCCTGAACAAAAATTCTTCCATTAATCTTTGAAATCGACGATAGCTTTGTGAATGGGATGGCCTGTTTGTGGGCAAGAACATCCTCCAACTACCTTTTAGCCTTCGTCAAAGGCAACTCGAATAGCATGTGCAGTCTCTCTAGTATTCTATATACAAGTGAAAACACTAGATATTCCTTTTGCTTCATTAGAAATTTGCTTGCTTCATTGGAGCAGCAGCTTCATTGGAGAGAAATTTGCTTAATTCACCGTACCGATCGCACCTTCAATTGTCCCTGAAGAATATATTCCTTTTATACCTAGAACAAATAAGAACACATATTTTAGAAATCATAACTATTAAACAAATGTCGGCATTGCAACAACAGAGTAACTATTAAACAAATGTCCTTAAATCAATTTGTAGTATTTTGAAGAAGTAAGGAAGAAAAGACTGTCATAAATTCGATTTACTGAAATATGTTTAACGAATTCTTGAACTTCTGAGACAAAACTGAGAAGGACTACTAGAATCAATACTTTCTACTCTATTTTAGTGCATCATAAGCTCTTTTCAAATACAAAGCTGGAATTCCATAAAGGGACTACAAATTTTGACATACTTCTATAAAGAAATGAAAACAAAGCATTACAAAATAGAGAAAACCGACAGTAATCCAGCACCAATTGTAGAAGACATTACAGCTCTGCTTCTTTTACTGCAATGCATATACATGACAAACTAATATTGGATTTACCATGTACAGAAATTGAAACTGCAATAAAATGAATGAAAAAAAATACACAAATGGATACTGATTCAGGTGAAACTGAAATTGCTCCAATGATCAATGTTCCAACAATTTTTTTGGCAAATGGGACTCTTTTTGTGACAGAGGGAGTATTCATTTCTATAGTTGGCCCTTGGCCTTACAATTAATTACCTACATCAGATTAGATGTTCAATCAGACCCGCAAGTGATGAAGCCGGTGGTAAACAAACTTCAGCAAGAGTGAAGTAAACAGAAGGATAAAGTCTAAAGGTTAGAATTCACACAAATGACATACATTACTCTATAACAGAGCATATTCATCGCTCACAGCACTAGTCTAATTTTAATTTATGTCAGAGCATATTCATCGCTCAAGCTCTTCCATACCATGTCTTAGTTTATAATCCATGCTAGTTACATGAAACTGAGTTACACATACCTGATTTGGAGAGAAAGCGAGACGGCTTTTGTTCGTTCACAGCGAAATAGGCTACTAGTTCTCAGCGAATCTAGGGCACAGCGAAATAGGTTGCGATTCTCAGTTGTAGTTGCCTAAAATCGCGAATCTTAGAGAAGCATTCGGAGAGATGAGAGAAATTAGGGCTTGGGTATGGGAAAAATTCGTATTTGGAGAGAAGAGAGAGACAAGCGCGTTTGGGCTAGGAAGGCTGGGTTTCTGTGTTTTTAAATAGTTATGTTATTTAAGGTTTTTATGTTAGTTAAGAATTATCCTCCTGAACTTTTTTTCATATATATATATATATATATATATATATATATATATATATATATATATATATATATATATATATGATGAGATCGAAGCGTTATAAATAAATAGTATTAAAATGTTAAATAAGCGTTCTTTTATTAAAAAGCTACGTCGTTTTTGGAGGGATACGGTGACATTTTGTAAATACAATGCCACCGCGTATTTACAAAAAAATGTCACCGCGTCCTCCAAAACGACGTAGCTTTTAATAAAAGAATGTTATTTAATTAATACTATTTAAGAGAATGCTTTTATCTCTTACTATATATATATATATATATATATATATATATATATATATATATATATATATATATATTATTTCTAGTATATAGATCATACTCATGTATATCTTCCTGTATTGTAGCCTAGAATATTGTCTAAAATATTGCATATGTATTGTATATATCTTTGACCAATACTAATGAGAAAGACACGAATGACATTCTCACACTAAGGGGACAGTATTTAGCCACATCATCCCACATATGATTTAAGGTTAATTTATCAGTATTCATTATGTTATAAAATATTGTGACAATAATTGTAATAAAAATTTATTTTAAGTATGGATATTATCGTATTATGTACGGTGCAATATTTGTATTCAAACTCAAAGCTTATGTATTGTCGTATTTTGCACGACAGTTATATAAATGAAGTTTGTATTTAGATTCTGTACCATGTATTTGACAACTTAAAATGAGTTGTATAAACCTATTTTGGGGCGTGACACCCACTGTCCAGTTAATTATACTTTTCTTTATTTCTTGTAATACTAAATGTTACACAACATTTAGAAACATGTTGACAATAAGCTTGCAGATGAATTTAATTATAAACAATATACTACTTCCATTTTATAATAATTAATTTTTAAAAGAAAAAATTTGTTTAATTTATTTGTTATTTATAATTTTTAGAAGAATGAATAATTTATTTATTTTATATCATCTATAACTTCTTTTATTGTTAAATATTAATAGTTTTCAACATTCCTTAAAATCTAGGGGTAATGATAAAATTTAATATAAAATTTAATTTTTAATGATAATAATAAATAATTTTTTTGATTTATGTGTATGAAATTAAAATAATTATTATTATGAAATAGAGGTAATATATAGTTAACTGATTAAAGATCGATGACACATAAAACTAAAATAATTATTATTATGAAACGGAGGTAATATATAGCTAACAGATTAAAGATCGATGTATATATATATATATATATATTGTTGTATATATGAGTGAAAAAAAAAATTAAATTATTATTTAGCAACAAAAAAAAAACTATTTTTGCCCACTCTTGTCAAAATTACTGATGAGTGAAAAAAAAATTAAATTATTATTTAGCAACAAAAAAAAAACTATTTTTGCCCACTCTTGTCAAAATTACTGACAAAAGTGATCGAAATTTGTATGGATGATTGATGCAATAATCAATATTGCGTTGCAGTCAAGTTAAAGCTGCGGTAAATATTCCAATTTTGCATGCCATCTGATTTGACAGTACTAGTAGTATGTTTTTGACAGCAGATCAGCACTAGCTATATAGTATATATTAATTTCACAACAAACACGCGCACCTCGCCTCTTCTAAACCAACCAATAACTTACTTACTGGACTACTTTTTTTCATGTACTTATAATAGAAAAACATACTCCATGAAAACAAAACAAAGTCCTAGCTAGCTCGTCAATATTAAATTTCAGACATTACAACAATAAAATTGGAGTATAATTAACTCATACTGTCATACATATGGATGTGATGATAATTATTATTATTATTATTATGTAAACTAACAACCCCAATTAATTAAAAGAAAAAGAAGAAGCTGGTACTTCAATATTTAATTAATCAAACACATGCAATATATATATATATATATATATATATATATATATATATATATATATATATGTTGGATCAATCTGCAATGGCCCAAGTCATATCATTCTCAAAGATCCAGTGGCAGACCTCAATCTCGCCGGGGTTCGACCCTAGTGCCACGAAAGCTCCATGATCCGGACTCCACGATGATGTATCCTCGTGACATATGGCAACACCATTGTTAATCTTACCCTTGGACTCCACCTCAAGAATGTCCACCTCGTACACCCTGACTTTAGGAACAGAGTGGCAGTAATACAATAGGTACGGGTACAAGCTTTGGTGGCACGACACCGACTTGGTCACTTTTCCACCATTGATTCCTCTGACTTTTCCGATCATCACTTTCTTCTTTGATCCGTTAACATTTTCCGTAGTCCTCGCCACCACATTGTGCCCCAACACCCACACGGCAAAGTCGATCATGTCCTCGACCGAACCTACGCAACGCTTGCTCTCACCGGGGCTTGGAGCTCGCTCGCACTCGGCCAGCGCATTCACCATCACGCGTTCCATGCTTGAATTATCCGTCGCGCCAAACACTCTTTTAAGCTCGGTTAGTTGACTGCTAGAGAATGGTAATTTGGACAAAATGACTCGGGGCAGAAACGACCTTTCAGGCATTTTGTCCCGAATATCGGGCATCCTCATAACTTTCCCCTCCTTTAACATATACTCCCTAAAAAACTTACTCGACCTATTTCCAGATTTACCCTTGACCAACTTTGAACTCGAACTCGAACTCGAACTCAGTTTAGTATACTGACCAAATGTGACACCTTTACGAGCATAATCCTTGAACGTAGCATTCAAACCATAAACTTTAAATCCGGTTAACTGAGTCGTCCCGTATTCTTTAAACGCGTCGGCGCCTTCGTTGAAAGATTTTCCATAGTTGTCGAAATTGGTTTTCTCCGACTTGGAATTCTTCCCGTAAGATTGGAACGTATCGGTTCCAGCATTGGCACTGTCTCTGTAACTCGAAAAGCTATCAATCCCGGCATTTACACCCGTACCATAACCTTTAAAATTATTTTTAGGGTTATTAGCATTTGTGCTATAAACCTTAAACGAATCATTCCCAGCATTACCAAACTCACTATAGCTGGTGAACGTCGTACCAATAACATTCGACGTTCCACCATAGCTAGTAAAATCAACAGGGGCGCCATTTCCGTTCTTAGCATAGCCAAGAAACGCTTCATTCCCCGAATTCGTATCGTCCACGTAGCTCGAGAACGATAGTTTGTGGTGGTAGGCATCGGAATCATAAGACGTGAAGTGAAGATTGGGCACGTTTACGAGTGGGAGGTAGTTCTTGAATCCGCCGGAGCCGACGGTGGCGCCGCCAGCATAGGAGGTGAAGTTGGAGGCGGCCACATTAGCGTCGTTGGCGTAGGCGGTGAAGTCCTCGTGGTGGGCGGTGGAGCTGCGGCTGTATCGGGTGAATGAGGCGGTGGCGAAGTTGTTGCCGCCAGAGTAGTTTTTGAAGGAATCGATGCCGGAGAGGCGGCCGGTTCCGTAGTTGGAGAAGTGTTTGTTGGAATAGAATGCGAAGCTGGAGTTTTTGTCAAGGGTTGGTTTGGAGTCGAAGAAGCAGAATAAGTTGGCGGAGAAGCAGAAAGAGGAGAGGTGGGAGGAGAGAGATTTTTGAGAGGCGAGTTTTGTGAAGAAGGCGGAGTCTACTGCAGAAAGTGGGGAGGCTTTGGAGAGAAGGAAAGAGGGTTTTGGGAGATTGTTGGAGATTTGTTTGTTCCAGTATCGGATCAATGAGGCTTTTGCTGTAAATGGGTTAATTATTTCTTTGGTAATAGTCGAAGAGTTGTTCGTAGTAATTGTGACAGCCAATGAAACCTGCATAATTCATTTATTGGAAAAGAGAAGAGACAAATTAATAAACATGCATGCCAAATTAATTAATTAGTTGAACTGGAAGTAAAATGGATTGTTTACTTACAGCAGTGAAAGATGAAATTATCGATAACAACAAGAAGAAGAAACGAAGAGGAGGAGTACATCTGAGATGCTGCATTCTCTTATCCATTTTTGATTTTGATTTTTGCCAAGAGATGTATGGGTAAGTGGGTATATATGGTCTTATGTGCTCTGGACGGTAGCTATAGAGAGAGAGACAAGACTCTTTAACTTTTATTTTAATTGCTTTTTTCTTTATCTGGGATTCGGTTACTTAAATACTACTACTAGGAATTAGGAAACAAGAAAAAAGAAAGCGAAGATTCCAATTCAAACTTAAAACTTGACTCAGAAACAAGAAAAAAGAAAGGAGCAGCCAGAGAACTGCACCCTTAGCTAATATACCAACCAACTACTCTGATCTGTTGGTTCGTGATATTTCTTTTCTTTGGACCGAATAAATTGGGCTTATTTATTTAATTAATCTATTGGGCCTTCATTATTGAACTTTGAAAGTCAATTGGCCTAATCACCATATTACTTATTTAACCCTATGAAACCCAAGATTCGGTTCATTGGACTAACTCATTGGATCTTTTAATATATTATTACTTTGACTTGTAATGATGAAAAAGCATGACAATTGACTAAGACACCGCCATGCATTAATGTGGATGGAAATATAATGGTACGTGACATAAACAAGACCCAAAGGTAGTGGGTATCAAGATCTTTCGGTCGGCGAGAATCCATCATATCGGTAATGTCGGAGGTAGTGGGTGGCACAAATGGCAAAAAGAAAGTCAACTTATCAACTAAGTCTTCACAAACAGTGCACGCTCACATTCATATTCACACACACACAATCGAGAATTATTATCACTCTCAACACTAGACATTACATCCTCCATTGTTAACCTCAGAACACGATATCGACTCTCACGCTTTGTTTATCCCCACAGCCCAAACGGTAAAATCCGCTTGTGGTGTTTATCGTGTTTACTATGCAGGATCAGGGCGTCTTACGTGATTGGGACGTTGGAGAAGATCTTGGCGTTAACATTGGCGCTAGAAGGAGGGGTGAGTTCGAGTGTCATTGAAATTTTCAATCACAATCATTTAACCTACTTCGGAAGATGGTGAGGAGCAGGCGATGGCTGTTAGCTCGTCACTGCCTCGTGTTTCGGTAAAGGATCGTCTGGGTCCTTCTAAAAGTGCTCACGAAGAAAGACCTCTAATCATAATCGGGTGATCTCCGTCAAAGATCCATGGTGGAGCCAGACGGAGGTTGGTCTTTGATGCGGATAAGGGACATGATCGTGGTCGGGGGCGAGTAGAGGGCTCACCGACTAAGACTCATCGTCGAAGTGGTCGGAGGCGCAGAAGCCAAGTTGGCGGTGGCGAACAGACAAGCAGAGATAAAGCTTGGAGGTTCTGATTAAGCGAGAGAGAAGATATAAATAGAATAGATGCTTGGTGCGGCGGAGTTAAGGGGACGAAGCATCTAGCCATATTCATCCGAAAGCGGAGTAAGCATAAGGAGATGCCCCGCCGGAGAGTAAAGCGGAGCATTCTACACATATGTCTCAGGGATCGTTCTCACGGTAGGAGGAGATTGAGGAAGCGAGAACTCCCCGTGGCCTCGAAGAAGGCATCGGTGGTCGTTAGTTCTCGAAGATCGAGACGACGACGCGCGAAGGAAGCGGAGTCGAGGGGATATCGTGCCGTAAACCGTAAGAAGAGAGCATCGCCAAGTGACCATTCTCATCACGAGGATGTAATCAGACGCGGAGTAGATCCGAAGCCCCACAAGGCGGATGGGATCGGCGGGGGAGGTCGATCCACTCGAGAGGCGTAATGTCGTTCGGGAGAAAGAGGTCTCCTCGCATCCCGAAGGTGTTGATTTTTTAGTGAAGGAGTTGAAAGAGCTCTGAAAGCAGTTGTCTGAGGTTCAACAGGTGAAGGACACTCCGGGAAAGAAGGCATACCCTTTTTCCTCGAATATTCTCAAGGAGAAAGCGGATATCACCAAGAAGTTGCCTCGTATGGAGAGTTCTGATGGGTCCGGGACCACTACGACCATAACCAAAGCGTTCAATTTACCATAGATTATTATTATGATTTCACCGATCTTTGTCGAAGTGCCACACATTTATTCGACATTGAGGAAAGATGCGAGGCGGTGGATGGGGACTTTGCTGCCGATTCAATTTCCTCTTGACCGAAGCTTTGTGATAAGTTACATGCCCGCTTTGGGAAGCAACCGGAAGGAGGAGAAGAAGCCCACTGGTTCATTAAAGACAGTCCGACAGGTTCACCAACGAGTCCTTGGGTCAATATGTGAAGAGGTTCAGAGAAGCAGTTGGTCAGGTGTCCGACCTCAATGATCTCCAGGCCGTAGGTTTGTTTCAGAATGGGCTAGATCTGGTAAAGTCCGAGAAGTTGGTGAAGAAGTTGATGTTCAACCATCCGAAGAGCCTGGCAGAAGCTTTTGACAAAGCAGAAGGATATATTGTTGTAGAGGAGGCTATGAATAGCCTGAAACGTCCTTTTTCGGACCAGTTAAAGGATGCAGATGATCCTAAGGCAGATAGCGATCAGAGAAAGGGGGGAGGATATAATGATCGGACAGAGGGCAGTTCGAAGAAGTTCAATAACTCGTGGCGACAGAGGAGTAGTCGTCCACCTGCGTTCGCCTCGAAGGTGAATAAGGTTTACACCAAGCTGAACACGGATAGGTTGGTGATTTTGGACCAGATCAAGAACCAGCCATTCTATGAGCCACCTCGTGACCACATCAAGCCAGGGCAGGGCAATACCCAAAAATATTGTGGCTACCATCAAGCCGCTGGTCACGATACTAATAAATGTTGCAATTTGAAAGATTTCGTAGAGAAGAAGATTCAAAACGATTTCTTTGGTTCAAGATGCGTGGTCGGAGGGACCAACAAGGTCAACAAAATCTTGATCGTCTTTATTCATCTGATTCAAAGGTCCCCACCCGCCCAAAGTGTTCCAATACCACCGCCAAGGCACGTCGTTGATGTAATAATCGGCGGAACGGCAGGGAAGTTGGTAGGGAAGAAGAGGAGACGATATCTGGATTCGGTTATATCCGTGGTGGTGCTCCCCCGAAGGCCGACAGACCTTTTCCAGGGACTGTTATTTCTTTCACCGATGCAGATTATCCTTCGGAGCCTATCGAGCCGCATGAGGGGGCGTTAGTGATCACAGCGCAAGTGGGTCGGTAGATGTGAAGCGCATGATGATAGACAACGGGTCTTCTGTAGACATTTTATATGTCCATGCTTATCAGAGGATGCATCTTGATGGGTGGAAGATGGAGGTCGAGCAGGAGGCTCCTTTATATGGCTTTAAAGAACGATCCTGTCCAGAGTTGCGAGCACCATCGAGCTCCCAAGTAATCTTGACGACTCTCAACAGTAGAAATAATATGTAAATTTTATGTTGTGCATGTAGATTCTAACCACAACGCCATATTTGGGAAGGCTTACATCGACACTCTCCAAGCCAGAATTCCATCCCTCACTTCAAAATCAAGTTCCCACCATACATGGAGTGAGGAGAAGCGGCGGGGACTTAGATCCGCTCGACGATGTTATAGAAATGTGGTTATTTCTTCCGGAGTGGGGGTTAAGAAACGAAACAAACCATGGCAATTGAGATCGAGCCCTTCACCGAAAGCAATTTCGAGCCATTGGTAATTCCTGCAGAGAAAGCGGAAGAGATCGAGCTAGTCCTTGAAAGCCGTAAAAAACAGGTGAAGATTGGTTCGGTCTCCGCAGAGAACCTCTTCGGACAAACCTCATGGAGCTCCTTCGCTGCTATGTGGACATTTTTGCATGGGAACCACAAGATATGCCGGGGATTAGCCGGAAGATTGCTGAGCACAGACTGGAGGTAGATCCATCGAAGAAGCCGGTTCGGCAGAAAAGGCGGATCTTTTCACCAGAGCGACAGAAGATCATTGATGAGGAGATTACAAAGCTGTTAGCTGCTGACTTCATTTATAAAATCGATTACCCGCAGTGGAGGGCTAATGTGGTGTTGGTGCAGAAACAGAATGGAAAGTGGCGGGTTTGCATCGACTACACCGACCTGAATAAAGTTTGTCCGAAAGACTTTTATCCTCTGCCCCATATCGATCAGCTCATCGATGCCACTTCGGGGTATGCATTACTAAGCTTTATGGATGCTTTTTCAGGTTACCATCAAATTTCCATGTGCAGGGAGGACATTCCGAAGACAGCATTCATTACACACTGTTCGGTGTATGCCTATAAGAAGATGACCTTTGGCCTTATAAATGCTGGAGCCACTTACCAAAGGATGATGAATTTCATATTCGATAGACAGCTGGGGAGGAACATGGAGGTGTACGTAGATGACATGATCGTGAAAAGCATGCAAGTTCAAAAGCACTTGGATGATCTAGAGGAATACTTTCAGACTGTTCGTCACCACAAGTTGAGGCTCAATCCATCAAAATGTACCTTCGGACTTGGTGCAGAGAAGTTCCTGGGATATCTGGTCAGTCAGAGGGGCATTGAAGCCAATCCGGAGAAGATCCAGGCCATTCTTGACATGAAGACTCCTCAGTCGTTCAAAGACGTCCAACGTCTGACTGGCAGGATTGCAGCTCTGAGGAGGTTTATGTCGAAGTCTGTGGAGAGATGCTTTCCGTTCTTCGACACATTGAAGGGCCGAAGAATGCGAAGACGTTCCAGTGGACTTCGGAGTGTGAAGACGCCTTCCAAGGCATAAAGACATATATGTCTTCTGCTCCTTTATTGGTGAAGCCTGCCCCAGCAGAAACCTTATATTTGTACCTTGCAGTAAGTTTGTTGGCAGTTGGAGCAGTGCTGGTTCGGGAGGTCGGTGGGAAGCAGCAACCGGTCTACTATGTCAGTCATGTCCTAAGAGATGCGGAAACCAGGTACCCAAATATTGAGAAATTTGCCTTTGCTTTAATAATTGTTAGTCGGAAGCTTCGGCAATATTTTCAAGGTCGACTCCTGGTCGTTTTCACGGATCAACCTTTGAAGAAAGTGATGGGCAAGCCAGAGGTTTCAGGGAGATTAGCAGCGTGGACTATGGAGTTGTCCCAATTTTTCATTGAGTATCATCCCCGAACCGCTATCAAAGGTCAGGCCTTGGCCGATATTATGGTTGAGTGCTTCGTTCACCGGCGACGCTTTGAATCGCAAGAAGCGAGACGTCCGATCGAAAGATTCGCGATTCTTCAAATGAGGGACGAGTGCATGGACGCGTTGAATGCAGATGGATCCTCTACATGGATCAAGTAGGGGGGTATTATCTTGACGAGTCCCGGAGGATTCAAAGTGTAGCAAGCCATCGATTCGAGTTTAAAGCGACGAACAACGGGCGAAAGTATGGCCGTATATAGCAGGAGTTCTACTAATGAATAGTCTAGAAGTTCGAAGATAATCATTTACAAATGACTCTCGGTTGGTCGTCAAACAACCGCTGTCGAGAGATTATGGCTCGTGGGACCGTGGATGATCAAGTATCTGCGTAATTAAAAGACCGACTTCAAAGATTTTGTTTCTTATGAGTTTCAGGGCATAGAGCGTAACGACAATTTCATTGTCGAGGCACTGTCGAAGCTAGCCACTACGAATGCAGATGTTTTCAACAGATCGGTTTATTTGGAAGTTTTGCACGTGCAGCGTGTTCAAAGATGAAGCGGTTGATGTGTATCGAAATGATCTAACTTCTTTGGATGACTCCCTACATCGAATATTTGGCGATGGCGTCCTTCCTTCCGGATCGATCTTGCAAAAGAAGATCAAGTACAAGAGTGCCAACTTCGTTCTTATTGATGGGGATCTTTATCGAAGGGCATTTTCGTCACCATTATTGAAGTGTCCGTTTCATCTGGAAAGAGTATGCCTTCTCGGAAGTTCATGAAGGCATTTCATGGTGATCATATGGTCGCTAAGTCATTAGCATACAAAGTTCTTCAAAGAAGGGTACTATCGCCAACGATCTTCAAGAAGCTACCGAGTATGTGAAGAAGTGTGAAAGTGTCACCAACAAATTCGATCCCACATCACCACCGGAAGAGCTATACTCGATTCTATCTCCTATACCCTTTGCTGTCTGGGGGGTTGATATATTGGGTCCATTGCCAAAAGCTAAGGGACAGGTTAGCTTCATAATAGTTGCTATTGATTACATGACCAAGTGGGTAGAGGTAAAGCCACTTCGGTTGATAACAGAGCAGGAATATTTGAAGTTCATGAAAGAGTCCATAATATTTCGCTTCAGAATTCCCAAAGTGATGATATCAGACAATGGACGCCAGTTCGTGGGATCAAAATTTGAAGGATTTTTGAAGGAGTTCGGGGTTCAAAGACAAGAAGACTTCTGACTCATCCACGATCGAATCAGGAAAGTCGAGGTGACCAACAGACGCTACTAAACGGGATCAAGGATCAGCCTTGATGGATGAAGCTAAAGGAAGATGGCCAAGAAGCTCGCTTTCAGGTCTTTGCTGGGCTTACCGGACTACACCGAGGACCACCACAGGATTCACCTTTTCGATTGGCCTATAGTATCGATGCCTTAGTCCCAATCGAAATTGGATCTCCAAGTCTTGGTCACCGATTCAAAGAAATCTACAATGACGAAGGATCAAGGCCAACTTGGATCTGCTAGAAGAAGTCGGAGAGGTAAGCCATTAAATTGGTCGCTTATCAACGAAGAGTAGCTAAGCATTACAACAAAGGGGTTAAACTTCGCAGATTGAAGTAGAGACTTCGCCCTCAGAGAAAGCCAAGGCGTCTACGCCAAAAACACGTGAAAGTTAATCTTAAACCTGGGAAGGGCCGATGAGGTGATCAAGTACCAAAGCCGAGGACTTATCGTTTAAAAGCATTAGATGGATCCGAGATCAAGAACACTTGGCATGCAGACAAAGCTTCAAAATATTTCCAAGAAAGATCGAGTCGGTTTACGAAGAAATGCATACATGATTGTTCACCATCTATAAAAGTTCACTTTTTCACAATCGATCCTCTTCTTATTTGTCCTAAGTTCACAATGGTGTAAGGAGGTATAGTCGGACTCGCTGGCTATTCGATGGTAGCCCATTTATTTGTTGCCCAAATAAGTGGTAGACAAATCCTATGTTCCTTTATATTGCTTTTTACCGAGGGCGGTAAATCAATATTTCAATCAAGTAAGGAGGGGCGGGGTGGACTCACGACCATTCGATGGTAGCCTCTTCTTGACATGAGTGTCCTTATGGTTTTGTTATACCTGCGTGGTAGACAAATTCCATGATCCTCTTAATTTTGATTTACTGCGAGTGGTAAACAAAATGCACTTGGAAATGTAAGGAGGTATGGATTTTACTTACTTTGGCCATTCGATGGCGCCTTTATTGTCGAGAGTGTCCCTATGAATTTGTGACCCAGTGTGGTAGAAAATTCCATGATCCTTATATCTTGGTTCTATATAATTGTTTCACCCCGAGTGGTAAACAAAATTCGATGGTGCAAAGATCGATCACCAATTCATCGACACACGGCCGATCTCACACTTGGAAACGATAAGTATACATTACTTTATTTTGTTCAAGTGTTGAGTTCAGTTCATTTAATTCAGTTCATTAAATTCTATCCATTAAATTCAGTTCACTTCATTTCATTCTTAACTAATTCATAATTTAAGCTCAGTTCATTCAAGTCCATTGGTACTGAATTATTGACAAGAAAGGAAAAGTATTATGCTGAAGTCAGGACATAATGGAAAATTCATTAATAAATATTAGTCTGATTCATACATAACGATAAACCTATTGTGCAGAAACATAAATTCTAACATAATTTCATAACAATAGAAGTCCTGATAAAAGTTTTTAAAACCAAATCCTTAAACAATTTCCAAAATAACAAAAATTTTCACAAATATTCTTAAATAAAATCTAGGAAAGACAAGAGTATTCACTTCATGCATCATCCTCGCCATCTGAAGAGTCGAGCAAAATTGGGTCCACCTTAGCTGATATCAACTTTTCCTTGCCACGACTTTGGCAGATCTCATAGCTTTCAGAATATATCTTCATGATCTCTCCGTTAATCTCATCCGATGTCCAATACTCTTCACAAATCTGCTTCCGAAGATCATCGGTCAAAGGAGGCCCAAGGTCCCGAAGAGCCTTGAGTTCTCAGATTTCTTCTTCAAGCTTCTGACGCTTATTCAGATGACGAGTTTCTACTAGCTCTAGCTTTTGGATCGTTTTAGTCAAGATCTTAGCATCAGCCTTTAACTCTTTGATCTTCTCCATCCTTATTTCGCTCCTCTGAACCAAATCAACGTTCATCTTGACGATCTCCTCATATTGTGCTTTAGTTGACTTCAGTTCTTCATTGGATGTCTTCACATCTCCTTTGGCTTGGGCCAACTCTTTCCGAAGACCTTCATTTGTGTGAAGAACGCTCTCACGTTGAGTCCTTTCCCGAGCCAGAGCAGACTTCAGGATGGCATTCTCCTTTTTCATTGCCTCTTCTTCGGTTTCAGCTTCGATAGACTTTGGACGCAGACGTCCAACACACAAAGATTCGCTATGCATATCCAAAGATCATTTGATCGCTTTCAAATCAGATAAGTATGAAGATAAATACGAAAATTAAAGAGAGAACCATTTACCTTCGCCAGATAGCTCATGCCTTCGTTAAGCAAATCCCCATTCGAACTGTTCCCAAATCGATGGTCATCGGTCTCACGGACGAAAGCGTCAAACAGTTGAAAAGGAAAGTTGGCATTAAATCGAGGCCACATAGTTGGAGAGGCCATAGCATCATGCTGAAATTCAGAGGTTGACTGTCTTAGAGGAGAAGGCACATGCTGATCGCGAGTTCGTGGCGGATCCGTATATATATTTTCCGGAGAGGGAGATCGAACAGGATTAGGTTCGTGGATCGGTGAGGAGGCGAGGATGAACCCGGATGGTCATCGATGGTTGTTTTCTTTTCCTAGATAGGACGGGGATAGATTCGACCAGTTCATCATCAGGCACTTGAATTTTCGTTGGGACTATTGGGGGAATGTCAGTCGAAGACGATGGAACTCGGAGCTCATCGGCAGTCAATGGAGTAATCTTTGTTCTTAACTTCTTAACACGGAGGACCTTCACCCGATCGTGTAGAGGTATGTCAAGTAGGCTTCTCTTAATCGGAACAGATTCAGAAGGTACAGAACTAGGGTTGGATGAAGGGTTTGCTTATGGAATTGCTTCTGGAATTATTTCCGGATCGCTTTCAGGATTTGTTTCCGGCCGGGTGGATTTAGATTTCTTGGCGGCTCTTTTCCTTCAACGAGGTCTGAGAGATTCTTTAGGAACAATGGGTTCATCAGTTTGGGGTTAAATCATTCGAGGAGAAAGCAGGTGGGTGGATCGATAGAATCTGGGATCATTCTGGGAGATTCTTCAGTCGGAGGCTCTTCACTTGCATCCGTAATCTTCCCTGCCAAAAAGTCTTCCAACTCTTTTACTTCCGAAGAAGTTGGTTTGATCAAAGACACTGCAACTAACCATGTTTCACAACCCATGTCACTTAAATATCTCAAAAAACTGTGTTACAAAGTTATTCGAAACTTATATTTATGGTCATATAACCAGGCTTGCTTAGTCAGAAGTGCAAAACTCCATTCCTTCAGAGGAATCTTCTTCAAAAAATCTGCCATTTCCTTCACACGCTCTTCGGGGATATCTCCAAAGTCAGCAGAGATCTGATCAGAGATAGTCCAATCAGGAAGAGAAGAGATTTCGGGTCCTATAACAAAAACCATTTTTCGTACAACCTCATTGTCTTGAAGGGTATCCATCAAGGGTCTCTTCTCAAATCGGCATTGGGTCGAGGAGACTGTTTGCTCAACATTTTGAAACTTCGTTTCCGGGATCTACCCACCGGAAGAGGTGAAGAAGATGTCGACGGATGGAGGAATCCTAGTTAAGTGATGTAAGGCAATGAATGCCATAATGTGGATATAGGAATTAGGAACCAACTGGGCAAATCCCACTCCTATAAACCCTGGAGGGTAACGACGAAGGTATGGAGGGAAGGCGAATTCCTTTTCGAGAAAAAGTAATCGGCATGGCGACCCAACCGTCCGGGCCGATGGTACATGCGTTCTTGAGAGCGAGGAGCCCTTGTTGCGTATATATCCTAATCGATAATGAGTCCCGGAGGATACGTATCTCGACTTCGTAATGTGATGGGGGGTATTGGCATGAGAAAAACGTTATCCTTAAAGAAGTCGAGGGTGGCGGAGAGGTATCGAGGAGGATTAACTTCCCACGGGTTCTTTGTGGGATCGGGGATTTCAACCCTCGATCGGGGTTTGGATTGGGGGAAACGGTGTTAATGGGAGTCACTGAGAGAGGAGAACTCTGATTGGTATTCAGGACCACCATTTTTGAGATTTCATAAAGAGAGGGAAAGAAGTTCTGGAGAGAAGGAGAAAGCTCAAAGGTTCAAAGTTCAAATTGGCGAGTAAAAACTGCACAAAATTGGTAAAGTTTATCTTTTATCTTGTGATTTTGCCACATTGTGCACAAGGCCGCACATTAAATGTTAGTAATGATTTAGAATTTGAATGGGAAGCGTCCTGGTTCGGTGTCCGAGATATTTATCGACAGGGCCTTTCGATTTGGGCCTCGGCCTCCTCTCATTTCATCTCATGAACCATAACCGTACCTTTTCGATTATTTCTCATTATGGACCTTTAGTAAAATATCATAGACCATTTATAGTTTTCTATTAAACATTCTGTTCAACAAAAAACTAGGGGGCAATGTTGGGTCATGATATTTCCCTCTTTGGTAGAGAGTAAATTGGGTTTATTTATTTAATTAATCTATCGGGCCTTCATTATCAAACCTTGAAAGCCATCGGGCTGGGCTGCTAATCGGGGTGCTTCATTGACTAACCCATTGGATCTTTTAATATCTATTACTTTGACTTGTAATGATGAAAAAGCATGACATTGACTAAGACACCGCCATGCATTAATGTGGATGAAAATATATGCCAATTTCATAAAAGATAAACAAAGACTCAAAGGTAGTGGGTATACAAAGACTCGATCGGCAAGAATCCATCATATCGTACATGTCGGGAAGTAGTGGGTGGCACGATGGCCGCAAAGCAGAAAGACAACCTATCAACTAAGTCTTCATAAATGAGTGCGTTCATATTCATATTCACACACACACAACTGAGAATTATTATCACTCTCAATACACTAGACATTACATCCTCCATTGTTAACCTTGTGAACACGTATACTGACTCTCACGCCTGAGCTATCCCCGACGGTCCAGCCGTCAAGTTTGTGGTGTTTATCGTGTTTACTGTGCAAGATCAGATCGTCTTACGTGATTGAGACGTTGGAGAAGATCTTGGCGTTAACAGGATGATTTAATTAATTTTTCTACTGGTTCTTTTTTCCTTCAAACCCAATTTAGTTGGTGAGGTAAATATCATTTACCAATCTTAATTGTACAATATTTTTACTGATTTCAACTACTAGTATTAGTAAAAAAATTAGATGCAACTGCAAACGTGTAATAAAGTGGCTAGTATAGAGTTGGAAAGGTAAGAAGGGGATGGTTAAGATGACAATTGGCCACTTGGTAGTGGCCTGGCGGAGGATGACTGACTAGTTTGTTCATTTTTAGTGGAAGGACCACTTGCACTACTGGTACTAATAATAATAATACTGTAGTAGTAGTAGTAAAATAGTGGAGTATCAATCAAACATTTTTATGGCATGAGATAAAAGAGTACGCAAGCAGTCATGCGCAGAAAATAAAGGCTCGTAACTCTATTTTTTTTTTAAAATAAAAAAGACACAGTGGGTGGGTGGGTGGGTGGGTGGGTGGGTGGGTGGGTGTTATCAGAGAGGGCAGAGGAAACATTTGAATTGATTTCTGCATCTACTCCGGTGTCGGGCACAAAGATCGAAGGATAAAAACAGATCAATATGCAGACAAGACATTCAAAGGAGAAACTTAGTTGGCCTCATGTGCGTACTCTTTGGTTTCAATGGATCTGTTTTTTATTAGTACTCCACAATTTAGTTATTTATTTTTAAAAAAGAAAAGAAATAGACACTCCTCCCACCAACTTCTGGATAAATGGACCTTATTTTGTAGTGAATGCAGCTACAAGTCCCTAGTTATCACCACCCTCCTCCCATACGATTTTACCCGAACAGTTGCCCCTAAATTTTCAGCTTTTGAGTACCATTCCCAAGCAAAGATCAACTAGGTTCCGATTCGTGTTCGGTTCACACTTTTTGTCTAGTTAAAAACAAACGTATCAAACTCTTCATCTTGTATTCTTGTTAGTTTAAAAGGAAAGTAAGGGTAATAAAGGAAAACATCTGATAACCAAGATATGACACGACAAGATTACATTTTTCTAATACCAACAAAAGCAATTTGGTATCAACATAAAAACTCATCGATTTTGAACTGACATCATCAAGTAGTCTATAGAAGAATAAAAACATAGAAACCATCTCAGAAAAATGACCAAAATTTCAGATAACTACAACAGGACAAGAATCTCGTTACTGCTTGTTTGTAATGTCATAAAACATCATCCGTCAGCTCGCTCGCTCTTTGGATTACTACTTCACCATGTGCTCTATATTTTATCATCACCAATACTTCATTCAGGAATCATCTGCTCAGTGTCAGCATCCCCTTCTTGCTCAATTGTAGGTTTAGCTGGACCTCCTGCCCCTGGAGCCTGTTTTTTCTTGATCCCACTTACAATATCATCGATCCTGAGAAGCATACAAGAAGCCTCAATGGCCGTCTTAAAGGTCTGCGCCTTGACATTGAAAGCATCCCAGATCTGGAAAAAGAAATGACAGTGAAATCCAAGCACAGTGGCACACGGTATTACTTCACAAATTTAAATACATTTACCATGTCAGAATTAAAAATATTAAAAATAATAATAATAATAAATAGAGGAAACAAAAGATTATTACATGTATATAATTATACCTTTGACTCTTTCATGTCCGCAATAGCACCAGTGTTCCCATCGATTCCAATCCAAGCATTTTCACCATTTGCATGCTGTGGAAGAATTAAATGAGTTCTGGTTAGCACATTCATATACCAACTAAAAAGATTCAGGATAAAAATAAAGCACAGATTTCTTGCCTTCCCCTGCAAAGCAGTCATAGTCCTAATGACATTGACACCACAGTTCTGTGCCAATGTTCGTGGTATAGCCTCAAATGCTACCGCAGCAGCTTCATACGGCCACTATTTCATAACCAAATAGAAATGTAGTATCATCACAAATATCTTTATGAAGTCAAATTAAAATTAAAAGCATTGGGCCATGAAAAAATCAAGCCGGTGGATGGGAAACAAATGACTTTACCTTCTCAATGCCTTCAATGGATGAGCTCCTCTGCTTCAGAGTTGCAGATACAGTTAACTCTGTGGCACCACCACCAGGAACAAGTTTTGGATTCTTTATGATGTTCCTAGCCACAGACATAGCATCCTGGAAACAACAAAATGTTACAAACCTGATGTTCCAGATATAGAAACGAACGTTCCAAGTATACATCAACATACTACCTGCAAATTTCGCTCCACTTCATTTAAAAGATCCTTGCTAGCACCACGCAAAAGGACAGTGCACGCTTTAGGATCTTTGCACTCAACAATATATGCAAAGAACTCATCTCCAATTTTTTTAACCTCAAAAAGTCCAGCCCCAGTACCTACATCTGATTCTTGAAGTTCATCTGCTCTGTTTACAATGACAGCTCCACATGCTTTGGCAATTCTATTGTTGTCTGTTTTCCTCAATCTCCTGATAGCACTGACACCAGCTTTACTAAAGTAATGGCAGGCCAGATCACTGAGCCCTTTTTCAGTTATCACCAAGTCGGGTTTGAACTTTAGTATTTGAACGCAAAGATTTTCAATGTATTCTTCCTCCATCTTTAGAAGGACACCCCAGTCTTCTTCTTTGACCAACTCTGCATTAGTCTGATTTTCCCCTTTCTTGTACTCAATAGGGCTATCAAGTAGAATAATACGAGGATTGATAATTTTTCTTCTCATTTTGCCAGGGACGACAACATCTTTGTTTATCATAACACCTTTAAGAACCTTTGAATCTTCCAACTGACCCCCGGGGATCTTCTCAACCTTTATGTACTTTTTAATATCTACTTCCCGCAGACCCTGACCAAGATCGACGCCAACTGTTGTGGTTGCATCAAGTGCTAGATCCTAATGGTCAACCAAATAAAATATACACAAGACATTAAAAATAGTATAGTCTGCCACTAAATTTTATATCATAACTGGAATGTTAAATAGAAAGGGTAAGAATACAAAAAACATAAACAATGAAATCCAGTCATCTACATCCCTTCAATTCATTGCATACACTTTCTGTCTCAGCAACCCAATAGAAGCCCCCAAGGAATTTAATTTATCAATTTAACCAGTCAACCCCCACCCACCCCACCTCACCTCCTCTTCTCATGAAGTTATAGGGGTTTTACTGTGTCAAAAGAACTTGTTTAGCGACTAAATCAATCATTGGTGCCACTTACAAAAACTAGTTAGTTGATCACCCTACTAGTGAAATAAAGAAATGCCAAAAAGAGATTCTTTTCTAGTACTCCATATATTTAAAGAGCAAAAAGAAGTATTGAAATCCTCTGGACATATAATTGTAATGATCTAAGAATTCAATATAGAGTATATACTTACTGCAATTAGATCCCCAAATTGACTAGTAAATTTTGTGCCTATACAACTCTTCACTAGTCCCAACATCGCATCACCTGCCAATGAAATCTAGCATTATATCTGAAACAATTATGTAATATAACAACCAAATGAACAAGCAAATTGTTGAATTTCTTTAACTATTACAAGAGGTCACACATCTGTATAGTATATTGCATTTCCTTAAAAAAAATGTAAAGTACATGTATCCAATATTCCTACCAGAAGTGTAAAATGTATCTTCTTATTGAAATGTTAGGTATATGTGTAGTATTAAAACTGTATTATAAAGGAAAAAGAGAAACATCAAAAGATTTGCTGGGGCTTACGGTCATTCACATCAATGGACATTGCAATCTTGTCAAGCACAGCAAGAGCATCTTCAAGAGCTCTATTGTATGCTACAAAAGCAAAATAGTTCTACACTCAGTCTAAGCAAATTACTTGATTTAACTATTTAACATGAGAAACTTTTGGACCACTGAGACCTTACCTCGGCAGATAACAGTAGGATGGTAGCTCTTGTCAATGAAAGCTTCTGCAACATGAAGCATCTCACCAGCTTCAAAAAGAATCATTTCAACAATCAGAAATGGATGGATGATTGTATAGAATGAAAGAGAGTTTTACAAAACCCTCAGGAGTAAGGAGCAGCATCAAAAACTATCAAATTTTAATTGGTAGAAAAATAATTGTATATATGGCCACATAAGTCGATGCACAAGTAACTATAGAACTAATGACACTGATTACCTCTCTAGCAAATGGTAAACCATTTCCAAACAATTTCTTCCAATGGAATATGGAACCAATGGTTAATCCCTTTGATTAAAATAGAGGGTAATGAATATAAAGAACAGATGAGAGGACAAAAATTATAGAAAAGAATCTTAGTATGCTAGACAGACAAGAAGGAAAGGTAAAGATGGGTTCACTCGACCAAGAACCTTATCTCCACATCTTTTATAATCACATCAAGGTTGAAATGATAACTTTTGCTGAGTATAGATCTATTTCTCAACTGAAATTTAAATTTTTGTCAGAACTATTCAGAACATTAACCAAACAAGAACAAGGTCCTCATCTTCTCTTTAATCAAAAAGTGAAAACAATGTTCAGAATTAATAAAAACTGTACTTGTAATCATAAGCATTTCATAATATAACTGCTCTCCAATACGGAATATAAATATCACTCAGCCATAAAAGACAACAAGAAGATCATGGCAAGTGTATCATTATCAAAATTAAGATGCAAAACAATTTCACATTCAGTAACAAGTTCTATAATAGGGCTTTACCAAGAACTATGACTGAAGTCGTTCCATCGCCTACTTCTTCGTCTTGTGTACGGCTTAATTCAATCATAGACTGTCATATCATGCAGAAAGGTTTGAGTTAGAAATCAGAGAAGGTTTTAAGCAACAAATTCACCGCAATATCAAAGAAAATCAATTAAAAGAGTTGATGGTTTAATGAGAATATGAGAGTACCCAAAACCTTGAGGTGAAACAACAAAGTAAAAGGTGGAATGGCTATAGAGATTTATCAGAAACGAGATAAAATATCCAAAGAGCCAGACAACAGAGGATAGTATATTTGTTACAATGGAAAATATGAAAATTATACCTTTGCAGCTGGGTGAGCAAGATCCAACTCACGCAGAATGGCATTCCCATCATTTGTAACAACAATTCCTACCAACAACAAACATAAGAACAATAAAAAAAATGAACTGAATATCCAAATAAAGGAACAAAAGAAAAAAAATCTTACTCCGTAACCTTTATAAACATAATTTGTTTTCTATTAACTATCGGAGTTATATATTTTACAGGATCAAATACACCTCCCAGTGAGGTTTTTATGGGATAGTGACCCAATGGAAAAGTTTTCTAACACCAATTAAACGTATATTTGACAACCATGAGTATGGTAGTATTGTGAGATCAAGAGAGGTGTGAAGAAATAAAGTCCCACAAAAGCTATGGGTGGTATAAAAATAGCATACCTTTTATGCCAGTGTGTAAGCTGTTCCAACAATTCCCACATTAACAACAAATACACTACTACCTCCGTCCCACAATAAGTGATTTTTTAGGCTTAATATTTTTTCCCAAAATAAGTGATGTGTTAGAACTCCAATACAATTTTTACAATATTTTTCCATATATGCCCTTATGCAGCCAATAGTACTTATTGCGTTCCAACTACTGACTTGGTTACCTACTCCATTATTCTTGACTCTTCGTTTCCTCCATTACTCACTACAATTAAATGACATTCATTAACTCTTCAACTCCAAAGAAAGTATATTAAGGGTATTTTTGCCATTTTAACTTGTGTATTGGTATATGTGATTTAAGCTAAAAAATCACTTATTATGGGACGGAGGTAGTAGTACTTTTACCAGGATAAAGAAAGGGAAAATAATAGTAACTAAAACTCTATCTTTGCCCTAGAGGCTAAAGGAAGCTTCTTCGGCCATGAAACTTGGCCAACAAATCATGAAATTACCCGGAGCATAACTCGGTTGATACAGTTTTCTATCATTTTTAATCTACAATTTTGTACACTCACATTAAAATCTTTCATTGAGAATGTCAATGATTTTGTCCTTGACAAAGAACCTCTAAACTGGCACCCAATATTTAAAATTAAATTCTAACACACAACTCATCTGGCACCTTCTCCGCATTGTTAGGATAAAATAGAAAATAGTATGTTAAAAACCATCCAAGCCCCAAATGTTGTATGAGAGACTAAGCACAAAATAATTACCGTTCCATTTCTATTTGCCATTTATTGTATTCTCTATTATCACTCATAGCTTTATTTCTGTTTTATATGTAGGCTATTTCTGCCATCATGCCTACACATTTTTCTCTCATGATATGAATTTGATAAGGAAATAAAGAATCTGCTTTCAAAAGTACTCGAAACATATATCATATCATATGACACAAAAAACAGCACCTCCGCCAGCGTCAAGTAGCATCTTTAACATAGATCTTGGACCCAATGTAGTGCGAATTATATCAGCCACCGCCTGCACGAGGATAGAAAGTTAGACCATGTCAACCAATGGTGCAGTTTGAAGGATAGTAACAAGAGACAAACAAGCAGTAATGTGATTGATACGATTATAGAATGATTACGATTATTTAAAACAGAAGAACCCTACACTCTGCATCACATGAAAATTATGCTATAAAACTAAATATCACAATAGCAAACCCAATAGTTTAAGTCCAGTTCTAGCTTTAGTGATAACCACTTCAACATGAACTAGCAGTACATCTGACTACCATGCCGAAGGACCAAAGTTTCAGGGGGATGGGGATGGGGATGGGGATGGGGATGGGGAGGGTAAGTGTATTCATCAAAGCTTATTTACACGATCATAGATCAAAACTGGATAGATTATCATATCTGATCAACAAAAAGACATCTCAACTAATCCAAATATAAAATGGTTAGCCGGAAAGGGGGAAGAAAATAATAATGACTCATGAGACTTGAATTCTTTTTTTTACTCCCAAGTTATTTTAATATGATTACTGACACCGAAAAGGTATTTCAACAATGAAGCTAATCTAACCTTAGAAGCTTGGATATTGGCATGGTGCACCTTCCTTCCAGATTCACGAGTCAGCAAATCATCTGCCCAGTTTATTTCATAAAAAGCAATCAGCAATATTTTAAATTATATATCTATCTATCTGCCAAATAACACATTTCAATAATATCAAATCTTGCATCTTATAAGCCCACAGATACGTGCACAGAAATTATAACAAATGAGATCATCTGCTGACTTCAATAAATATCCATTTTTATTTTGCATATTTTTTTAGGTTCAAAGAAATTAAAATTATAATTCAAAACCAGGGCAGCCATATCATTGAAGCTGAACTTTGTTAGCGATGCCTGCAATCACACCAGTCTGCATTGATTTGGCAATTCTCATTCAATTCTCCTGACACCCATTCCGCAAAACAAGGAAAAATCTTTGCATGCGTCAAAATCGTGTTATGCTCACCAAAACTCAGAAGAATTGATAGGGATCTTCAAATTGTATACTATTTTCAAATTTTGAATGGTTTTGCATTCTTGTGCCAAACTGCCAACCATTATTGTACCGAAGGTACCAATGAATCTATGGCTTTCAAAAGCTTAATATCGAATTTCTTCCAATCATCCACATTATCAGTCTCCACATCTTCATCTCCTTGCATTACTTTTAATTCCCTCCAATGCGTAGATTCATAAAATCACATCTACTTGTTTTGCCACTTACTAATCTAGACATTCTCAGCTACTGTAATTTTTATGTGCAATTTTTTAGCTATTTGGATACCAATTTAACACATTCTTCATCCTTCATTCACCGAACATCCATAGTCACTGTGACCTCATATAACAAAATAGTTAAGCCACCAGCATGCATGTCATAACCCCAGGTTAAATGCCATTATATCTCAAATTATTCCAACTAACTATGCAGACTTCAGAAATTCTAGTCTCGTAAAGGCTAAATAAGGGAATCATCCTAGACTAAGGATTTAGTTCACCCAAAAGAAAATTATACTATAGATCCACCAACCACCAATAGGATTAACCTTCAATATATGAGCATATACCATGTATATGTATAGTAAAGTCAATTATATTAGACTTCAGACTACAGATTAAAACAGATTTTAACTTATCAAAAACCAGTCTTCCACCGTCTGAAATGTGAAGCTCTGAACACCATTATGTCAACCCAAAAAATCAATAAATAAATAAAATAAAAACTTGCATACATAGAGAGAGAAAGGGGATAGGTTTTACTTCTAAAAAATAAAAATGAATAAATAATTAATCAGTGTAAACCCATGAAACCGTATATATTTCAGTGATTCTAAGCATAAATTTCAGATCTGCATAATGATCCCCTCCAAACAGTCGAGTGGGAATGAAAACGGTGAGACCAAAGAGCGTTAATGAAATGAAAGGAATCTATAACAATTAAGAGAAGAAAATACAAGAGTGTTGGATCAATGCTTACTGAGTACAAGTACTGGAGAGTGCATGACTGTAGATGTAAACTAAACCCTAGAAGAAGCTGGATCAATATTCTCAAGCGAACTACGGCTTCTGAGTCTTGCTTAGGAGGGAAAATTATAAAAGGGGCTTTTGCTAAACTGTACCGAGTCTGGTTTAGGCCAGCCTGAAAAAGTGAGGGAAAACCCTAGAATGTTTTCTTATTTGTTTTCTATTATTTTTCCAATTTTGTTTTCTCTTCTTCTATTTTTTACGTGTGCTTATTTTAAGTTGGGGGGGTCACGAGGCCTTGCGTGATGAAATCTGTGGAAAATGGGCCAAAAGGATAGCCCAATTGTTGATACGAATTATGGTCAACTAGACATCCACAACGGGCAGGCCTATTCTGGTCCGGTGTGAGCTTGTCATGCCTTATGTTTTTATCATATCAGATCTATTAACTTTAGTCTGCCAAGTCAGATTTTTGCCTGTGAACTGTGGTTAGGTTAGGCCTGTAGGCCAGTTCAAGTATAGATCGGTCTGATCCGGCCCTTCATTTCTTTTTTTTTAATGTTAAATTTATATAATAAAACAGAACTCATGAATTTAGGCGAAAAAACAGAAGGACGGTTCAGATTCATTCTAATTGAGTTGGGCAAAAAATCACAAAATTCATTCTAATTTTAATTCAAAATAATAATAATAATATAATTATTATAATAATAATAATTATTATTATTATTATTATTAATATTACTATTATTATCATTATTAGTAGTAGTAGTAGTTATTATTATAATAATCAATACTTCAATACTTATATATAAAGGCATCACAACCTATCTTTTACACACACAGTTTTAATCAATTGAAATCAATTTGATTTTTAACAGAGATAACTCAATTAATTTCTTTATTTCCAACAGAGTTAACTCAATTAATTTCTTTATTTCCAACAGAGTTAACTCAATTAATTTTAAATCAACACACCCAATTTTAATCAATTGAAATTCATAGTTTTAGATTAATTTGAAATCAATTAATTTTTAATTTGAAATCAATCAATTAACACACCTAATTTTAATCAATTGAAATCCATAGCTCCATTAATACATAACAGAAACCCATTACTTGATATTAATTTCACCGAGTTGTCTCTTCCTCTTCTCCTCCTCCTCTTCACTTCAGTTTCTTCCCCTTCCCCGCGAAATCGATTCCTCTTACTTTTTATTTTGTTCCACCCCTCTTCCTCTTTCTCTTCCTCTTCCACTTCCACTTCCGAGAGAGTTTCACTTCCCTCTCCTTCTTCCATTTCTTCCACTTTTATATATATATATATATATATATATATATATATATATATATATATATATATATATATATATATATATATATATATATATACTATCCCATTTAAAGCGAACCTTAAAGAAGCGAACCAAAGACAGAACCTTACACGACACCAAAGACGGCTCTTGTCTTTGGTTCGCTTCTTTAAGGTTCGCTTTAGAGTCTCTCCCATATATATATATATATATATATATATATATATATATATATATATATATATATATATATATATATATATATATATATATATATTCGTATGTTTATGTGGATTTATTGACTTTATATTCTATTAAATTTTACTATTTTGTTACAGATCTGACATCGTTTTGTCCTTCTATTTCCTGAACCACACTCGATTTTGGTTTTGTGAGCTCAAAATCGCTCGATCGATCCGATTTATTCGATTTCGAGAACATGTCAGGTAATTGATGGTTATTTCTTTTGTTTTATTTAAATTTTTTGATGTAATTTGTAGGGTTTTTCGATCCAATTTATTCAATTTCGAGAACAAATCAGGTAATTGTTGATTATTTCATTTGTTTTATTGATTTTTTTTGAGGTTTTCCTCTTTTTTTTTAATGAAATTTAGTTTTAGTTTTTGAAGAAATTTAACTTTTTTGTTGGTAAATTCTGAAATTACAAATAATGTAAGACACCAACTTTTATGAATAAAAATGAATTTTCTATAAATATCATTTTTGAATATTATGGAATATATTTGATATAATGTTATAGTTGTGGGTAGTATTTATAAATTCTGTAAAGTATGTAAGTTGTTATATTATATTCGATAGGTCGGGGAATATTCGTTTTAGCAGAGAATATTCGTACAACGGCGCAATCATTGATGGACCCCACAATAGAATTATTGTCGGATTAAAAAAATGACAAAAATATTTTATGAAAATAACGGCGGAAGTTTTACCGTTAATACTGTTGAACTACTTTCGGTAGTAAAGTAATGCGATACGCGTGGTTGCATAGTAGCACACCAGTATTGATTATTGATGCTTACGTAAGAAGTCACCCAGCTTTTGTTTAATTATTACCACAAAGAATTGTTGCATAGTATCTCACGTTATTTGATTCAATTATTGTCGATATTTTTATATATTATTAAATCAATAATTGAGACAACGAGGTTATTAATATTATTATTTGCAAATATTAACGATGTCTAGAAGTTCTACATCGAGGAGAGGTTTGGTCACCTAATCATGCGCTTGGCAGGATAGAAGAAATCCTTATTGGAAAGCCCTATTTTCCTGGGAACGACCTGGTCGATTAATATTGTGAATTATAATATTGATGATAAATGTTGTTAAAAATATTCAGAGAATTTTTTTATGAAGTATTTGTTGTAAAGTTTGGTGTATTATTGATTGGACCCCCGCTTTCTCATTTTTCTAAATCGTCGGAGAAAGTAATCTCAAATTTCCTTATATATTGTACTGCAGGCAGATGAATATATATATATATATATATATATATATAATTATTTATTTATTTATTGTTAGTGGAATGTGGTTGGGGAATTAGTGTGTGTGTGTGTGTGTGTCATAGAAATAAGAAAAGTGGAGAAAATTGGTGGTGTACAGGAAGGAGTAGTATTATTTATTAATTATATATATATATATATAGGTTTGACAAAATTGACAGAAGGGAGGCAATTAATTCACGGGGGGTTCTCTTTTTCAACAACATGTGATGATTATATATATATATATATATATATATATTATATTATAAGTTTTGTTTTTTTTATAAAAAATAGAATATATTATATTTTATTGAATATTATATTAATAAGTTGAAAAATGGGATGAAGCGTCTGAAATTTTTCTCGCTTAGTGAATGATTTAACACATGTCGCTTATATATATTTAATATATATATATATATATATATATATATATATATATTTTGTGAAAAGATTTCGCTTTTAAATATGGACCGCTTCGATTAAAGTAAATCAATCTGACCGCTTCATGGATTGTTACTATTCTATCCATTCTTCTATAAATAAGCTCATTCCTTCATTATTTCTTACGAATTCAATCAAACTCTAGAGAGAAAATTATAGAGAAACTATAGAAAAGTATTCTCGCTACTTCCCTACTCTTATATCCAGCCTTTTTTTACGGTAAGGGGTGTATTCTTTCTTATTCATGAAAGAGAACTGTTGTTATTCCATTTCTTATTATTCTGCTGGAATAACCTCATATACGCCATCTACCCCTATACTTGGTGACATTCTTCTATTATTTTGTCTTTATTATTACATTTGGAATATCACATCTCGTGTGTGTTTTACACCTACCTGGTTCCGTCTTTATTATTACATTGGAATATCCTCGTGCATGTGTTTTACAACTCGACTTGGTTCCGCTTTTTTATTATTCTTGGAATATCCTCATGCATGTGTTTTACACCTACTTCGATTCCGCCTTTATTATTCTCATTGGAATATCCTCATGCATGTTTTACACCTAACCGGTTCCGTTATTATTATTCTGTTGTAATAACCTGTCTATGCGAAGTACCGCATGCATGGTGATTTCTTTTGTTATTTCTTTCTTTATTATACTCAGTTAGTTAAAGTTTTAACTTCTATACTCCATGAAATTAGTGAAATATTCTTGATATTTGCGCTTCATCCAGTATCTTTTCATGGAAATATTCTTCTGAGCATTCTTAAATTTTACTTTACAAAGCAGTATCATGTTGACAATTTGAACGTTATTGGTTCCTGGACAAATTAATTCGTGAACTTGTTTTATTGAATTCTTATATCATTGTCATCATCCTCATGTTTATATTATGTTGAAAGTCATCTATGGCATGTAGTGCATAGATGGACTTGGTATGATTATGACCAGGGATTATTCGGTATAATCATGACCGTAATATTACAAATGATGTGGTAAAATTCCTCATTGGCCCGTAGTGCATTGATGGACAGTTGTTGGCATGATCATGACCATTGATGAATACATGAATATCCTTGGCCCGTAGTGCATGGATAATTTGTGGTTGTGACCCTAATGAATATCTTTGGCCGTAGTGCAGGGATGATGTGGATTATTATTAAGCTGAGTCTCAGCGATAAAAGTGATGAAAAACTTTTTAAATCATAAAAGATAGTAGATTTTATTCTCTACTTGACTCTTTTAATGGATTGCTTGATTCGCTGCAGTTAAACTTGATGCCTATTATATTTTATCAGTTTAACATTGTTGAAGACTAATGATAATTTATTCTGCATTATCTTAGTCATAATATTTCTTATTGGGCTAGTTGAGCTCACCCTTTCTTTTACTGTTCTCTTCAGGAAATGAGAATATAGCTGGGATGAGTCGGGGAACGGAGTGATGAACCAGATGATAGTTTTAGTAGTCCTCACTATTCTGTTAAATAGTGTGATAATGAGGACTTATTCTGAGAGTGGATATTATCTAGAGGACAATATTTGTATTAAAACTCACAGTTTTCTTGTTGTATATTAAAGATTGTATTTGTATTCTATATCATGTATTTGGCGACTCAGAATAGGTGATGTATACCTATTTTGGGGGCGTCACAGTTGGTATCACAGCTTAGGGATATGATCCCTGGCTAAGATATGAGATAAGAACTAGGAGGGGAGAGACGGAGAATTCCTTCGCTAGTATGACCTACTTAAGTTTATTTGGTATTTAATTGGTTGGTCAGAGTATAGGGATTATACGTGATATGTTAATTAACCCTTGTTTTGTGGCATTATTTGAAAATGGCATCCGAGAATGTTGAGATCGTCAATGGAGCACAGGAGACCGTTGAGTCTCCACAAATCAATAATCAGGATAATATGTATCAGGAAGGAGACATTCCCCAGGCAAACAACAACACTGACCAAATGATGAACGATGGAATGTTCAGAGGCTTTATGCAATTCATGCAACATCAGGCGAGAGCGGCTCCTATCCAAAATGCAGGTGGAAACACTGACAACTCTCGAATGGTCACCGCGAAACAGTTTAAGGAACTAGGACCACCGGAGTTCTTTGGAGAGCCAAAACCACTTAAGGCGGAGATGTGGATTAAGCAGATCAATAAGATATTTGATGTATTGGGATGCTCCGAGGAGCAAAAGGTTCCCTTTGCCACCTTCATGTTGCGGGCAGAGGCAGATTACTGGTGAGAATCTGTAAAGCGTACTCAACCTGCCGCACTGAAGATGTCTTGGGAGAAGTTCCAAGAACTGTTCAACGACAAGTACTTTCCCGAAAGTATTTGTCACATGAAAGAGGTAGAGTTCAACAAGCTGTAACAAAATAACATGACCGTATCACAGTACGAAGCCAAGTTTGCTGAGTTGTCCCGGTTTGCGTCCCATTTGGTTGATAATGAGGAAAGAATGACGCGAATGTTTTTAAGAGGTTTGAAACCTGAGATACGTCAATATATTATCTCTCATAAACTGTGTTTGTATTCAGATATTGTTAATAGGGCTCGCTTATTGGAGCGTGATAATGAGTCATCCCAACCAAAAGATAAAGAACCGACAAAATGATAATACTAGTGAGAAGCGATCATCGAGCGGTGACAACAAGCGTGGAGGAAATCAACAGCCGAAATGGTAACCACTTTATGGTAATCATAGCCAAAACAATAAGAATGGACATTTCAAGAAAAGAGATTCAACAATGATGGAAAGACATCAAGATCAAAGACTGTCATTAAGGAAGGAGAACGACCACCTATCATATGCTTCAAGTGTGGAGGAAAGGGACACATCAGTCCCAACTGTGCGATGCCATCCAAAGCATGTTACAACTGTGGAAGAGAAGGTCACCTAGCCCGATTTTATCGTTCACCGAAGACAAGTTCAACTAGGATGGAGTCACCAAAGGTCGTCCCAAAAAAGTCAAAGTCGGTAGTCTGAGGAGGCGTTTGTTGTGACTCTCCCGAGAAGCAAGGGAACCCGAATGAGGTCATCACGGGTAAGCTTATCATAAACTCTAGCGAAGTTTATACCTTATTTGATACCGGTTCTACCCATTCTTTTATTTCTCCTACTTGCGCTCAACGCTTAAATTTGACTCGGAGAAATTGGACTTTGACTTATCTCACTGAAACTCCGCTTGGGAGAAACCTTCATTACATCCATCGCTTATAAGTCTTGTTTGGTTCAAATCGGTACCTTCACATTACTTGTCGATCTTATTTCATTAAAAATACTTGCATTTGATGTAATTCTAGGGATTGATTGGTTAACTACTCATCATGCAAAATTGATTATTTTCGTAAGGTTGTTAGCTTTCATATTCCTAACCAACCTAATATGCAAATTCAAGCAACCAAACCATTAAAATCAATCACCGTATCTCAAACCATAAAGCTATTCGCTTTATTGAAAAATGGATGTCAAGCTTTCTTAGCTCATGTCACGGATCTAAACAAAAATACGCCGGGTTTTGAATGATATTTCTATTGTTAATGAATTTCCGACGTATTCCCAAAGAACTTCCCGGCCTACCCCCCAAAGCGTGAAATTGAATTTTGTATCGACCTTGAACCCGTAGACAAAACCTATTTCCAAAGCCCCATATCGAATGGCTCCTATTGAACTTCATGAGTTAAAGACCCAACTTGTAAATTGTTAGACATCGGCTTTATTCGTCCCCAGTACTTCTCCTTGGGGTGCTCTGCTCTATTCGTGAAGAAAGAAGAAAGATGGGAGTATGCGACTTTGTATTGATTATCGGAGTTGAATCATGTCACCATCAAAAATAGGTACTTTCGTTACCACGTATTGATGACCTGTTTGACCGATTGCAAGGAGCCAAATTTTTTTCAAAGATTGATCTTCATTCCGGATATCACCAACAAGATTAGAACCATGACATTCCAAAGACGGCTTTTCGAACTCGATAAGACGGGCATTATGAATTCCTAGTCATGTCTTTTGGATTGAATAATGCTCCTCACGCTTTCATGGATATGATGAACCAAGTATTCAAGGAATATTTGGATCACTTTGTGGTCGCCTCTTTATTGATGACATCCTCATATATTCCAAAACCCGTGAAGATCATGAAGCAACACTTGAGGTCGATACTCCAAAAGCTTCGTGAATATAAGCTTTATGCCAAGTTAAAGAAATGCAAGTTCGCTTCGGAAGTAGCATTCCTTGGGCATGTGGTATCAAGTCATGGAATATCTGCTTGACCCAAAGAAAGATTGAAGCTATTCAAAGTCGGGAGCAACCTAAATCGATGGATCAAGATCGTAGTTTTCTCGGTTTAATTGGTTATTATCGGAGATTCGTGGAAGGATTTTCTCGAATCGTTACTCCACTAACTCAAATTTACTTTTAAAGATAAAAATTACATTGGAACGAGGAATGTGAGAAGGGTTTTCAAGAACTCAAGAGAGACTCATTTCAAGACTGCTCGACAATACCATCCGGCTCGAAGGGATTTGTCATCTACAAGTGATGCTTCGTGCAAAGGGTTAGGATGTGTTCTCATGTAACATGGGAAAGTCATAGCGTATGCCTCTCTAAGAACTCAAAGAATATAAGAGGAATTATCATACTCATGATCTAGAGTTGGCAAATTGTTGTCTTTCTTGACTTAAAATTTGGAGGCATTACTTGTATGGGGAGAAAGTGGAGATCTTTACGGATCATAAAAGCCTCAAATATTTCTTCACTCAAAAGGAACTCAACATGCGACAACGATGTTGGCTTGAACTGTTAAAAGATTATGATCATACCATCCAATACCATCCTAAAAAAGCCAACGTGGTAGCTGACGCATTGAGTAGAAGATCATATGCGGGTACGAGTGCAATATTGTCTACACAAAGGCCCATTTTGTGTGACTTGCAAAAGATGGAGATAGAGATAAAGACTCCAGGGACCCACGTGATGATGGCGAATATACGAGTAGAATCGACGTTAATTGATAAAGTTAAAGTTCTTTCAAACTATAGACACGGAGGTGATGGATGCGATGAGGAAGAAAGTGCAAGAAGGTGCTATCGCCAAGCAAAATCGATGATGAAGGAATACTTGAGTCAACTCCAGACTTTGTGTTCCTAACGATCCTGATTTAAAGTATAAAATCATGATGGAGGCGCACAACACACCGTTTTCAATCCATTCTTTGAGTACCAAAATGTATCATGATCTTCGACATACATTTTGGTGGAACAATATGAAGAGAGAGATAGCGCTGTTTATCTCAAGGTGTCTAACTTGTCAACGAGTCACGGTGGAGCATCAAGTACTAAAAAGTCCATTGCAACCACTTGAAATTCCAGAATGGAAGTGGGAGCACATTACCATGAATTTCGTTACTGGTCTTCCCAAGGTTTCTCAAGGCATTGATGCAATTTGGGTCATTGTTGATAGATTGACCAAGTCTGCTCATTTCTTACCAATACGAGAAATTTATACACTTGAACGTCTTGCTCGTATATACATAAACGAGATTGTAAGGCTGCATGGTATGCCAGTATCCATAGTTTTTTATCGAGACCCAAGATTCACTTCACGATTTTGGATTAGTTTACAAAAAGCTATGGGCACGGATTTAGGATTTAGTTCGGCATATCATCCCCAAACGGACGGACAATCCGAGAGGACTATTCAAACTCTTGAAGATTTATTAAGACTCTGTGTCCTTGATTTCAAGGGAAGTTGGGACAAGTTCTTACCGTTGGTGGAGTTTTTATACAACAACAGTTATCAAGTAAGTATTGGCATGGCTCCATTCGAGGCGTTGTATGGAATAAAATGTCGCTTCCGATGATCTTTGGGATGAGGTGGGTGAAGCAACGTTGTTGGGACCAGAGTTGGTACGTATGACTACAAAAAAGATTCAAGCGATCTGACAACGTATAAAGACCTCACAAGATCGATAAAAGAGTTATGCTGATCTTCATCGAAAGGACATTGAATTCGATATAGGAGATCATGTGTTGTTACGTGTTACTCCATCGAAAGGAGTTACGAGATTTGGAAAGAGAGGAAAGCTCAATCCTCGATTCATTGGCCCATTTTTAATCCTCGATCGAGTAAGGACTGTAGCCTATAGACTCGCTTTACCGCCATGTATGTCTCGTGTTCATAACGCTTTTATATATCCATGTTACGTAAATATGTGGAAGACCCGAACCACATTATTGAGTTAAAACCCATTTAAATAGCGGAAGATTTAACGTATGAAGAGGTTCCCTGCTCAAATCTTGGATAAGAAGGAACATATTCTACGCTCAAGGTTATACCTCAAAGTCAAAGTTTTATGGAGGAACCACGATGTTGAGGAAATGACTTGGGTGTTAGAATCTGAAATGAAATCAAGGTATCCTTATCTCTTCGACATACCAGGTACGTACTCTAATTTCGAGGGCGAAATTTCATAAGAAGGGGAGATTGTAAGACCCCAACTTTTATGAATAAAAATGAATTTTCTATAAATATCATTTTTGAATATTATGGAATAAATTTGATATAATGTTATAGTTGTGGGTAGTATTTATAAATTCTGCAAAGTATGCAAGTTGTTATATTATATTCGATTGGTCGGGAATATTCGCTTTAGCAGAGAATATTCGCATAACTACAAGAATCATTGATGGACCCTACAATAGAATTATCATTGTCGGATTAAAAAAATGACAAAAATATTTTATGAAAATAACTATGGAAGTTTTACTGATTATCTTGCTTGAACTACTCTCATTAGTAAAAGTACAATGAATACGCATGGTTGCATAAGAAAGCACACCTGTATTGATTATTGATGCTTACGTAAGAAGTCACTCGCTTTTTTGTTTAATTATTACCACAATATTTGTTGCATAAGATCTCACGTTATTTGATTCAATTATTGTCGATATTTTTATATATTATTAAATCAATAATTGAGACAACGAGGTTATTAATATTATTATTTGCAATATTAACGATGTCTGTAAGTTCACAACGAGAGGTTTAGTCACCTAATTACGCTACCAATAAGGAGAAATCCTTATTGAAAGCCCCTATTTCCTGGGATCGACCTGGTCGATTAATATTGTGAATTATAATATTGATGATAAATGTTGTTAAAAATATTCAGAGAATTTTTTTATGAAGTATTTGTTGTAAAGTTTGGCGTATTATTGATTGGACCCCCACTTTCTCATTTTTCTAAATCGTCGGAGAAAGTAATCTCAAATTTCCTTATATATTGTACTGCAGGTGTGACGCCCCCAAAATAGGTATACATCACCCATCTTGAGTCGCCAAATACATGATACAGAATACAAATACAATCTTAAATATACAACAAGAGCTGTGAGTTTTAATACAAATATTGTCTTCTTCTGATATCCACTCTCAGAATAAGTCCTCATTACAATTATTATCACACTATTTTATAGAATAGTGAGGACTACTAATGCTATCATCTGGACCATCACTCCGTTCCCCGACTAGTCCCTGCTACGTTCTCATTTCCTGAAAAGAACAGTGAAAGAAAGGGTGAGCTCAACTAGCCTAGTAAGAAATATTATAACTAAGATAATGCAGGAGAAATTATCATTAGCCTTCAACAATGTTAAACCGATAAAATACAATAGACAACAAGTTTAACTGCAGCGGAATAAGCAATCTATTAAAAGAGTCAAGTAGAGAATAAAATCTATTATCTTTTATGATTTAAAAAGTTTTTCATCACTTTTATCGCTGGGACTCAGCTTAATAAATAATCCATATCATCTCTGCACTACGGCCAAGGATATTCATTAGGGTCACGACCATAAATTATCCATGCACTACGGGCCAAGGATATTCGTGTATTCATCAATGGTCATGATCATGCCAACAACCATCCCATCAATGCACTACGCCAATGAGGACTTTTATCACATCATTTGTAACATTACGGTCATGATTATACCGAATAATCCCTGGTCATAATCATACCAAGTCCATCTATGCACTACAGGCCACAGATGACTTTCAAAAATATAAACATAAGGATGGTGACAATGATATAAGAATTCAATAAAAACAAGTTCAAGAATTAATTTATCCAGGAACTAATAACATCCAAATTGTCAACATGATACTTCTTTGTAAAGTAAAATTCAAGGATGCTTAGAAGAATATTTCCATGAAAAGATACTGGATGAAGCGCAAATATCAAGGATATTCCACTAATTTCATGGAGTATAAAATCAAAACTTTAACCAACCGAGTATAATAAAGAATGGAATAACAACAAAATCACCACGCATGCGGTATTGGCATGATGCAAGGTTATTCCAATGAGAATAATAAATAATTAACCGGTCGTGAAATTCACACCGACAAGCGATGTTCCAATGAATAATAAAGAATGGAATAACAATAGAAATCACCATGTATGCGATTTCATATGACAAAGTTATTCCAATGTAATAATAAATACGAGAATAATAAATAATGGAACCAGTCAAGTGAAAATTCATCGAAGCGAGGATATTCCTACTGTAATATTAAATGCGGAATAATAAATAATGGAACCAAATAGTGAAATTCGCACCGATGTGATATTTCACGAGAATATTAAATGCGAGAATAATAAATAATGGAACCAGTCGTCGTAAAATTAAGACCGATGAATATTCCAACGTAATAATAAAGAACGAAATAATAGAAGAATTTCACCACGTGATGCGGTCTTAGATAAACAAAGTTATTCCAACATAATAATATAGAATGGAATAACGAGAGAGATCACCAAGTATAGGGTATATGTCGCTTATACAAGTTATGTATAGGTACGTATCTGGCGTATACAAAGTTATTCCAATGTAATAATAAAGAATGGAATAATGTAAGGATTTCACCAAGTATAGGGTATGCCATGCGTATACAAGTTATTCTAACGAATAATAAAGAATGGAATAACGTAAGTTCTCTTCATGAATAAGAAAGAATAACACCCTTACCGTAGTAAAAGAAACTAGATATAGAAGTAGTGAAGTAAGCGAAAACTCTTCTTCTTTCTCTCTATAATTTCTCTCTCAGAGTTTCAAAGAATTAAGTAAGAAATAATGAAGGAATGAGCTTCATTTATAGAAGAATGGATTGAATAAGAATTAATTCGTGAACTATCCAGATTGATTTACTTTTAAACCAGACGGTCCAGATTGATTTACTATTAAAACTTAAAGCAACGGTCCATACTAATTTACTATTAAAACTTTAAACCAAATGATCCATATTGATTCACTATTATAACTTTCCACCAATGGTCCATATTGATTCACTAATATAACTTCAACCAACTATTCAAAAATTAAAGACATCTCCTCATGGAATAATATTATACCCAAATACCCGAATGCACAATACTAGAGTGAATAATAATCGGGTGAATAAGAACTCATAAATAAGTAACTCATGAATAGTAACTCGTGAATAAGAACTCATAAATAAGAACTCGTGAATAAGAACTCGTGAATAAGAACTCATGAATAGTAACTTGTGAATAGTACTCCGATATGAAAAGTTCCCCGAATACCTGACTGAATAATATAACCTCCGGACATTAATTATCATCGGAATAGATGTCGATTTCTACAAATAATCTCAACATAATGAAACTATCAAATTCATCTTTAATCAACACGAACTTATTCATCATTAATATTATAACTCATAATATTTAACAACCAGGTTGTTCCCAAGAAAGATGAGGCTTTCCAATAAGGATTTCTCCATATTGGCGAGCAATTAGGTGACCAAACCTATCCTTGACAGAACTTCTAGACATTGTAAATATTGAAATTTAATAATATGAATAACTTTGTCGTCTCAATTATTGATTTAATAATATAACATATAATGCAGATGATACTGACAATAATCGAATCAATAATATGAGAGATATGATGCAAAGAATTACTATATAGCAATAATTGAGTATAACTGAGTGATTTCTCACGTAAAGATCAATAATCAATATCGTATGCTTACTTACGCAACCACGCCAGACATCGTACTTTTTTACTACCGAGGTAGTTCAACAAAGATCAACCAGTAAAACTTCTTCGCAGTTATTTTCAAGAAAAATACTTTTGTCATTTTCTATCCGACAATAATTCCGTTGTGGGTCCACCAATGATTGTCTGTCATCGTATTTAATATTCCCCGACATAAAGAATATTCCCTACCAATCGAATATAATATAACAACTTGCATACTTTGTAAAATTTATAAATACTACCCACAACTATAACTTTATCTCAAATTCACACCATAATATTCAAAAAAATTATTTCGAGAAAATTAAATCTTTATTAAGAAAATTTGGGGTCTCACAATCTCCCTCCTTATGAAATTTAAGCCTCGAAAATTTACGTGACGCACTGGTATGCCGAATAGATGAGGACACTTAAATGAGATCCTATCTCTTGAGGTATAACCTTTAAGCGTAGAATATATTCGAGATTTTAATGTACATCTTCATACGTTGAATTATCCTCTATCTCGTATAGTTCTAAATCAATAATGTGGTTCGGGTCGTCCACATATTTACGTAACATCGATACGTGACAAACGTTATGAACACGCAACATATGGACCGTTCGATTAAAGTAAATCAATCTAGACCGTTCATGGATTAGTTACTATTCAGTCCATTCTTATATAAATAGAAGCTCATTCCTTCATTATTTCTAACGAATTCACTGAAACTCCAGAGAGAGAAATTATAGAGAAACTATAGAAAAGTATTCTGCTACTTCCCTACTCTTATATCCAGTTCTTTTTACGGTAAGGGGTGTTATTCTTTCTTATTCATGAAGAGAACTGATGTTATTCCATTTCTTATTATTCTGTTGGAATAACCTATATACGCGGTCTACCCTATACTTGGTGACATTCCTCTATTATTTTATCTTTATTATTCTATTGGAATATCCTGTTTGTGTGTTTTACACCAGACCTGGTTCCGTCTTTATTATTCTGTTGGAATATCATGTCTGTGTGTTTTACACTGGACTTGGATCCGTCTTTATTATTCTGTTGGAATATCATGTGTGTGTGTTTTACACCGGACCTGATTCCGTCTTTATTATTCTGTTGGAATATCTTGTCTGTGTGTTTTACACCCACCGGTTCTACATTATTATTATTCTATTGTAATAACTCGCCTACATCTGCAATACCGCATGCATGGTTATTTCTTTTGTTATTCCTTTCTTTATTATACTCAGTTAGTTAAAGTTTTGACTTCCATACTCCATGAAATTAGTGGAATATTCTTGATATTTGCGCTTCATCCAGTATCTTTTCATAGAAATATTCTTCGAGCATTCTTAAATTTTACTCCTACAAAGAAGTATCTTGTGAAAATTTGGGCGTTATTGGTTCCTGGACAAATTAATTAAGTGAACTTGTTTTATTGAATTCTTATATCATTGTCATCATCCTCATGTTTATATTATGTTGAAAGTCATCCGTGGCCTGTAGTGCATAGATGGACTTGGTATGATTATGACCAGGGATTATTCGGTATAATCATGACCGTAATATTACAAATGATGTGGTAAAAGTCCTCGTTGGCCCGTAGTGCATTGATGGACAGTTGTTGGCATGATCATGACCATTGATGAATACACGAATATCCTCGGCCCGTAGTGTATGGATAATTTGTGGTTGTGACCCTAATGAATATCTTTGTCAGTAGTGCGGGGATGATGGGATTATTATTGTCGAGTCTCAAATGATAAAAGTGATGAAAAACTTTTAAATCATAAAAGATAGTAGATTTTATTCTCTACTCGACTTTTTAATGGATTGCTTGATTCACCGCAGCTTAAACTTGATGCCTATTATATTTTATCGCTTTAACATTGTTGAAGACTAATGATAATTTATTCTCGCATTATCTTAGTCATAATATTTCTTATTGGGCTAGTTGAGCTCACCCTTTCTTTTCTTTATTCTCTTGAGAAATGAGTATATATACCGATGAGTCGGGAACTAGAGTGATGAACCGTATGATAGTTTTAGTAGTCCTCACTATTCTGCTTAAATAAAGGTGATAATGAGGACTTATTCGAGAGTGGATATTATCTGAGGACAATATTTGTATTAAAACTCACGCTTTTCTTGTTGTATATTAAAGATTGTATTTGTATTCTATATCATGTATTTGGCGACTCAGAATAGGTGATGTATACCTATTTTGGGGCGTCACGCTTGGTATCACAACTTAGGGATATGATCCTGGCTAAGATATGAGATAAGAACTAGGAGGGGAGATTTTAGAATTCCTTCGCTAGTATGACCTACTTAAGTTTATTTGGTATTTAATTGGTTGGTCGTAGTATAGGGGATTATACGTGATATGTTAATTAACCCTTGTTTTGTGGCGATGATTTGAAAATGGCATCCGAGAATGTTGAGATCATCAATGGAGCACAGAGAGACCGCTGAGTCTCCACAGATCAATAATCGGGATAATGTGCATCGTAAGGAGACATTCCCGTGCAAACAACAACACCGACCAAATAATGAATGATGGAATGTTCAGAGGTTTTATGCAATTCATGCAACATCAGGCAAAAGCGACTCTTGTCCAAAATGCAGGTGGAAACACTGGCAACTCTCGGACGGTCATCGCAAAACAGTTTAAGGAACTGGGACCACTGGAGTTCTTTGGAGAGCCAAAACCACTTAAGGCGGAGACGTGGATTAAGCAGATCAATAAGATATTTGATGTATTGGGATGCTCCGAGAGCAAAGGTTCCTTCGCCACCTTCATGTTGCGACAGAGGATTTACTTGGTGGGAATTTGTAAAGCGTACTCAACTCCGCCGCGATCAAGATGTCTTGGGAGAAGTTCGAGAATCTGCTCAACGACAAGTACTTTCCCAAAAGTATTCGCTATATGAAAGAGGTAGAGTTCATCAAGTCGGAACAAAACAACACGGCCGTATCGCAATACGGAAGCCAAGTTTCTTGAGTTGTCCCGGTTTATGCGTCCCATTTGGTTGATAATGAGGAAAGAATGACGCGAATGTTTTTAAGAGGTTTGAAACCTGAGATACGTCAATATCTTATCTCTCATAAACTGTGTTTGTATTCAGATATTGTTAATAGGGCTCAGTTATTGGAACGTGATAATGAGTCATCCCAACCAAAAGATAAAGAACCGATAAAATGATAATACTAGTGAGGCGCCATCGTGAGCGGTGACAACAAGCGTGGAGGAATCAACGGGCGAAATGGTAACCACTTGGTGGTAATCATGGCCAAAATAATAAGAATGGACATTTCAAGAAAAGAAGATTCAACAATGATGGAAAGACGTCAACATCAGCACCTGTCGTTAAGGAATGAGAACGAGCACCTATCATATGCTTCAAGTGTGGAGGAGAGGGACACATCAGTCCCAACTGTGCGATGCCATCCAAAACATGTTACAACTGTGGAAGAGAAGGTCACCTAGCCCAATTTTGTCGTTCACCGAAGACAAGTTCAACTAGGATGGAGGCACCAAAGGCCGTCCCAAAAAAGTCAAAGCCGGTAGTGCAAGGGAGAGAGTTTGTTGTGACCTCCCAGAAAGCAAGGAACCCAAACGAGGTCATCACGGGTAAGCTTATCATAAACTCTAGCGAAGTTTATAACTTATTTGATACCGGTTCTACCCAATCTTTTATTTCTCCTACCTGCGCTCAACGTTTAAATTTGACTCCAGAAAAATTGGACTTTGACTTATCTGTTGAAACTCCGTTGGGAGAAACCTTCATTACATCCACTGTTTATAAGTCTTGTTTGGTTCAAATCGGTACCCTCACATTACTTGTTGATCTTATTTCATTAAAAATACTTGCATTTGATGTAATTCAAGGGATTGATTGGTCAACTACTCATCATGCAAAAATTGATTATTTTCGTAAGGTTGTTCGCTTTCATATTCCTAACCAACCTATTATGAAAATTCAAGCAACCAAACCATTAAAATCAATCACTGTCATCTCAAGCCATAAAGCTATTCGTTTATTGAAAAACGGATGTCAAGCTTTCTTAGCTCATGTCACGATCTAAACAAAAATACGCCGGTTTTGAATGATATTTCTATTGTTAATGAATTTCCGACGTATTCCCCGAAGAACTTCCCGCCTACCCCCGGGCGTGAAATTGAATTTTGTATCGACCTTGAACCCGATACAAAACCTATTTCCAAAGCCCCATATCGAATGGTTCCTATTGAACTTCATGAGTTAAAGACCCAACTTCAGGAATTGTTAGACATCGGCTTTATTCGTCCTAGTACTTCTCCTTGGGGTGCTCTCCTGCTTATTTGTGAAGAAGAAAGATGGGAGATCGCGACTTTGTATTGATTATCGGGAGTTGAATCATGTCACCATCAAAAATAGTTACCCGTTACCACATATTGATGACCTGTTTGACCAACAGATTTGCAAGAGCCAAATTCTTTTCAAAGATTGATCTTCGTTCCGGATATCACCAGTTGAAGATTAGAACCGATGACATTCCAAAGACGGCTTTCAGAACTCAGTACGGGCATTATGAATTCCTAGTCATGTCTTTTGGATTGACTAATGCTCATGCTGCCTTCATGGATATGATGAACCGAGTATTCAAGGAATATTTAGATCACTTTGTGGTCGTCTTTATTGATGACATCCTCATATATTCCAAAACCCGTGAAGATCATGAGCAGCACTTGAGGCTGATACTCCAAAAGCTTCGTGAATATAAGCTTTATGTCAAGTTAAAGAAATGCGAGTTCTGACTTGAGGAAGTAGCATTCCTTGGGCATGTGGTATCAAGTCATGGAATATCTGTTGACCCAGCAAAGATTGAAGCTATTCAAAGCTGGGAGAAACCTAAATCAGTGACCAAAGTACGTAGTTTTCTCGGTTTAGCTGGTTATTATCGGAGATTCGTGGAAGGATTTTCTCGAATCCCTACTCCACTAACTCAGCTGACTCGGAAAGATACAAAATTCGGTTGGAACGAGTAATGTGAGAAGAGTTTTCAAGAACTCAAGAGGAGACTCATTTCAGCACCTGTTCTGACAATACCATTTGGCTCGAAGGGATTTGTCATCTACAGTGATGCTTCAGGCAAAGGGTTAGGATGTGTTCTCATGCAACATGGGAAAGTCATAGCATATGCCTCTCGGCAACTCAAAGAATATAAGAGGAATTATCAAACTCATGATCTAGAGTTGGCAGTTGTTGTCTTTGCACTTAAAATTTGGAGGCATTACTTGTATGGGGAGAAAGTGGAGATCTTTACGGATCATAAAAGCCTCAAATATTTCTTCACTCAAAAGGAACTCAACATGCGACAACGATGTTGGCTTGAACTGTTAAAAGATTATGATCATACCATCCAATACCATCCTAAAAAAGCCAACGTGGTAGCTGACGCATTGAGTAGAAGATCATATGCGGGTACGAGTGAAATATTGTCAACACAAAGGCCCATTTTGTGTGACTTGCAAAAGATGGAGATAGAGATAAAAACTCTAGGGACCCACGTGATGATGGCGAATATACGAGTAGAACTGACTTTAATTGATAAAGTTAAAGCTGCTCAAACTACGCACTGGAGGTGATGCGTATGAAGAAGAAAGTCTGAAAGGTCTTTATCCGGAATCAAGAATCGATGATGAAGGAATACTTGAGTCAACTCCGGACTTTGTGTTCTAACGATCCCGATTTAAAGTATAAAATCATGATGGAGCGCACAACACAATCGCTTTTCAATCCATTCTTTGAGTACCAAAATGTATCATGATCTTCGACATACATTTTGGTGGAACAATATGAAGAGAGAGATAGCGCTGTTTATCTCAAGGTGTCTAACTTGTCAACGAGTCACGGTGGAGCATCAAGTACTAAAAAGTCCATTGCAACCACTTGAAATTCCAGAATGGAAGTGGGAGCACATTACCATGAATTTCGTTACTGGTCTTCCCAAGGTTTCTCAAGGCATTGATGCAATTTGGGTCATTGTTGATAGATTGACCAAGTCTGCTCATTTCTTACCAATACGAGAAATTTATACACTTGAACGCCTTGCTCAGTATGTACATAAACGAGATTGTAAGGTCGCGTGGTATGCCAAAGATCCATAGTTTTTTATCGAGACCCAAGATTCACTTCACGATTTTGGATTAGTTTGCAAAAAGCTATGGGCACGGATTTAGGATTTAGTTCGGCATATCATCCTCAGACGGACGGACAATCCGAGAGGATTATTCAAACTCTTGAAGATTTATTAAGACTCTGTGTCCTTGATTTCAAGGGAAGTTGGGACAAGTTCTTACCGTTGATGGAGTTTTTATATAACAACAGTTATCAAGTAAGTATTGGCATGGCTCCATTCGAGGCGTTGTATGGAATAAAATGTCGTTCTCCAGTATGCTGGGATGAGGTGGGTGAAGCAACGTTGTTGGGACCAGAGTTGGTACGTATGACTACGAAAAAGATTCAAGCGATCCGACAACGTATAAAGACCTCACAAGATCGATAAAAGAGTTATGCTGATCTTCATCGAAAGGACATTGAATTCGATATAGGAGATCATGTGTTGTTATGTGTTACTCCATCGAAAGGAGTTACGAGATTTGGAAAGAGAGGAAAGCTCAATCCTCGATTCATTGGCCCATTTTTAATCCTCGATCGAATAAGGACTGTAGCCTATAGACTCGCTTTACCGCCATGTATGTCTCGTGTTCATAACGTTTTTTATATATCCATGTTACGTAAATATGTGGAAGACCCGAACCACATTATTGAGTTAAACCGAGACGAAATAGCGGAAGATTTAACGTATGAAGAGGTTCTGCTCAAATCTTGGATAAGAAGGAACATATTCTACGCTCCAAGTTATACCTCAAGTCAAAGTTTTATGGAGGAACCACGATGTTGAGGAAATGACTTGGGAGTTAGAATCTGAAATGAAATCAAGGTATCCTTATCTCTTCGACATACCAGGTACATACCCTAATTTCGAGGGCGAAATTTTATAAGAAGGGGAGATTGTAAGACCCCAACTTTTATGAATAAAAATAAATTTTCTATAAATATCATTTTTAAATATTATGTAATAAATTTGATATAATATTATAGTTGTGGGTAGTATTTATAAATTCTGCAAAGTATGCAAGTTGTTATATTATATTCGATTGGTCGGGGAATATTCGTTTTAGCAGAGAATATTAAATATAAAGGCTTGATCATTGATGGACCTGATAGAATTATTGTCGGATTGAAAAAACGACAAAAATATTTTATAAAAATAACGGCGGAAGTTTTACCGTTAATACTATTGAACTACTCGGCCAAGGATATTCATTAGTATCACGACCACAAATTATCCATGCACTACGGGCCAAAGATATTCGTGTATTCATCAATGGTCATGATCATGCCAACAATTATCCATCAATGCACTACGGGCCAATGAGGACTTTTACCCCCATCATTTGTAACATTACGTCAATGATTTATTTTTAAACGACGGTCCATATTGGTTTACAATAAAATATAATATATTCTATTTATAATCTAATAAAACAAATAACTTTATAAAAGTATTCTATTTTATATAAAAAAAATTTACTATGCAGGCACTATGCATAATAAAATATAATATATTCTAATTATTGTTTAATAAAATAGATAACTTTATAAAAGTATTCTGTTTTATATAAAAAGATATTACTATTAGCCTAATAAAACGAATAACTTTATAAAAGTATTCTGTTTTATATAAAAAGTTTTTCTGTTTTATTATATTAATAATACTAATAAAACAAAACTTCATCATCATTATCATAATTCACACTATTAATCGACCAGGTAGTTCCCAGGAAAGAGGGGGCTTTCAATAAGGATTTCTCCCTATTGGCGCGCAATTAGATGACCAAATCTCTCCTTGGCAAAACTTCTAGACATCGTTAATAATACAAATAATAATATTAACAACTTTGTTATCTCAATTATTGATTTAATAATATATAAAATATTGACAATAATTGAATCAAATAACGTGAGATACTTATCGCAAAGAATTACTATAAAGCAATAATTGAACAAAACGAAAGACTTCTCAATGTAAGTATCAATAATCAATACCGTGTGCTACTATGCAACCACGCGTTTATAAGACGTACACTATTTATATTATTAAAAATAAAAAATAACTATCATAATCTATTAATTATACTAAAACACAGTACATGACACAATAGCTTGACACATGTCATCCTCAAAATTTAACACATATCATGTCTAATTAATGTTCCTTAAGACCCCTAACAAAAATGTCCAACTAACATAACAAATGAGGTTGAAACAAACCTAAATTTATTCCCCTAAATTTGGGATCAACTGTGACGCCCCAAAAATAGGTATACATCACCCATTTTGAGTCGTCAATAACATGGTACAGAAACAACTACAACTTTATTAATACAACATAAAAACTGTGACTTTAAATACAAATATTGCCATCTAGACAATATTCACACCCAAATAAGTTCTCATTACAATTATTGGAATATTATTTTACAAAAATGGTGAGGACTATTAAACAACTTTCTAGAACCTTTATTCTATACCCCGACTAGTACTCGCTACATTCTCGCTTTCTGAGAAGAAAAATGGAACAAAAAGGAAAAGGGTGAGCTCAACTAGCCTAGTAAAGAATATTATGACTAAAATAATATAGAAAAAATTATCGTTAGTCTTCAACAGGGAAAAATTTGATAAAATACAATAGATAACAAGTTTCAGATCAATATTCGCAATGAAAATAATAATTCATAGAAGAGTTACGTAGAAAATAAAATATACTATTATCTATGAATTTAAAAGTCCATCATCAATATTTTATCCCTGTAACATCAATCAATATACATCTTGAATCAAATATTCATCTTTGACTACAGAATAAAAGATATTCATCACCGGTCATGTTCATCTCAACACTGCTCATCTTTGCACTACGGCCAAATATATTTATAAGAAAATCAACCATCTTTGCACTACAGGCCAAAGATATTCAATAACACCATCATTTAGGACTGAAGATGATGAAAAATATTTTAAAGAAAACGAATCCAGTGAAACAAAAGAACAAATATTAAGGATTCGTACTTTAAACAATCCGAGTTCAAAAATACTTCATAAATAATCATGGTGAAGTAAAATTCAAGAATGATCAAAACATGGATACAATCAAAGCTAGTATCCATAATAGATATTTTGGACAAAAAACGAAAATTAAATTTTTCTGTGAATAGTGTCGTATTCGTGAATAGTTTTGTATACGTGGATAGTGCCGTATACGTGAATAGTAACCCTGACACTAAAAGACAAGAATTTTATAAGAAAATTTTTACCAATATTCCGGCATAATGATATTAAAAGAAATAATATCATTTTTAAAAAAATAATATCCCTTACCTCGAAAAAGCATACTTTAACCTAATATTTGGATATAATCTTGAATGGAACTTGCCGTATATAGCAACACTCAAAGTATCAAAATACTCACAAGAATACGCTCGATAATATAGAGAGAGAAAGTGAGAGAAAACTTCAATTTCTGGTGTAATTTTCAATTCTAACATAAGCACCCTATTTATAGGAAAATGCTTAAAACACCAACGCAGAAAATTTAATAAAATAATAATATAATTAACAAAATTCAAGCCCACCTTAGACAACCAATCTCAGCTCATTTTGCACATGTTAGTGTAGCCCAAAAAATGTTTTTCTTAATAAACATCATTAAAACTTCCAAAAATCAATTATTCTAGAACTTCAGAACTTCAATAATTCATAATAAATAGCCCTTTTATCAGAAAAATTTGAATCTCATGTCTTTTCCATAGGAAATTCCATTCTCTACAACTTTATAAGTTTAAATTTTTCCAAATTCTAAACAGAAATTGACCGAAATCCACAAACGGGAGATTTTACGGGCTATAAACCAATTTCAGTCAAGAAATGGGGTCCATCGACATGTTTAACATGTTTTAAACATTAATTGTAACAAAAATACTCCTCCTCCTTATATACTCATATATCCCACATTTATTGTAAAAATATCACCATTATTATATTATTAAAATATAATAATATATTTAAATAAATTATTTATCAAAAAAGATAAAATATCAATTTTTCAACAATTGTCACTTTAAAATTTTCTCCATCTATATCCACATAAAATGAATATTTTCCTTATCATATAAATCAATAATTAATTATTCACAAATAATATTACGAATCACAATATCTTTAACTTGTGCCGCTCCTCAGGAAAGAGGGCTTTCCAATAAGAATTTCTCCTAATCATGATTAGGTGACCAAACCTCTCCTTGTATGTAACTTTCTAGATATTACCAATAATTTTATCTAATAATATTATTCAAATAATATGAATTATTGATTCGATAAAGGAAATTACTGTGCAGTGACAATTATTGAAATAACAATAATATAAAATATTAACATAGCAATTATTAAATCAATAAAATAAAATATTGAACAGTAATTACTGTAACAATTATTGAGTATTGCATTCTTACGTAAGAATCAATAATTGGTGCAATACCGTGTGCTACTGTATTTTAACCACCGAGTATTTCAACAGTATTAACGGTAACAACTACATCGTTATTTATAAATAACTTATATTTGTCGTTTTCTTCATACAAATGCTTTCCAGATGGGGGGCCACACAAGGTCAAGCGTCGTCATTTAATATTTCTCGATAGTAAGAATATTCCACGACCAAATGAATATTCTCCGATAAAAAATGAATATTTTATAACCTCTTGCTTATTTGAAATATTTGCGCATTTTACCCATAACTAACCACATTAATCAAATCAACTCTTACTATTTCAAAATAATAAATAGAGGAAATTCAATTTCATTTAATAATAAGGTGGGGTCTTACATCAACTATTCAAATATGACATCTAAAATAAAATTTAAATAACAAATAATATCAATCGTAACTTACTATGTTGATTTTATAATCCCCAAAATCTACTATTTTTCTAAACATAGTTATTATATCCTAAAATCACTATTTTTTTTAATATTATATAATTCATAATTATACCATACATTATATCATACATGTATGATATAATATTATAATACACGTATGATATAATATTATAATACACGATATAACAAAATAATAAAATTACTACTTATCTAAACTATGCAGATATTTACTAATTAAATTATATTATAACATAATATTTTACCATTTATAATTATATTACAACATAATATTATACAATTTAAAACAAAATCTATTAATTATACTAAAACACAGTACATGGCACAATAGATTGACACATGTCATCCCCAAAATTTAACACATGTAATGTCTAATTAATGTTCCTTAAGTCCCTTAATAAAAATGCCCAACTAACATATCAAATAAGGTTGAAACAAACCTAAATTTATTCCCCTAAATTTGGGATCAACTATTCAAATATGTCATCTAAAATAAAATTTAAATAACAAATAATATCAATCGTAGCACATTATGTTGATTTTATAATCCCCAAAATCTACTATTTTTTTAAACATAATTATTATATCATAAAATCACTATTTTTCTAATATTATATCATTCATAATTATACCATACATTATATGTATGATATAATATTATAATACACGTATGATATAATATTATAATACACGTATATAACAAAATAATAAAATTACTACCTATCTAAACTATGCAGATATTTACTAATTAAATTATATTACAACATAATATTTTACCATTTATAATTATATTACAACATAATATTATACAATTTAAAATATTTAAAATAAAATTAAAATAATAAATAATATCATTCATAACTTACTATGTTGATTTTATAATCCCCTAAATCATTACTTTAAAATCACTACTTTTGAATTCTACATTAATATTTTAATTTTATAATTTCATAAATCACTACAAATCTATTAATTATACTAAAACACAAAGATATGACACACAATAGCTTGACACGTGTCATCCTCAAAATTTAACACATGTCATATCTAATTAATGTTCCTTAAGACCACTTAACAAAAATATCCAACTAACATAACAAATGAGGTTGAAACAAACCTAAATTTATTCCCCTAAATTTGGGATCAACTATTCAAATATGGCATCTAAAATAAAATTTAAATAACAAATAATATTAATCGCAACTTACTATATTGATTTTATAATCCCCAAAATCTACTATTTTTCTAAACATAATTATTATATCCTAAAATCACTATTTTTTTAATATTATATCATTCATAATTATACCATACATTATATCATACATGTATAAATAATTGTGATGAGGATTTATTTGGTATGTATATTGCCTGTAAGACAATAATTGTATTTAAACTCACAAGATATATGTTGTATGTGTATTTTGCACGACAAATGTATTAATAAAGTTGTAGTTATTTACGTACTATGTATTTGGCGACTCGTAATGGGTTGGATGGAATGGACCTATTTTGGGGCGTTACGGTTGGTATCGAGCTATAAGTAAAGAGCCCCGAGCCTCTCGCATTGGTGACTTCTTTGTGGGATGCACCGCCCGGACTCTCTCGTAGGGACGCCTGCTCATTCTGCTGGGCAAATCGATAGTATCATTTGTGAGTCTCATGTCACTGTTAGGACATGAGTCACGGTTGGTATCGAGCTTAGAGATATAATCTCTGGCGGAGATCGAGGAATAGAACTAGGAGGAGAGAGCGAGTAAATCCTTTTTCTTTAGTGTGTCCTACCTAAGCTTATTTGTTGGTTGGTCAAGATATAGGGATATTATGTGATATGTTGATTTCTTTAATTAACCTTTGTTTTATGGCGATGATTTGAGAATGTCGATTTGAGAATGTTAACAAATGGAGTAAATGAGGCCGTGTAGAGACGCATGTATCTTCACGAATGAGGAGAACACCAAAGAGGTCGGCAATGTTCCTCCCCGTGAACAACACCACCGAAAGCGATGATGAACGACGGGATGTTTAGAAGCTTTTGCGATTCATGTAAAATCGCATTTGAGGGAGACTCGTGTTCAAAATACAGTGGAAATAAAAGCAACGCATACGGTTTGTCACAACCAAGCGAGCTCGAGGAGTTGGGACCACCGAATGCAGGGAAAGCCGGATCCGATTAAAGGCGGAGACGTGGGTCGAAAAATTACCAAGATATTCGACGTCTTGGGATGCACGGAAGAACGAAGGTTCCATTCATTTACGCTTATGTTCCGTAATAAAGGCGATTCTTGGTGGGAATCGTGAAGCGTACCCATCCATCCGCCGTCTTTAGCATGTGTCTTGGGAGACATTTCAGAATCTGTTAAATGACAAGTACTTTCCTCGAAAGTATTCGTCGTATGAAGGAAGTGGAGTTTATTAGATCGAACAAAATAACATGACGGTGTCCCAAAGACGAAAGCGAAGTTTGCGAGAGTTATCCGTGTTCAGACCTCATTTGGTGGAGAATGAGGAACGATGACGCGGATGTTTCGAGAGGTTTGAAACCCGGCATACGTCGATATCTCATTTCTCATAAATTTTCTCTCTATTCGGATGTTGTCAACATGGCTCAATTGTTAGAAGCGAGATAACGAGTACGCTCAACCGAGGGACCATAACCGTGATCATATCGGGTGGCAAAGCGATCATCGAATGATAACCAATGGAGAAAGAAAGAATACTGACAAAGGCGGAACTACTCCGGTGGTAATCGTGGCCATGAAAATAAAGAAGCGAGTCGGGAGGAGATTTTAAAAGAGGAGATTCAACAACGACCGTGTGAAGACATCGCCAAGAAGTGAACTAGTTCCAAGGAGGAGAAAGACTACCTATCAGATATTACAAATGCGGAAAGAGGGACATATCATTAAACCGCCTACAACAGTTTAAGGTATGCTATAATTGTGGAAAAGAAGGACATATCGCTCGAGATTGTATGGTATCGAAACCCAGTCCAATGAAATGGTGACTCAAAAGGATGTCCTGTAAAAATCAAAGTCAGCGGTTTACGAAAGAAGCTTTTGTCGTGGCCTTCATTAAAATACGAGGAACCCGAACAAAGTTAGCACGGGTTAATTAATTATAAATTCTTGCGAAGTTTATACCTTACTAGATACCGCCTTCTACCCATTCTTTTATCTCTCTTGCTTTGCGCCAACGTTTGAACTTGACTACGGAGAAATTAGACTTTGACTTTATTTATGGAGACTCAGTTAGGAGAAACTTTCATTACATCCGTTGTTTAGAAATCTTGCTTGATTCAGTTGGCACTATCACATTACACGTTAACCTTATTTCTATAGAGATATTTTCTTTTGATGTGATTTTAAGGTTAACTACTCATCACGCCGAAATTGATTACTTTCGTAAGGTTGTTAGTTTTCATATTCTAAAGCAACTCATTATTCAATTCAAGCAATCAAACCATTGTAGTCAAACATTTTCATATCAAGCCATGAAGTCATTCGTTTATTACGGATGTCAAGTTTTCTTAGTCCATGTTATGGATTTGAATAAAGACACGTCAGATTTGAATAATATTCCTGTTGTTATTGATTTTTCTTGACGTATTTCTGAAGAATTTCTTGGCTACTCCTCGGGCGTGATATTGAATTTGTATCGACTTTTTAAATCCGCATTAAAACCCATTTCTAAAATTTCATATCGAATGGCTCTATTAAACTTCGTGAGTTAAAACCCAACCGTAGAAGTTGATACCCGAGCCTTTATCCGGTGACTTCTTTTGTGGAATGCCCCAAGCCGCACTCTCCGTAGGAGACACCATATTCGTCGCGATAAGAAACCGATAGGTTTCATTGTAATGTCTTATCCAAGGTTGGGATATGAGTCACAATTGAGAACAACCTAAATCGGTAATCGAAATATGTAGCTTTCTAGGCTTTGTTGGTTATTATCGGAGATTCGTTGAAGGATATTCTCGAATCGCTATTCCATTAACGCAGCTGACTCGTAGAGATACAAAATTCGAATGGAGCAAAGAATGTGGTAAGAGCTTCGAATAACTCAAGAGGAGACTCATTTCAAACACATGTTCGACCATGCCATCCTCGAAAAAGCGAACGTGGTAGGACGCGTGTTGAGTAGAAGATCGATATACAATCACGAGTACGATATTGTCCAAGACTAATTTCAGATAATTTACAAATAATAAAGATGGAGATGAAAACTCTAGGTACCCACGTGATGATATATGAGTATAATCGACTTTAATCGATAAAGTTAAAGTTGTTCAAGCTTACACACCGGGAGTGATGAATTTGAAAAAGGAGGTGCGAAGTTGTTATTTCAAAAGCGAGAATCGGTGAGGTGAGGAAAGCTCAAACCTTCGATTTATTAATCCATTTGAAATTCTCGATCGAATAGAACCGTGGCCTATAGACTCGCTTTTACCGCCAAGTATGACGCGTGTTCATAACGCTTTTCACGTATCGATGTTATGTAAATATGTGGACGACCAAACACGCGTCATTGAGTTAGAACCGAACGAGATAGTAAAGACTTAACGTATGAGGAGGTACTGTCAAGATCTTGGATAGGAAAGAACATGTCCTATGTACTGAGGTTATACCACAAGTTAAAGTTTTGTGGAGAAACCATGCTTATTGAGGAAATGACACGGAGTTGGAAAAGGAAATGAAAGCGAGGTATTCTCATCTTTTCGAAACACCAGGTACGTACGTCAATTTCGAGGACGAAATTTGATAAAGAGGGGAGGTTGTAAGACCCCAAATTATTAATAAATGAAATTTATTTTCTTCTATGTATTATTTTGAAATAGTAAGGGTTGATTTGATTAATGTGGATAGTTATGGGTAAAATGCGCAAATATTTTGAATAAGCAAGTGGTTATAAAATATTCATTATTGTCGGGGAATAATCGTTTGGTCGTGGAATATTCGTACTATCGGGGAATATTCATACGACGGCGCAGTCTTTTGTGGGCCCCATAACGAAAAGCGATTGGATGAAGAAAACGACAAATATAAGTTGTTTATAAATAACGGCGTAGTTATTCTGAAGTATATCTTGTTGGAATACCCGGTGGTTAAAACACACTAATACTGCCGTTGTTGAGCGAAGACACTTGAGTATTGCACCAATTATTGATTCTTACGTAAGAAGGCACTACTCAATAATTGTTACGATAATTACTGCTCAAATATTTTATTTTATTGATTCAATAATTCTTTGCATTGATATTTTATATTCTTCGTTGTTTCAATAAATTGTCATTACACAAGATTTTCCATTATCGAGACAATAATTCATATTATCTGAATAATATTATTGGATAACATTATTGGCAATGTCTAGAAAGTTCGCTCTAAGGAGAGGTTTGGTCACCTAATTGCGGCCAAGAAGGAGAGATCCTTATCGGAAAGCCCTCTTTCCTTAAAACGACACGGTTGCGATCTTCGTGATTTTGTAATATTATTTGTGAATAATTAATTATTGATTTATATGATGAGGAAAATATTGATTTTATGTGGATATAGATGGAGAAAATTTTTAATGTGACGATTGTTGAAAATTAATATTTTATCTTTTTCTGATAAAATAATTCATTTAAATATATTATTTTAATAATATATTAACGGTGATATTTTTATAATGAATGTGGGATATATGAGTATATGAGGAGGAAGAGTATTTTTATGGCATTAAATGTTTAATACATATTTTGTGTGTTGGTGGACACAATTATTGACCGAAATTTGATTATAGCCTGTAAAATCGTCCGTTTATGGATTTCGGTCAATTTCTGTTTTGAATTTGGAAAAATTTTCTTCTGCAAAGTTGTAGAGAATTAAATTTCCTATAAAAATTCGTGAGATTTGAATTTTTTGATAAAAGGGCTATTTATTATGAATTATTGAAGTTCCGAAGCTCCGAAATAATTGATTTTTGGAAGTTTAAAATATTTAAAATAGGAAAAACATTTTTTTTGTTTTGTGGGCAGCCCTAGCATGTGCAAGATAAGCTGAAATCGGTTATCAAAATGTGCGTAGAGAATTTGTAATATATATAATATTATTATATTAAATTTTCTACTTTGGTGTTCTAAGCATTTTCCTATAAATAGGGTGCTTAGGTTTGAATTTAAAATCACACCGTAAATCAATTTTTCCTCTCTATATTATCGAGTTTATTTTTATGAGTATTTTGAGTATACTTTGAGTATTGCTATATCGATGCAAGTTCAAGTCATAGCTTATATCCTGTTTCAACTAAGTCTCTTTGTCTTTTCGAGGTAAGGGATGTTATTTTATTCGAAAATGATATTATTTCTTCAATATCATTATCTTTAAAATATTGGTTGGAAATTTTATCAAATTTAGAACTTTTTCATGCTCAAGTTACTTATTCATGAGTTACTATTCACGATTTACTATTCATTGACCACTCATCATTGCCAAAATTGATTGTTTTCGTAAGGTTGTTAGTTTTCATATTCCTAACTAACTCATCATACGAATTCAAACCACTAAACCACTAAAATCGATCATTTGTCATATCAAGCCACAAAGCTATTCGCGTTTATTGAAAAAGCGGATGTCGAGCTTTCTTAGCCCATGTTATGGATTTGAATAAAGACAAGTCGATTTGAATAATATTTATGTGGTTAGAGAATTCCACGATGTATTTCTGAAGAGCTTCTGGTTCTACCCCGAACGTGATGTTGAATTCTTTATTGACCTTGAACCGCATACAAGCCCATTTCTAAAACCCCATATCGAATGGCTCCAATTGAACTTCAGGAGTTAAAAGTCCAACTACGAGGAGTTATTAGACATCGGTTTCATTCGTCCCTAAGACGTCTCCTTGGGGTGCTCTGCTTTATTCGTAAAAAGAAGAAAGACGGGGAGTATGCGACTTTGTATTGACTATCGAGAATTGAACCATGTCACCATCAAGAATAGGTATCCGCCACCTCGCATTGATGACCTGCTCGACCGATTCTGAGGCCTTGATTTTTTCAAAGATCGATCTTAGCTTCGATATCATCAATTGAAGATTAAAAGCGAGGATATTCCAAAGACGGCATTCGGGACTCGACACGGGCATTATGAATTCTTGGTCATGTCTTTTGGATTGACTAATGCTCCTCCGCTTTTTTCATGGATATGATGAACCGTGTATTTAAGGAATATTTGGATCGATTCGTTGTTGTCTTTATTGATGACATCCTCATCTATTCCAAAAGCCGTGAAGATCATGAGCACCATTTGAAGTCGGTACTACAAAGACTTCGTGAATACAAGCTTTATGCCAAGTTTGAAAGAAATCTGAGTTCGACTTGAGGAAGTAGCATTCCTTAGGCACGTGGTGTCAAAAACAAGGAGTATCTGTTGACCTGAACGAAGATTGAAGCAATACAAAGTTGGGAACAACCGAAGTCGGTGGATCAAGACGCTGCAACTTTCTCGGGCTTAAATTGGTTATTATCGGAGATTTGTGGAAGGATTTTCTCGAATCTCTACTTCGTTAACTCAGCTGACTCGGAAGGATGCAAAATTCTTATGGAGCGAGGAATGCGAGAAGAGCTTCCAAGAGCTCAAGAGAGACTCATTTCTAAGACTTATTCTAACAATACCATCCGGTTCGGATGGATTTGTTATCTACGATGATTCTGTCTGCAAGGGTTAGGATGTGTTCTCATGCAACATGGGAAAGTCATAGCCTTTATGCCTCACGACATGACTCAAAGAATATGAGAGGAATTATCCTACTCATGATCCGGAGTTAGCGGCGATGTGTTCATATTGAAGATATGGAGACACTACTTATGCGGGGAGAAAGTAGAGATTTATACGGATCATAAAAGCCTCAAATATTTCTTCACCCAAAAAGAACTCAACATGCGGCAGAACGACGTTGGGTTTGAGTGATTAAAAGATTACGATCACACTATTTAATATCATCATCCGGAAAAGCGAACGTAGTGGTAGCGCATTAAGTAAGAAGATCATATGCAAGTCTGAGTGCGATATTGTGAACGAAAGGCCCATTTTGTATGACTTGCAAAGGATGGAGGTAGAATTAAAGACTCAGGGGACCCACATAATGATGGCGAATATACAAGTAAAACCGACTTTAATCAATAAAGTTAAAAGCTGCTTTCAAGCTACGGACACAAATGATGCGTATGATGAAGAAGAAAGTCAAGAAGGAGCTATTCCTAAGCAAGAATTGATGAGGAAGGAATACTTGAGTCAATTCTAGACTTTGCGTTCTAACGATTCGACCAAGCATAAAATCATGATGGAGGCACACACACCCGTTTGCAATCCATCTCGGGAGTACCAAAATGTATCATGATATTCGACATACATTTTGGTGGAACAATATGAAGAGAGAGATTATTGCGAGTTTATCTCAAGATGTTTAACTTTGTCAACGTGTAAAGGCGAGCATCAAGTACCAAAAGGTCCATTCTGACCACTTGAGATTCCTAATGGAAATGGGAACACATTACTATGGATTTTGTTACTGGTCTTCCCAAAGTTTCTCAAGGCGTAGATGCAATTTGGGTTATTGTTGATAGATTAACCAAGTCGCCCATTTAATTTTTCTACCGATCTGCCGAGACTTATCCCTTGAACGCCTTGCTCGTATGTGACGTGAATGAGATTGTGACGATTGCATGGCATGCCCAAGATCCATAGTTTCGGATCGTGACCGAGATTCACTTCAAGATTTTGGGTTAGCTTGCGAGAAAGCTATGGGCACGGATTTGATTGATTCGGCCAAAGATACCATCCTCAAACCAGACGGACAATCGATTGGGCTATTCAAACCCTTGAAGATCTATTAAGACTCGTGTCCTAGATTTCAAAGGAAGTTGGGATAAGTACTACCATCTGGTGGAATTCTCTTATAACAACAATTATCAAGCAAGTATAGGCATGGCTCCATTCGAGGCGTTGTATGGGCGAAAATGTCGCTCTCCAAATCTTTGGGGCGAGGTGGGAGAAACAACATTGTTGGGACGAATCAAATACGCATGATTACTGAAAAAGATCCAAATGATTCGACAACGTATTCAAACTTCACAAGATCGACAAAAGAGTTATGTTGATCTTCATAGAAAGGACGTGGAGTTTAATATTGGAGATCATGTATTGTTACTAATTGCTCCATGGAAAGGAGTTACAAGATTTGGGAAAAGAGGAAAGCTCAATCCAAGGTTTGTTGGTCCATTTGAGATTCTTGATCGAATAGGAAACGTAGCCTATAGACTCGCGTTACCTCCAAGTATGTCTCGTGTTCACAATGTATTCCACATATCTATGCTTCAGAAATATGTGAAAGACCCGAACCACATTATTGCATTAGAACCGACGAGATATAGTGAAGATTTAACCTACGAGGAGATACTGTTGAGATTTTGGATAGGAAGAGCATGTCTTACGACGAAGGTTATACCACAAGTTAAGGTTTTGTGGAGAAACCATGCAATTGAGGAAATGACATGGGAGTTGGAATCGGAGATGAAAGCGAGGTACCTCACCTTTTCGATATACCGTGCGTGCGTCGTCGATTTCGAGGACAAAATTTCATAAGGAGGGAGGTTGTAAGACCCTGACTTATTATAAATAAAATTGAATTTTCCTTTATTTATTATTCTAAATTAATAAGGGTTAATTTGATATAATTCTTTGGTTATGGGTGAAATGTGCAAAGTTTACAAAATAAGCAATTGGTTATAAAATATTCATTATTGTCGGGGAATATTCGTTTGGTCGTGGAATATTCTTTTTTGTCGGGAATCTCCGCATTTACAGCCATTGCTATCATTAGTGGGCCCCATAACGGAAAAACGGTTGGATGAAGGAAAGCGACAAAGATTGAGTTTTATAAATAACGACGTAAATTGTTCTGAATTAACACTTTGTTGGGTTACACGGTGGTTAAAACAAGAATATGTCTGGCGTTAGTTGCAAGAAAGACACCAGTATTACATGATATTATTGAATTATTGATCCTTACGTGAAGGCCTTTACTCAATAATTATTACAGAGATTCTTGCTCAATATTATATTTTATTGATTCAATAATTACTGCGTTGATATTTTGTATTCTTTGTTGTTTGATAATTGTCATTACACAAGATTTTCCATTATCAAATCAATAATTCATATTATTTGAATAATATTATCGAGATAACATTATTGGAAATGTCTAGAAAGTTCTATCTAAGGAGAGGTTTGATCACCTAATTATACCAGGTAAGGAAAAATCCTTATTGGAAAGCCCCTCTTTCTGAAAGGCCTTTGTTGTCGATCTTGTGATTACGTAATATTATTTTTGAATAATTAATTATTGATTATTATGATAAAGAAAATATTTATTTTATGTGGATATAGATGGAGAAAATTTTTAATGTGACAATTGTTGAAAATTAATATTTTATCTTTTTACGATAAAATAATTCATTTAAATATATTATTTTAATAATATATTAACGGTGATATTTTTATAATGAATGTGGGATATATGAGTATATGAGGAGGTAGAGTATTTTTGTGGCATTAAATATTTAACATATGTTTTGGGTGTCGGAGGACACAATTCTCTAATAGAAAATTGATTATAGTAATCGTAAAATCGCTTCGTTTGTTGATTTCTTGGTCAATTTACATTTTGAAATTTGGAAAACTTTTCTTACGCAAAGTTGTAGAGAATGGAATTTCCATGGAAAGTCGTGAGTTTCGATTTTTTCTGATAAACGGGCTATTTTCTATGAATTATTGAAGTTTCAGAAAATAATATGATTTTTATTAAATTATATGGTGGAACCCACTTTTGGTTGGTGTTAATACACATGTGGGCGCAAAGAATTTCGAATTGGCTGGTCTAGTTTGGCAACTTGGTTGGTGCGTGAAGAAGAAAGGAAAATTAATATATTATTTTATTAATTTAGTCTCTCTTTCATGCGTTCTAGCATTTTCCTATAAATAGAAGCTTAAGTTAGAATTAAAAATCACACGAAACTAAGTTTTCTCTCTTTCTCTCTCTAAATTATCGAGCGTATTCTTGTGAGTATACTTTGAATGTTGCTATACGGTGCGGGTTTCTGTCAGCACTATACCGAAATTCAGTCAGAAGTACGATTATTTTGAGGTAAGGGATATTATTTTCTTCTTAAATGATATTTTTTTCTTCAATATCATTATGCCGAAGTATTGGTGAACTTTTTTATCAAATTTGGAACTTGTTGTGTTGGGGTTACTTATTCACGATACTGACCTTTATTCACGTGATACGACACTTATTCACGAATTTACCTTATTCAATCGAAAAATAAAAATTTTTCTTTTTGTCCAAAATATCTATTCTGGATACTAGCTTTGATTGTATCCATGTTTTGATCATTCTTGAATTTTACACCAATATGATTATTTTTGAAGTATTTTTGGACATGGGTAAAACAAAGTACGAATCCTTAATCCTTAATCCTTGTCATTTTGTTTCACTGGATTCGTTTCTTTAAAAATGTTTTTCATCATCCTCAGTCCTAAATGGTGATATAAATGAATATCTTTGGCCTGTAGTGCAAAGATGAACGATTAATCGATGAATATCTTTGGCACATAGGCCTTGAAAGATGAACATATGTTGAGATGAACATGACCCATTGGGTGATCTGAAATGAATATCTTTGGCACAGTGGTAAAAAGATGATTAAAGATGTATATTGATTGTTATTACGAGGATAAACTATTGATGATGGACTTTTAAACCTTAGAAGACGGTAGAATTTTTCTCTACGTGACTCTTTTAATGGATTCTTTGCTTTAATTGCGCATTTGTTGATCTAAAACTTGTTGTCTATTGTAATCATTAGATTTTTCCTGTTGAAGACTAACGATAATTTGTTGTATATTATCTTAGTCATAATATTCTTTTTTGGGCTAGTTGAGCTCACCCTTTTCCTTTTGTTCCATTTTCTTCTCGGGAGGTGAGAACATAGCGAGGATCGAGTCGGGGTATGGAGTGATGATTCTAGGAAGATGTTTTAGCGATCCTCACTATTTCTATAAAATAGTGTTTGAATAATTGTAATGAGGACTTATTTGCGTGTGGATATTGTCTAGAAGACAATATTTGTATTTAAACTCACAAGATGTATTGTCGTATTTTTCACACGACACTTGTATTATTGAAGTTGTAGTTTGCTTTCTATACCATGTATTTTGGCGACTCGTAATGGGTGTTGTATACTGCTTTTGGGCGCGTCATTCATTTAACTTATAGTCAAAGATGAATATTTGATTCCGATATATATTGATTGATGTTATAGGGATAAAATATCGACGATGAACTTTTAAATTCATATATAGAAGATAGTAGTTTGAATTCTCTACTTAACCCTTCTAATGAATTATTATTTCCGCTGAGAAAATTGATTTAAAACTGGTTGTCTATTGTATTCTATTAGATTTTTCCCTGTTGGAGACTAACAATAATTTGTTGTATATTATCTTAGTCATAATATTCTTTACTGGGCTAGTTGAGCTCACCGTTTTCCTTTTTGTTCTATTTTTCTTCTCAGGAGGCGAGAATGTAGCGAGTACGAGTCGGGATATGGAATGATGGTTATAGAGAGAGTTGTTTAGTAGTCCTCACTATTCTTGTAAAATAATGTATAAATAATTGTGATGAGGATTTATTTGGGTATGTATATTGTCTAGAAGACAATAATTGTATTTAAACTCACATAGATATATGTTGTCGTCGTATTTTGCACACGACAAATGTATTAATAAAGTTGTAGTTATTTACATACCATATATTTGGCGACTCAGAATGGGTTGGATGGAATGAACCTATTTTGGGGGCGTCACATATTATATCCTAAAATTACTACTTTTCTAATATTATACCATAAATTATATCATACATGTATGGTAAAATATTATAATACACGTATATAACAAAATAACAAAATCACCACCTATCTAAACCATGCAAAATATTATCATTACTAATTAAATTATATTACAACATAATATTATACCATTTATAATTATATTAAAACATAATATTATACGATTTAAAACATTTAAAACAAAATTTAAAAAATAAATAATATCAATCATAACTTACGTCTTATGTTGATTTTATAATTTCCTAAATTACTACATTTTCAATCTAAGCGGTTTTTATATTATTGTTATTAATTATTATCTCCTAAAATCACTACTTTTTAATCTCACGTTAATATTTTAATTTTATAATCCTATAAATCACTACAAATCTAAATTATTTTGATAATGTTATCTCTGCTTTAATATTATCATTACTAATTTAATATTTTGAATTTATAATCCCTAAATCACTATAAATCTAAACTGTTTTTGTAATGTCATACATTACGATATTATTTTTTTAATTTAATTATTATCTTTTAAAAGCACTACTTTATGATATTATCATTATTCTTTGAATGACACTTCATCCCTCAAATTACCACCCATTTTTAAAGTCGTCTTTAAAGTTTAATTATTGTCAGTTAGGTCCTTAAAATGACATTTTGTTTGTGACGCCCCCAAAATAGGTCCAATCCATCCAACCTATTCTGAGTAGCCAAATACATGGTACAAGAAACAACTACAACTTTATTACTACAACAACACATATGCTGTGAATTTTAATACAAATATATAACAACTGTGACTCATGTCCCAACCGTGAACCGCACCTCCCAATGATACCTTACATAAAGGTACACTCAATAACTGTTTTAGAAATTAAAATCTTTGGAAAATACTCAAGAAAACCTTCGTACATGGTAGGCCATGAATCTAAGTTATGATAGATATCATATGTCCAGAGAATTATCCTTGGTTGATCTAATAGACCCCAAAGAAAAATGAAAAGATTACTATCATGTTCCTTCCAATGGTGAGTCTTCTCTTGACATATAACTATCTCCACCATCTGCAATTGAACGTTATGTTTCAACCAAACTCCGAGATCATATAGGTAGTGCTCGTAGAGATATACTCGGAAGTGGATGTGCATGACCCCATCTTATGATAACACGAGGTTGTATGTCATTAGACATCTTGTATGATAGTGACAAAATAGCCTTCCAAAGTTGGGTTCGCTTTCACCCTATTCGGTTCACCAAAATTAAATATCAAATAGCGTATACAATCGACCCACTTATCTAAAGTTCTCAATAAAATTATTTTCATACTATTTAGGGAGAACCTCAATAGCTATAGACCACCGCTTCTATTCCCCTATTATCCCCGCTTGACCGTAAAACACTCTTATTACACGAAAGGAATTGTGAAGCAAAAAGGTGAGCACAACTAGCTTCCGATAAAAATAATATCATGAGTAAAGATAATTAAATTATCAATAGCCTTCATCAGAAATATATCAGAGATTTAGAATATATGATAAATGATAAAACTTTTCAACCACAGTTGCAGCGAAATGAGCAATCCATTAGAAGAGTCAAATAGACCATAAAGTCTATTATCTTCTCCATGTTAAAAGTCCACCAACAATGCTTTAACCCTGTAACATTAATCAATAGATCCTATTCACAGTCATGTGAATAACTCATAATCATAATTGTAGTTCTAATTTTCTCTTCTCATCCGAGACGAAGATATTTTCATCACCTGTCATTACCTGAAATATCAAAGATCATGGTTACACCAAATCATAGTTCCTGTTCATAATCATACTAATAAATTCATCTTTGCATTACGGACCAAAGATATTCATCAACAGTTCATCTTTGCACTACAGGCCAAAGATATTCAACAACAGGTCATCTTTGCACTTACAGGCCAAAGATATTCATCAATAATTCATCTTTGCACTAAGGGCCAAAGATATTTATATCTCAAAGAAATATACAATTATTTCAGAATTTATATAAACCATAATTATAATCATGTTGATCAATTCACCTTTGCACTTAAGCTAAAAATATTCAATTGTAAATCCAATGGTCATGATCATACCAGTCAACAATTCATCTTTGCACTACTGGCCAAAGAGAACCCATAGTCACGATCATACCAATAATCTACCCATCTTTACACTTAAGTTAAAGAAAAATTTCATCACCGAGATTATAAAAATGTTATATATGATAATATATAAAAACAATATGATCAACAACTGCATTTAATTTCAAGAGTAAGATTCATAAATTAATGATTTCATAACACTTTAATCCAAATGTTATAAATCACTTAATAATCTCATAATCTAATATTATTAATATTACCACAATATTTTAATCATTTCTTAAACTTATAAATAATTTATTTTAATTGTTTACACTTTACTAATTAATGCATTTAATCATACTAAAATGCCAAACTCATAAGATTTTATCACCAATAACCAACAACCTCATCAAAAATCTGCATATACCATATATAGGATTCCCAAACTATAAAATCCTATTTTTCAATCTTGTTACTTCACATAACATATTTAATTCATTTATTCATAACTAGTCCATTTTCATGAAAAATACCAAATCAGTACAAACAAATTTTCAGTTATGGGATTTAGCAAAATATAGTCTCATATTGAACATATATTTTTCTTAGAATTTTTAAAATTAATTTACTATTTTTCATATGGCCAAAACTGTCGAATATTTAGACATTTATCATAAATTGTACTTTTATCCAAAATTCCGAAATTCACAGGGTATACTGATATTATATAGATGTACTCCCAATAAAAATTTTATTAATTTTGGAGTTAACCACAAGGAGTTATAAGGGTCTACTTTTAATTAAAATAGTCTTTTCTCATAAAATCTATAACTCCTAATCTATACATCCAAAAATCGCCATTTTTGGACACAATTAATAAAACTCATCAAATTATCATTTCAAATTTTTCTAAAATTTTTGAAGATCAGAAAAATTATGAAATTGAAGAAATATAACAACCCTTAAAATCCCTTACAATCCCATACCTCGAAAGAGCAGTATTTATGACCGGAATGGAAAGCCGAAGGAACCTTGCACTGAATAGCAACTCTCAAAGTATCTAAATACTCACAAAATATGCTTGATAATATAGAGAGAGAAAGAGATAAAGCTTATGTTTCTGGTGTGATTTTCAATTCAAACTTAGCCCTCTATTTATAGGAAAATGTTAGCCCGTCGAAGCAGACTTGACCTGTAACCTGATGTCTTTACCTGCTACTATTCCCACCCACCACATTTAAAATAGAATTTTAGCACATTTCTTCACCAACCATAGATGGGGCCCACGCATTCTAGAATTTTCTACCAAAATGATAAATTCAGAAACTTCAACAATTTCTGAACCAGTCACCTCTTAAAATTCATAACAAATCATACGTTCTTTTTTAACGGTTCAAAATTTGTGAAAATATACTAAACTTATATATGTATAACATATCCAAAAATCACAACGATCCAACAGTCGGATTAAAAATTATAACTCACGCAATATATCATAAAAATACTGATTTGATTTTTAATACCTCCATTCCGACAAAAATACTGATAAAACACCTCAACATTAATTTCTTCATTTATAACCACATAAATAAATCTATCATTTATATCCGCATCAAATAAATATTTCCTTATCATATAAATCAATAATTAATTATTCACAAATAATATTACAGAATCACAATTATGACAACCAGGTGGTTTCCAGGAAAGATGGGGCTTTTCGATAAGGATTTCACCTTACTGGCGCGCAATTAGGTGACCAAACCTCTCCTTGACATAACTTTTTAGACATTGCCAATAATACTATCTAATAATATTATTCAAATAATATGAATTATTGATCTGATAATGGGAAATATTGTGCAGTGACAATTATTGAAACAACAATAATATAAACTATCAACGCAACAATTATTGAATCAATAAAATAAAATATTGAATAATACTTCACCGTAACAATTATTGATAAAGCCTTCTTTACGTAAGAATCAATAATTCAAAATATCATGCGATACTGGTGTCTTTCTTTGTGTAACCACGCATATTACTGTATTTTAACCACCAGGTATTCCAACAGTGTTAACGGTAACAACTACGCCGTTATTTATAAAGACTCAAACTTGTCATTTTCTTCATCCAACAGTTATTCTGTTATGGGACCCACAAATGACTGCGCCGTTGTACGAATATTCTCCAACAACAAGAATATTCCACGACAGAACGAATATTCCCCGACAGAAATGAGTAATTTATAACCACTTGCGTATTTTGAAAATTTTATATATATCATCCTTAACTATAAATTTTTATCAATTTAACCATTTACTAAATAGGAAAATTAAATAATTTTATTTCATAAAATTCGGGGTCTTACATTGTTGGCATTTTCTATTCATTCAGCCCAATTTAACCTCAACTCGACCTATTTTGACCAATTTTGACTCAACCCGATCCAGTTTGACCTAACCCAAAATTTTAATATTTTAAAATATAAAATTATTTTAAAAATAAGTTTAAAATAATAATTATCGAGTTGAGGTCAAATTGATGATTTTAATCCAGTAATGCCAACAAAATGTCATGATTTAAAATTGAACTTTAGGGATGACTTTAAAAGTGGGTGGCAACTTGAAGGGACGAATGCCATTCAAATTTAAATTGAGCTATTATCATTATTCTCCGTTAATTAACCTAATTTCTCCATATAAATACATACCAACTATTATGCAACAACTCATACTACGTCGTCTGAACAATTCTAAATACTTTTGAAAGTGCAAATGACTTATATATCTGGATACCTTGATTATGGTGACAATGCATTCAATGGGAGGGCTATGACTTCATTTTGTGGACTATATCTCACGGTGTTTATATTTATGGTTTCTTCATCTATTGTATTTTATTATCCGGATTGTAGCTTTGCATGATTTGTTAAGTACTAGCATCCGGTAAATCATTTTCATCATCATTAATAGTTTTTTTTGGCATTATGGTAATCTTCGTGACAATTGCCAAAAATGGATAAAAACTAATGAGACAATGTATTCATTTTTAACTATAACATTGTGTTATGTATGACATGATGTTATACTACTATATTTTTGGACACGATGTTTGTTTAACATGTAATTTTCCTTGAGGTTTGAGGACTGAAACTGGGACATTCTTTATCTGTTTCTCCTTTCATTTGGATGTTTGAATTCTGGTGCAAGTAAGCGTATATGAGACATAGACTCTTTAAAATGCATCAAGTACCTGTGCCAGATATTTGAGGCTTGGTGAGGTTTGTATAGTATATAACAGACTTCAAATATGCCGTTAACAATCGTATCAATATAACAATTTGATAACATTGTGCATTACACTTTCTAAATATTTATTAGTGCTTTAGAATGCAAGAGGTATCCATTTTTAACTCTATTGGTTACATTATAAACATTTTTGTCAAAAAATTAATATATATATATATATACACACACACACACACAACTATTACCCAACTCTATACAACATATGCTATACTTAGATATATATTTGCTCACAAAACTTTTATTCAACTCTATACAACATATACTATCAAAATTTGATCATCGTATAACAATCTATCAACTTCTTATTATATTTTAATTTAGTAATTGCACGTATAAATTTATTATTAACAAAATAAATAATTCCGCTGCAACGCGCGAATTTATATCTAATTAAAAACTAAACAAAAGATCAAATCGAGGAAGACTCGAGCAACTCTTGTATTTAATATCGTACAAAAAAAAATTAAAATTCATACCATTATTCTTAAAATAAAAGGAGGTTAACAAATTTTTAACTCAAGAAAATAAAAGTTCCAATTTAAAGCCATTACCAATTCATTATCCCCAATCAATCAAATGTACCCTTTAAAGAAGATCAATATATAATATAAGCATGATTCCCAGTTCATAATATATATCGTCCAAAAATGACCCAATTTCCACACGTCAGCAAAGTACATAATCATGCATGGCGACCACTCGATGACCGATGCTGGATACTTTTTACGTATACAATTATATTTGATTGTAAGAATTATATTTAATATATAATTATTAATTTTAATTATTTTATTTATTTTTAAATTTAAATTTAAAATTATTAATTTAAAAATTATAAAATAACTTAAGATAGGAGATTGTTTAATATCATGTCTAGGTAGATAGGTATTATAATCTCATTATGTGGGATTAAAAATTTATGAACAAAATTAATCTTTTTTTTTTTTTTAATATGACTAGTGTATGCTACAAATTATAATTTAACGTATAATTCAAATAAATTTTATTTATTATTTTCATAAGTAACTAAAAAAGGAAAATCAAAAAAATGAAATAGAAAAATGTCGTCCAAATTTAAGAGTTTAGAAATTAAAAAGGAAGAATACAACTATTCCACAAAACTGCAGTCAGAACGAAATTATATTATAATTCAGACAACAGTAGACATAGCCTAGAATTTTATTTATATTAATTAATTAAATTTTATTATTTTACTATTCCAGCTTTATTGATGGAATTTAAACATTTTACTAGTTTATGATCAAATATTAAATCGTGACCTGACTATAACGTATGCCGTATATTATTTTTTTGTTTCTAAATAAATTATTTTTTGCAAAATCGCATATTCCTTTTCTCCGACCAGTAAAATATCTTTCATTTTTACGTGGCCCACTACACATCCCTAGCGCTACTAGTAATTATGATGTACATCAAACCTAAAAAAGTAAAAAGCATAACTTTAATTAACCACTTCAGTGCAGAGTCGAGTCTGGTGGTACCTATGGTCGAGTAAAAAACCAAATTAGAATTGAAATTTTATCTAAAATTGTACAAATCACATCAATTAAAATTAAACCAACAATTCCGATATAAGTGACGATTTTAAGCGAATTAAAAAACAAATTTTACGATTTTAATTTAGTTATTAATCAAAATCGTACGAAATTGCACCAAATAATCATCATGTGTTCTCAAATTTATTACAAGTATATATAATTTGTCTACTATAAAATATTATTTTCATTTTATTTATAAGACAGATATTGTAGGGTTGGATGAAGAATAAATAGTATCAATTATGTTTGTAAATCAAGAGTGACTTGATATTTCTTAAATCAAATGTGATAACGTAATATTAATCAACCGTATAATTGTTAATGTCTGAAGCTATTTTACTAAATTAGTTCCATGATTGTGTTAACTGCGTAATACGTTTGTGTGAATAATTTTACTAACTATTGTACGAATTTATTATTTTAATTAATTTTAAAACCAAAATTGTACGGTTCAAAATCGCACCGTACCAATCATAAATAATTTTATGTGAGATTTAAACCAAACCATGCTTACCCTAAAATGTTATCTATTCACCCCTAATGGTATCCACTGTAATTGTATTTACTACAACTGGACACACAATAAGTACGCTACTTAAACGGCGTTTATTGAACGTCAGCAAACAGCCGTGAAGTTTCCGTTACTGTATTAATTTCACTGTTACTGCTTCATTCAGCCTTCATCGTCGTCAGTTCACCTGTTTGCTCTCTGCACATAAAAGAACGAAGCTTTTTTCCTGTCACACGAAATCCCCCAACCCCCATCCTCTCTCTCTCTCCCTACTTTAATAGTGCTGTATTTTCCCTCCCTTAATCTCTTTCTCTCTACTTATATTTTGCATTTCATTTCTTGGTTCCAACCAAATCGGTGTTTATTAATAATAGATTCGCCCAAGATTGATTGGGCCTTTAGATTTTCAAGCTTTTACGCCAGGAGTCAATCTAGGGTTTCGTTGTATTTCGCTCTCAATGGCAATCAGAGGCGTAGATTTTAAGTGGTAGGTTAATGTCCTTCCCCCAAATTATGTATTACGTGTTGGCAAAATTATGTGCATAAATCTCTTGCGATTTGCCTTCATATGTATGAATTACAATTTCGGGTCGTGCAGGTACGATGGATTCTTCTTGTCAATGCTTGCAACGAGTATGTATCCTTTGAGAGTCCTGGTCGAATTTTTTTTTTGTTTTTTTTCTTCTTTTTACAGATTGTTTTTTTAGCGATTCTCAATTTGATGAGCAATTTATTATCCTTTTATTTAGTATTTGGCTTAAATGTTGTGGCAGTTCACTTCACGTATATTCTTTTTTTCTTTTAGTGCTTTTGATACATTGATATTTTGATATTTTTCAACTTAATTTGTGGTGTGTAGTAAGGGTTTCTGTTGATTCTTAACAATTTAACTAATAGAATCATTGTCGCAATCAATTGGAAGCGGTACCATTATTGTCAGTATCCATTGCACATATGGATCGTGGTTAGTATTATCAAGTTTTTCTTTTCAGAATTAATTTGGATCTGTTTGTACTAGCTTCTTGTACTATGCTTAGTAAATTTCTTATCTAGTTTTAACTGTATTTTTAGGTGGACTACACAACAGTGTTTGTTTTTCGGCTCCTGATGTTCGTGGATAATGGGCTTGCTTCCGGAATGGGATTGTAAGGCTTCCAATCTTAGTGTGCTGAGGCTTTTTTCATTAATAGACCCCACTTATCCAGTTTATTAAATCTTTATTATTTGCCATATTTCCGCATGCAAAGTTACTATAGTGAGGCCCCACTTCGTATGAATTTTGAATGAGGGACAAAGCTAGTTGCATAATCCTTTTTATTTTTTAATGTATGCAACACATACTGCACACATCAATGAACTTTTGAAGACCTAGTCATTTTTTCATCAGTACACCTAATTGATTGTCAATTTAATAAAGGCCATAACTGTTTTGAAATCTTCTTTGGCATTTCTCAGTTCTGTTAAAGCATTTGATGTCCACAAACAGCACACATGATAAGTTCTCATAACTTCATTTGTATGATATAGGGATTTTGGTTGGCAGCAGAGATACGCTCGGTTTTGTGGAAGGGTAGTGGTTCTTTCAATCCTATCCCTGCTACTTTATCCTTTTCTCTGGGCCTGGACTATAATTGGTACTATATGGTTCACTAGTGCAAGAGACTGTGTAAGCTTCTCACCTGTTATCTTCCATTTTTAGTATACAAAGAAGGTGAAAATGGAGATGATGAGTTAAAAATCATGCAGTTGCCTGAAGAAGGTCAGAAATGGGGTTTCCTTATTTGGTTGCTTTTCAGCTACTGTGGGCTCCTTTGCATCGCTTGCATGTCTATGGGGAAGGTTTGATATCTCTGCTCTACAGTAGTCAAGAATACACTTCAAAGTATTCTATAACTAATCACAACATATGCCCGTTCTTCGAAATTACTTTGCAGTGGCTAACAAGAAGACAAGCTCATTTACTGCGTGCTCAACAGGGGATACCTATTTCAGAATATGGGGTAAGCTCTATAGAAATCAGTTCCTAGTCAACAAAACTAGTTCCTAGAACATTGAAGCTAATGCTGAGTTTTAGGGGCATATGGACATGGCAACCATTGGAGTGGGTGGGGTATAAAATTTGTTGGTAGAGTTTAAATCAGAATTTCGTAGCTGGGGGGATAATCCTTATTGGTTGACTTATATCTTTGTAGGCCCCAACCGGTTAGTGGTTCATAGACTGATAGAAGTACTCTTATGGTTGGTGGATTCTTTGTAATGAACATTGTGAAAAGGAAGTTGGACTAGCATTTTTTATTTTTCTGATGGGCAAGCTTATGCCATCATTTTCTCCAAGTATTGCAATTTGTACATGTTAGTGGCTTATGTTCTCTTAGACTATACTGAACATTGCATCTTTTTTAGGTGTTGGTTGACATGATAAGAGTACCAGATTGGGCTTTTGAAGCAGCTGGCCAAGAGCTGAGAGGCATGGGCCAAGATACTGCTGCATACCATCCAGGACTCTATTTGACCCCAACTCAGGTAAGCTAGATATGAGATGCTGATTGCAAAGGTTTTAATGTCTGAACTTGGGGCTTTGTACATGAAGATAGACCGTTGGTATTTGAATGTAAATCATTTACATTTTTTTTTCTTTTTTTGCTACCATTCAAAAATGTATATAATTGATATTCTTCTGTTGATCGATACTTTCCATTCAATCAATTAAACAACACTTGATCTAATATAATGTATCCTATCTTTTTGTATCCATTTTATGATCGTTTCATTAATTTGCGGGGCTCTATGTTTGCACGTAGAGAGAAGCAGTGGAGGCACTCATCCAGGAACTTCCAAAGTTCAGGCTGAAGGCTGTTCCAACTGATTGCAGCGAGTGTCCAATCTGTTTGGAAGAGTTTCATGTAGGAAATGAGGTAAATAATCTATCTAGGTTTATGTTTATCCAAGTAATAAAAAAAGAAGTTATACTAACAATAATAAGAACAAACAGGGTGCCTTTCTGTATAGGTTTCTTACTAATTACACATGGTGCAGGTTCGTGGCCTTCCTTGTGCTCACAATTTCCATGTGGAATGCATTGACGAATGGCTTCGGTTGAATGTGAAATGCCCTAGATGTCGATGTTCAGTCTTTCCAAATCTTGACCTTAGTGCACTATCCAATATCCGTGCTGATACTGAACAGTCGCCTTCCACTGTTGTAACGGCAGCCCAATATGTTAGAACCCTACCTCCTAGCCAAAGTTATCTGTTGAGATTGCAGGGTTTGCTTCGCCCGGTTCGTACAGAAAACGCAGGGCCCGGGAGCAATATGGACATCACTTTAGAAACTGCTGAAAATGGAGGTTTACAAGGGGCAGTGCGGCATCACACAAGTGCTGAGCCCTGACAATTACTGGCTGGACGGACAGTCTTCCCCTCCTCAGCACCAATATGTGTGGTTTTTGTGCAGTCTTACACAATTTTACGTCAAATTCTAACTAAATGGGCTTAAAGAAGCTAAATTCGTTTGTGTCCATCTGTGGTCATTGCCCAAGGCTTTTGTATGGTTTCTTTCCCATAGTAATCTAATGTTGTATTCATGGACCCAAAAGAAAAACTGGTAATGGCAAAATTTTGTTCTGCAGATGGTATTCATACTCGGGTGTTGTGGTAATTTCCAAATCCAGTGTTGCCGTGGTCAAAAAGGATACATGGACTTTTATTTGATTAATTTTGGTCAATGCATCGAAATTGTTAAAAAAAAAAACTCTGTACTTTGTTTGAACTAGTGATTTCAGACTTTTTTAACTTTCTCCCCATGTATTCTTACCCAAAAAGATGCTAAAATGAGAGAGAGAGCAGTCAGATTTTTCATTGAACGAAAAAAAAATATTTTGCAGGGGTACTACTTACTACTAGCAGTCCGTCAGTTAGATTGAGTGACTGATATAAAATTGTTAATGGGGCGGGGCCAGCCCGTGTTTTGATAGAAACAGGGGCCACGAGCAGTGCGCGTCCTATCAATTGACGCTTAATGGAATGTTTTACTACAAGATTATCCATGATTGAGCCTGTTATTATTATTATTATATCTATTATTTATAATAATAAGATAAGCACCCTATTTGAATTTCGGAAAAACACAAGGAACGATCAGATTCATTTTAATTTTCGGAGATCGTTGAAAGAGGGAAGATTTGGTTACGCATTACTAGTAAAAATATATATGATATTAATATTTTTTTTATGATTTTGTGAGATTCATGCATATTTGTATATATAGATATGAAATTATAATTATATTTATTAAATTTGAAGATGTATAATTGTAATTATGTAATTTGTATTTGAGAATTATAATTGAACAAACATTTAATATTATTCCTTTGTAATATCTAATTACACCAATTTCTTCAAATTCAACACCAATGAGGTATAGAAGCGGACAATATAAAGAAGAATGGGCGGGACCAAGCAAAGTTGAAGGATCCATTATCCATGGATGGAATGTACTAAGCGGGTCTTTATATATTATCCGGTCCGGCGATTCTATCCATAAAACCAAACACCCATCGCATACAAAATACTATTAGTAGAAGTATACTATTGCTCTTCTGCTCGGTACTCCTCCCAGTCTTGTTGCAGCAGATAGGAAAATAATTCATACCAATCAGAGAGGAAGAAGAGGAGAGAAAAAATGGCAGTGGCCAACTGTTGGGCCACGGGACACTTAGTCCCAATGCCACACGTCAGACCCTCCTCCCACGATTCTTCTGTTCCCAATAAATTTCTCAATTTGAGGTTGAAATTCATCTTCGATTGGAATTCCACTGTACCCAAATACCCAACTTTCAAAAACGGCACCAACATTTCTAAGCAGCTGTTTTGCCGTTGCAGCGCCAATAACAATAACACCAACGTTTCTACCTCATCAAATAACTACACCTCTTCCTACCCCTTTTATTCTTCTTCAGACTGGGATTGGAATCGTTGGACCCGCCACTTCTCTGAAATTGAACAAGCTGAGAGCTTTTCATCTGTTCTCAAGGTTACTCTCTCTCTCTCTCCCCCCCCTCCCTCCCTCTCTCTCTCTATGTGTGTGTGTATATATATACCCGTGCGTGTTTGATTGTATTTATACCTGGTTCTTATTTGCTTAAATTTGATGAAGGTTACTACTTTTAGATTTAGGGTTTAGTTTCTGAAGGTATACACTGAAGAGTTTTCTGTAATTATTTCACTGGATTTTCATGATTATATAATTGATTAATTTCAAGTGGGCTTGTAATTTAGGATGAGCTAATTGAGTCGAGGGTAATTATTCGGACTATTTTTAGTGGGTTGGTAATGTACTTACACAAAACTAAGTTGGTCTTTTATTTCCACACATTGTAAATAGTTTTCCCTGTAAAGGTTACCACTTACCATCATGACCAATAAATACTTTAGAAATGTTAGAGGAACTTATAAAAGTGATCACCATTTAGTTGTGTAATAGTTTCTCATCTAAGAATTTATGAAAATAGACCTTTTCCTTTATACCAAGACAAGAAGTAAAAAAATATAAATCTTCTCCATAACTTTTAAGATCATTTATTACTTTCCTCTTATCTTCCTGCAATTGTAAATCGTATTTGACTTTTTTTTCTGCTGATGTGTTTGGGAAGCACGCTAATAATTTTAGAAGGTTGAAACATTAAATTATTTGTGAACTGTTAAAGATAAATGATCTTCATCATCTCTAGACTCTGTCATGGTAGAAGAATTTAAGGCACCACTTTTAATGACCTTTCGCTTTACATATTCTGACTTTGAAAGCGATAGAAATATTCGAAATTTTGGATATCTATGAAGTATGGAATACAAATGATTGAAAATATGACATAGCAATAAGATGACCTAATAATTTGTATTTTCTCCAGAAATTTAGTTGATTACGACTTTGCTAAGTTTTGTTTCTTTTGCGCTAGTTCTCCATTTGATTCAGGCTTAGCCTAGAAGCAATGTGATTCCTCCATGAAAACTGTCTCATGTGTTAACTTTTGCTTTAAAGTTTTCATAGCTTTTCTCATCCTTCCCTTAAACTTTTAAGCCGTGCAAATAAGTGCCTATTGATATATTTACTTGATGATTCTTTAAAGCAGCAGGCATTTAAGGAATCTTTACAATATAAAATGCCTATGTTTTTGTGAGAATTGGTTGGATAGCTTATTCTGCATGTATCTGTGCAACCAAGATCCTTCTTCCTTGCTTTAAGATTGGGAATTATGGAAAGTTAACAAAGTTCCTCAGAATTTATGGGATCAATTTTTACTTTAGTTTCCGTTTTCAGAGAAATCATACAGCACTGTTGACAAATTTTTGTTGCTAACATGCTATGCTTTACAGTTTCAACTAGAAGATGCAATAGAGAAGGAAGACTTCCAGGAAGCTGCAAAGTTGAAAACAGCTATAGCAGAAGCAACATCAAAGGACAGTATTGCTGAAATCATGTCTGAGTTGAAGGTTGAATTAGATGTTGGATGAGCAGTAGTACTAGGGTCTAGGATGAACCTGCATGCTTAATTTTTTCCATTTTTCTGCTATGTTCTAAACTTTCTGTATTTGCAGGATGCAATTGATGAGGAGCGTTACCACGACGCTTCAAGGTTGTGCAAAAGTACAGGAAGTGGGCTGGTAATTTCATAGTTACTTCTTGCAATTATCTTCTGTAGGGCAAAAGGATAGATTGTGAATGGTTATTGATACTTCTGTTCTTTTGCTTGTTTTCATGGTGTTTATTGCCTTGTTTTACATGTTTACATTTTTGTCTTATAATTACTTTTACATAAGGTGCTGTTGTCTTATCAGAAACCCAATAAAGAAAAATAAACAAACTAGGGGCCATTGCACTTGAGGTCTAGAAAGTTGGCATGTAGGCTCCTTTTCCATCTTTTTTGATAAGTGAGTCAAGTGACCCCTATTCTATCTAATATAACACGTTGGATACCACCACTGTAAGTACGAGCTATTAGACATCAAAGAGTATTATGGTAAGTGATGCACTAATTTACATGCAAGTGAATTGGGCAAGCAAAATAAAATAAATAAAGTCAAACATATTAGATACTGAGATGGAAAATTCAATGCAAAAATGCAAGCATACAACTTTTGGTAATCAAAAAAGGAGGAAGAAGAAGTATATAACTATAGTTGTCTTTCCAAATTAACGATGGTAGTGCTTATGTTGTCCATGGTGTGCCTAGCCAAGGGCATATTTGTGAGCATAACTGAAGCTTCTGATCATGCTGTGTTGGAACTCTCACGTGCCACATTTACATCAGTGTTGCTACCGTGAGACCCTAGTGATGGTAAAGCGTCTACGCACATTAGCACATTCACGCCAAGCCACACGCCATGTCGTTAGATGCATAGCCTCACAGCCCGTTGCTTGCTGATATTGGGTAGCCTTAGTGTGCTGTCTGATCCATCATTGTGACTTCCAGCTCGAATACCATGTACGGCTTTAAATAGTTGTCACCAAGAAGATTTGATCCAGATAATGAATATGTTGTGCTCATAACAAATGAAATGAAGATATATAGGACATACCAGTTACTCTAGACACTACTAGAACTTAAGCACCATCATGGTATCCTATCTCTCACTTTTTTTCCCTATTAACAGAAAAACTAAAATCTAAAAACAATGATAAAATCCATGTGTCTTTTAAGTTGCTGAAAAAAACAAAAGTGAAATTAAAAAAAGAAAATGATTTCTCATTGAATAATAATTTTTGTGCGACAAAGGTCAAGTAACTAACAAAACTCTCTTTTTTTCTGTTTGGTACAAATTTAATTTGCGGTGAATCCTTCTCACAACCCCTCCCCTCTCCAAAAATAGTTGAAGTCATGGTGGCACCATAGAGCTTCAAAAAGTGCTCATATTCTTGCTATTCTTTCTCTATTAAGCATGCACCTTGTACAAGTTGCTGCTGCATTAAAAGTATTTCTCTCCTTCGATTTGCAGGTGGGCTGGTGGGTAGGCTATTCAAAGGATTCTGATGATCCTTTTGGTAGATTAATACGCATCACTCCTGGCGTGGGCAGATTTGTTGGCAAAAGTTTTAGTCCGAGGTATTACAAATGGGTTTGAAATGTGAAAGCTAGAAAATTTTCTCCTGAATTACTTATTATATGCTGGAAACACTAGTGATATAGTTCATTGTTGTTTATTGCAGACAGCTGGTCACTGCATCACCTGGAACTCCACTATTTGAAATTTTTGTGGTTAAAGATGGCGATGAGACATACACTATGCAGGTAATGCATAAATCTTTTTCAACCTCTTCTTTTTAGGAACCTTGGGTAGTTAAAGTATTAAATAAAAAGGTTGAAAATAGTGAAGACTAACCTGGATGACTGGTATCTACTTGTGGAATTACTTGTCTGTTGGCAGGTAGTTTTTTTGAAGCGAACCAAAGGAAGTACAACAAAATCCACAAGTTCATCCACTTCCAAACCCACAAAAGGGCCATCCGGGGATATTGAGAATGCATCTGTAGTTGATGTTGAAGTGAATGAAGATAAATCAGAAAAAGGTAATGAGAAGAGCATTAATTTTGAGGGAGCAACTGAGGAAGGGATAAGAAGTGTGATAAATTTTCTGAAAGATAAAATCCCTGAACTGAAAGTAAAAGTGATGAAAGTAAATATTTCGGAAGAAGTTATAGAGGACAATGATTCTGTTAAGCAGTTACTGGAAGAAGATGATGAAAATTCAATGTCCAGTGAGAACTCTGAAGATGAAGCCAGTAATTTGGATGACATTCAGCCTGACCAAGTTTCTTTGGGAGGAGGTAGCGATGCAATGGAAGATGGAAAAAGTTTAGATATGATGAAGCTTTTCATTGGTGGTGTTCTACATAATAAAGAGGAATCTTCTTCCAAGGATGAGTATGTGCGGGTACCAGGTGAAATTGAAAATATGGAAAGAGATTCTTTTGTGCTACATGTACCCGTGGGAAGGCAGGACCATGATACTGATAAAAGTATTGTGTCTGATGTCAAAGTGGCAGCCTTAGCAGCTCAAGGTGCTTCTGAGCTCATGCCTCCTGATGTGGCCAAGGCATTCTTCGGTGCTGATAAAGTTTCTCCAAAGGTGAGTTTGAAAATGGAATTTGGACATGTCATATGATCTAGTGCTCACATTTCTGCTTGCTATTAAAATTTTGGTGAGGCTCTTGTTTTTTATGTGGATATCAAAAGCTGAAGCACAAAATATGATGGCCTGCACCATCTCTAATTGTTTCTGTGTATATATAAATGATGAAGCAAAAAGTACTCTTGATTTCAGTTTGTTATTCTATTTAGGAATAGAGATACAATTGGTGAAGCTCTATGTTCTCTTATTTTGTCCTGCGTCTAAATTTTGAGTTTCTGGTTCAAAATCTTTATGTGGCACACATTTTAGAACAAGCCAGTGGCACATTTGGATAGTATATTTTTCATGTTTCTTTATCATAATAACACTTCAGATGCTCAAAACTAATTTTCTATAATCCTAAATGCGTCATTTGAATGTGTTAAACTCTGCTCCGAAAGCACAGTTTCAAATCCCATTTTCTCATTTTAAAGGGCTTCATTAAAGCTTAAATTGCCTTTCTGCTCCTATCAAGAGAACACACTGGAATTTCATTTTTCACTGGAGTTCCAAATTCAAAATGGATGGAACTTAACTGCAATTTATGGATATATTCCCAGCATCCTCATTTCTTCTAGCTACGAAAACTCTTTTCCATTTTGATCTACTGCTTTTTCCGGTCAAATATTAATTGTTAGCGCTATTATAGGTTTCCAGAGATGTGAGGGAAATCGTAAAGCTTGCGGTTAGTCAAGCACAAAAGAAGGAAAAGCTATTTGAATACACAAGTTTTAGTCGAATTACTACTTCCAAAGGTGATTTAGATCCATTTAACGGTGAGTTTCTCTCTCTCTCTCTCTCTCTCTCTCTCTCTCTCTCTCTCTCCCCTCTCCCCCTCTCCCTCTGTGTGCGTGTGCGTGCGCGTGCGCGTTATGCTTAGTTGGTGTGTTATAGGTTTATAACGTCTGAGAATTTAACCTGTTTCTTGTGTAGGTCTTTATGTTGGTGCATTTGGCCCTTATGGCACTGAGGTAGTGCAACTGAGGCGTAAATATGGGAACTGGAATGGTGTGAGCGATACTGAAGAATCTTCAAACGTGGAGTTCTTTGAGTACGTTGAGGCAGTAAAGCTGACAGGGGATTTGAATGTCCCTGCTGGCCAGGTTTGTAGCTTTTAGTTGATTGCAGGAATTTGGTGGCTACTTATTGGATGGATTTATATGATCTGTATCCAAAGATTAATACCCCTAAGAGGTGTTTCAGGTGACGTTTCGCATTAAAATTGGGCAAGGGAATCGCCTCTCAAATCGGGGGATGTATCCAGATGAATTGGGAGTGGTAATTATGCCTGCAACTTGATCTCTGATTGTGTGTCTCTGCATGCCTGCAAAAAGGGGTGATGTTTCTATTTGGTAGGTAGTAGGTACTGGGTAGCACCCGACTGGTTTCACTAGATTCTGCAGTGGGCAAGAATCAATAAACAAATGTCACCTCATATGAAGCTTGTTGTGTTCCTAATTTCTATGCTCACTATATCATATCCCCAAGGATTTGAGCTCAGGTGGTAGTGAGCCTAGTGATAAGTGTCTTTTTATGGCCTGTTTGTGAGTTATGATTTGGGGTTGGGGGAGGGGAAGGGAAGGGAAGGGGATGGAAAGGGAAACTTTTCCTCTCCAATATGGAAAGAAACCCTTCCCTTCCCATCCCTTCCCTTCAAATTAAAAATCACAAACAGACCTTTAAGGCTTAGGTCATCCATTCAATACTCTGTAAAGGCAATGAGGGCCACCTACATATAGTTTAATGTTAGTGGGTGATGGTGGGATATTATGTGCTTCTGGTGGTTTATCCAATGCACACACTAATGATACTATGATAGTGGCTGAAGGTTCCGCCACCGCCATCATCACATCTATTATACTCTACTGACTTCTCATATGGATACTTCTGTTTGGTTCGTTTGCTGTAGTTTTAAGAAATAAGACTATGATTTGAAGAGAAACATTCTGTAACATGTAATGTGGCTGTATATCCTCATGTTTTAACTTGTCAAAAAATTGCATTCTCATTTTTTCATATAATATACTACTACTTACTAATATAAACATATTGTAAATGTGTGTGCAGAAAATAGCATAATAATTAACATGTAGAGAAAGATTCAGAATTTAGGGTAAACTAGAGGCATCACTGAATTCGGAATGCAATTATATTCAGTAAATAAATAGTATCTCATTCGGTACATCCTATTTGGAAGTTTTGTACATGCAATTGATTATAGATACTTTTTTGTCAAGGTTGCAAGTTACAAAGGTCAAGGAAGGATAGCAGAATTTGGGTTCAAGAATCCGAAGTGGGTTGAGGGTGAACTTCTCCAACTCAATGGCAAGGTAATAATTGCAAATCCGAAATTTAAGGTTATTGTTATAGGGTGTATAATTTCTTTATTGTGATTTTATACAGGGCATGGGGCCATATGTCAAAGGGGCAGACCTTGGTTTCCTTTATGTTGTCCCCGAGCAAAGTTTCCTTGTGCTCTTCAGTCGTTTAAAACTACCAGAGTAAGACATGATTCCATGGTCTCTGGGGCTCTCTCGTACTGCCAAGACGTTTGAGAACTTTTTATGGGGCAATTTTTTCACTACTATGTTGCTACGTAAGAAAATTATTCTTTTTTCTTATGATCTTTCTTTTTTTCATGTCTTAAATATTCTAATGGTCTTGGAAAAATAAAAAAGTTTTGGGTTAGTGGTTGCTGGATAATATATATATATATATATATATATATATATATATATATATATATTGTACATTTTCTTTTCTCTGATTTGTATTGCTGGTTTATGGTTGCAATATACAGAGTAAATGTATGAATGTTTATTCTCTTGTTTGTAATTTGATTGGAAATTTATGACTAAATCAAATAATTGGGGCAAACACGAGCAGCTTTAGTGATTCATTTCATAGATACTAGCTGTTTTGTGGTTTCTTTTTGGTTTTATTAAGAGTCTCCACTCCGTTTAAAGATTTAAATTATTATTAATTTTTAAAATAGTTATTTGAAATGTTTTATAACTTAATTAGATATTAAAATATTTTACAAAAAACAATTTACAATATTAAAATAGAGGAAGGTTGATTATAGTATTTATTTAGTCATGATGCGTGAGGGAGGAGAGGGAGAGGGAGAGGGAGAGGGAGGGAGGGAACGAATGTGATGCGATACTTGGGCCCTTCTTGTGGGCTGGGATCTTAATTTTGTTTTATACTATATAATATTTGTAGAATTTTTTATATACCTTCCTCACCCACCTCCTTTTTGAGAAAGAAAAATTATTATTCTTCAAATGATAAAACAATGTAAAAGTGGGCATATAGGCAGCAGGCTGCCAGCACCACAATTAAATTATTATTGCTAAATAAATATAAATTTGGACGGAGATGGAGATGGAGATGGAGATGGAGATAAAGATGGAGTGTTGTTGGTAGCGACTTAAAGTTAGCAACGAGGAACGTAGTATACTACTCCACTAGCTTATTAAAAGTTCATTGGAATTGGAATTGGAATTTAAACTTACCCTACCCATTTTTAATTGAGTGTTTAGCATGAAGTTAGTTTTAATCAATTGATCAATACAATGTCGATATGCAGGCGGAAGATGATTTTTTTTGTATTCATCAATTGACCAACTTATTATAAAATTAACTTTATGATAACCGAATTCTTTTTTTCAAGTATTCTATTAGCCAGCCAGGCTTACACTAACTAAAAGCTCCTCAGCCTGGCTATTCCAAAAAGGCAGGCATATATGCAACTGTTTCATTTTTTAATACTTGTCACCTCCTCCTTGTCCATTCAACACTTTAAACCCCCCCTCCCCCCCCCCCCCCCAACCACCAACCCCACCTTCCTCCCTCCCTCCGTCCCTCCTCCCTCCCTTCCTTCCTTCCTTTTTTTTTTCTTTCCACATCTCATGCTCATTGCTACTCTTTTACCATAAGTAAGTAAGCAACTCAATTTATCCTAAATATTAAATAAATTTTGACTTTAATAATATTAATTAAATTTAAGGCTAAATTTAAATTTTTCATTTGAGTTTTAAAATTTATGTTATAATTTTTTTAATATTAAAAAAGAAAGATTTAAATAAATAAAAACTTGGACGGAGGACTTTTGTGCGTCATTTAATTAACGTGTTAGAGCATTTTCAAGAGTAGTTATAAAACAAACTCTTTAAATTGATGTTTGTTGATCTATGTAGCAATTTGAAGAATATTATTTGTTATTTTTATATTTTGTGTCTTATAAGTCTCTTCAATTTATTAAGTTATACATCAAACTCATCAAGCCTAATAAATGTTTTTAGCCTTTAATTATAGATTTGAAGAGTGAGTAGGTTGCATATTTGAAGAATGAGAAGAATGTTGGTTAACCTACATGACAGTTTGAAAAAATTATTGGAGATAGATTTTTGTGATGTGGCTAAATAATATCCTAAAGTGGTTGAAGAGACGGTTGAAGATGTTCTTACACGTGGATATACTCTTTATAAAAATCGATCTGTATGTATGTATGTATAAATATATTTGGGGTTGTAATGACTTCTCTCAACTACTAGTCCATTGCCACGTGGAATAATAATTCCCTACACTTTCTTTTCCGAGGCCCCAGGGAAAAAAAGAAAAGAAAAGAAAAAGAGAGAGGTTGAATTGCCCATTGGTTTTTTCTCTTTCTTTCAGTTGCTTTCCTTTTCCCCAGAAAATTCACGAAACAGAGAAAGTGGGAAAGACCAGAGGAGGAGTTTAAAATGGAGAACCAACCCAATACCAACAGCCACAATACCACCATGAAGAAGATCAATAGCACCAAGAACAGATCAATGTCCGACGCCGATTCACAAACCAGTCAAGTTGAGTCATTTCACTCACCCCTCCACTCCGACTCACCATTCCGTTCCGACTCACCCTTTCCCCCGCCCGACTCCCTCTCTAAGGCCATCGTCGCCGTCTCACTTGACAAGTACTACTCTCCGCTCCGATCTCCTCCCCGTAATAACCACCACAAGCACCAGGACAATTTGAATTTTCCGCCGCCTCCGACGCCGCCGCCGGTCTCTCAGTCGTCCAAGGTCATGTACAGCCGCTCGGTGAAGGAGGATATGACGTCGGGAGTCACCAAGGTGGGACTGGCCGCAGGGGGTGAGGGTTTGGGTGAGGAAGGTGTTGGAGGAGAGAGAAAGTCGAGGGCGGCTGTGGCGTCTATATTGAGGAGGTCGAGGAAGGATGTGACGGTGGAGAGGGCGGCGTTAGGGCTTAGGGTCTGTGAAGTAATTTTGTGCTTGATTTCGTTCTCTGTTATGGCCGCTGATAAAACACAGGGCTGGAGTGGTGATTCCTTTGATCGCTACAAGGAATACAGGTACTATATCTCTCTCTATATAAATTACATTTTGTGTGCATCTTAAAATGAAATACTACTAATAGATTTCCTGAATTGAGTTAATTTTCTGTTCTTGGACCACTGCAAGTTAGGGCTCTATTGAGATTAGTTGGTGTTGAAATTGCAACTGTTTATATAGAATTGACTCAATTGAGCTCAACTTTGCATTGGAGTAACTGAGCCCAACAATTTTTGTAATTCTTGGATTTGATGGTTGCAAATCCAAGGAATTTTTGGTATAATGGATAAAGATCCAATTATCTATTTTTCCTCTCTGTCTGGATCTTCAGTTGAAATTCTCCTTTGACTTTTATGCTTATAGTACCTGTTACTGTTAGGCTGTTATAAGCAATATTTCAACAACATGGAGAACATAGTCTATTAATGGAGAACGTAGTCTATTAATGGAGGAATTTTACCTTATTAACTCATGGAACCCATGAAAACTCTACCTAGAGTATTGACAATTGTTAGTCAGCCTCCAGGATAGTTTTGTTTACATTATTTGAACCAGTATTCTAAAAATCCCCGCCTAGGTCCGCCTAGGCGCTAGGTCCTCCTGGCGCCTCACTTAGGCCCAAAGTGGCAAAAAAATCACTCCAGAAAATTAGGCGGGGCCTATGTGGGGTTTAGGCGGAGAGGTTTTTTATTTATTTTAATAACTACTCAAACTAGATCTTAATATATTTATTTTTCAAATGATTACCATATTCATAATACATGTAGCATATCAAATCACAACAAGAATTGAACAATATCAAGTCAAAATGAATAATTTTATTTATAGTTGTAATTTTTTGAACTTGTACCAACTTCAAATTATATAAATGATGATACATTTGTAATATTTAGTTTAATTCAATATAATTCTTAAATTTATGTTTAGTTTCTTAAGTTTTAATATTGAATTAAATTATTGAAATTATAAATTTTATTATTTAATAACAATTTTGTTTATGAATAAAACTAATACGTTAAAAATATGTTTGAATTTTGAACAATTGCATGTTTGTGTTTGAATTTTGACATTAACAATATGGATATGTGTTTGAACTTTAAGCAAACGCCTTTATTATCTTTATTATAAATTGTTTTGTTTTATATTATTGTTTTGTTTGGATAAATGTAAGATAAAATATTAAAATTAGTTTAAAATAAAAAATTCCGCCCAGGCCCCCTTCGGCCTCCCGCCTCCCGCCTAGCGCCTTTTAAAATATTGATTTGAATTGAGTTCATCCCATCATACTTAATTCTACTAATATAAGAGTTGGTCTATTTGAGCATAACAGTGGTTTCATTTGATCGTTGTTGAGCTTGCGATTATTATTATATAAAATCAAGTTAAACCCCGACGTTAACACATTCCCCAATCTGCACATGTTTTTCCATCACTGTTAAAAATGTATACTTATCTCAACATTTTTTACATTCATTTCCTCTTTCCGGCATTCATATCCTTTCGTACTCTCATAATCCTTGTTATCTTTTGTACTTTAGCTATTTATTCGGTAAAAGACACCGCACCTTCCAAGCACTCTATGCCACTTTAATATACAATGTCTCCGTTTGAACACATTTCACCCTCATTTAAATTTTTTTTTCTAAAAGACATTATTAAAGAAGGCGGTTGAATTTTTGGATGGAAAAAAGTCATATGCTGGTCACATCATCAATTACTAAGGGTGGAATTGGAAAGTAACTTGGGCGAATCAACTCAGTGATCACTCATTGTTAATTCGTGTTTAATTTCAAGGCAACTCATAATTTCCTTCCCCTTATATCTCTCACTTCCTCATTCTCTTTCACAAACCTCCTCTTTCTTCCTCCATTCTCAGTCACCCCACCGGAAACTATCACCATTGAACCATAACAAACCTCACACAATCCATACCCATTCTTCCTTGGGTCCACAACTACCAAACTTATAAATAATTATGACAACGCAGCTAGTGATCATTCTACCAGAGTTCAGCGTTGGCAGTTATTTCAACGAAAGATTTGAAGATATGGAGAGCTCGGAGCATCCAATGCCATTGTCAACATATCCACCCATCAACATCTCCCTAAGTAATACCAGTTGTAAAAAATGGATGCCCTGCCAATCAGAAGAGGCATTTAGCTTTACAAATACATCATTCTAAGATTCTGGGGTCATTTCATAACCGTAGGTAAAATGACACCAATGTTCGAAAAAGTTAAAAGCGGTACTAATCGTTTTTCTCCGGACAAGGCGAGGCGTAAGCCTCGATTTGAAAACCTAAAAGTCCCCAAAAAATTATAAAAAAATGCTAATAAAATCATAAAATAATCCATCATTATAATCAAGGTCATAAAAGACATAAATAACCAAATGAGGCCCGCGACTTCTTATGGGAGGAGACCTATTCCTATTTCTACAATCTTGTCCTTTTCTTTTATATTATTGCGCCTTTCGCTCCTAGCCACTTAGATTTACACATAACGTGTAATACAATAAATGTGATAAAATGTGAGAATTTTTTAAAATAAAATAAAATGTAGGAGAGAGAAAAAGATAGTTACATGCCTTAAGAAGACAATTAATTTTATTTCTCTTCTCACCCATTATCTATTATATAATAGATAGATAAATAAAATTAAAAATATCATTTTGTAGTATCAAAGATTAAAATTTGTTACTTACAAAATTAAAAAATATTATGCCAAAGTATGTCTTTTAATATTCAAAAGAAGGATTTAGAAAATGAACTAGTGCTACTAGAACATTCACGATCAATGAACGAGTGGCAGATTATCTTACCTCCTTCACTTGTTTTGCATATAAGTGCCCTTCCATTCATCAACCAAAATAATACCCCATTCATCAACCAAAAGAATACCCATCACTTTGAAGTTCCTATAGATTGGACAAAATGAGGGAATATCAGAATACTAGGTACATAAAGATTGGAGAATTGTATGAACAATATAGACAGATAGTGCTTGAGAACTTGCTGTGGGTCAGAATGTCAAGTAAAGAACTAGTGAAGCTGGTGGTGGATATGCATAGTGGGTGCTTGAGAGTTGGAATGGTGTGTTGGTGAAGCTTAGGATTGAAGAAAAGATGAGGATGAAAAAGAAATGAAATTGACTAATTTATCCAAAAGATGGTCATTGCCCAAAAATTTAACAGTCATCTTGGGTTATTTGTAAAATTGATTTTTTAAATCAAAGGTGCAGTGTGATCAAACTGAAATGTTGAGTACCAAAGTGACGCAATGTGAAAACTTGGAGGGTGCGAAGTGTCTTTTACTGAAGTAACATAACATTAACATTTACATGTTAAGTTGTTCTGCATAAGAGTACATTCTAAAAGGTTGGGTCGCACTATCAGATTGCAGAGCGGTGTATTTAATATTCCCAGTTTATCCGGAGCAGCAATTATGTATTTTTCTTTTATAAAAGTTTTTAAAACCTATGCCTTTTAATTTCCCGGTCTTTTGCGCTTGTGAAAAAATAATGCAGTATCCATCTTGTAATTTGTTTTCCACTAAATTTAGACTTGTCCTTTACAATGCCTCCCATATCTGCATTGATTATTGTGCTGATGTAAGCCATTTGATGCTGCAGGTATTGTCTCTCTGTGGCTGTTATCTCATTTGTATATTCAGGGTTTCAAGCATATGACCTTGCCTACCATTTGGTCACCGGAAAACATGTTATTTCTCACCACCTTCGCTATCATTTTGATTTCTTGATGGATCAGGCAAGTAATACTTACCTGAATCACTATGCAACACTTTCATAGTAGTGTATTTTCGTTCATGAGAGTATTGATGCGTGAGATGCCCCGTTGGGAGTAAATAGTCTTTGTTAACAATGTGATGGGAGTTTTTTTTTTTTGCTTTTGCTTTTGCTTTATAAAAGAATAATGAATTTGATTGTGTATTTCACAGATTCTGGCATATCTCCTATTATCTGCATCATCTTCTGCAGCCACCAGGGTAGATGACTGGGTATCAAACTGGGGGAAAGATGAGTTTACAGAAATGGCTAGTGCATCTGTGGGGATGTCCTTCCTGGCTTTTGCTGCCTTTGCTTTAAGCTCTCTCGTATCTGGTTACAACCTCTGTACCCGCATCTCCAGTGGATTATAATATAATACCCTCCATATTTTTAGTAGGCTAGAAGATGTAAGAACATACTGATGGGAATTTTATTACAATCTGAGTTTGAAATGTAGGATGTAATTAATATATTCAAGGATGCTCGCTCTACAAGGAAAATTGCTACTTGTGGTCCCACCTCGCCTCACCTCACCTCACACATGGAGTGTTACTTTCGTGAGAGGGAAACCTCTTCTAGCTTCACTTGTGGAAATAACATTCAGCAACGTTTTTATTTTTATGACCCAAGGGAAAAAAGTTTGTATACATACATATAGCTAGTGGAGATGGAATAAAACATTTTATTGTATGTAAGAGGAAAAAATTGTTCTACTTCCTTGTATTTATTTTAGTGATTAGGTCATTATTACTTTACTTATTTGGGGTTGATCTACTTGTGTTTATTTTTATAGCTATAGTAGTAAGCACTGGGGCAGCAAGCATTAAAGAAAAAGCTGCATTATTATAAGAAAGAAACAGTCATCATCTTAATGTCTCAGGCTTCAAATTTTTCTAAATAGAAAGCAGGAGGCAGATTGAGTACCTATAATCTCCGGACCTGACCTGACCTGACCTTTCGATTCAATTATTTGGCATTAGATTAGGTATAGGTAGGTAGCTTCCCTTCCATTTCCAAATGAAGCAGCATCAATAAATAACCCACAGGGTCATATTCACTTCACTTGTAGTATTACAATTTGATAGCATCCAATCCAATCCAATCCTGAATTGAATTAGAAATATTGTGAGAGTTAATATAAAAAAAAATTTAACTTAAAAATCATATTAGGATTTTGTTTTTATTTATTTATTTCTCATGTGAAAATACCTTGCACCTCAATTATTATATTATATATTAAGAAGTCGAGAACCATGATTAATACCCGACAGACAAAAGGATACTCCATATTTTCAGTATTATTATACGTTAGGCGTACATGGCCACATGGGAGTTGAATTATTTTCCATAATAATTATATATAATTATGCAAATTCAAAAGAAATCATGATCGGTTAACTGACAGTTGCTCCTATGATCATTCATTAACAGTTTGTGCTCCTTTAATAATGCTTTTTTATCATAAACAACTGGCAATCAACTATATATATAATTTTTATCCGGAGCAGGACTCTTTGCAAATACTAAAAAACATAGGGGCCCTGTACTAATAATAAAATGCTAAAACATTATAGTAATATTAATTTTAAATTGTAACAGGGGTCAAGAACATTAATATTTTAATTTACTATATTTTATGGCATATTATTTTATATATGGAGTTGGTTAAATATTTATTAATTGAGAGGAGAGAGGAGAGAGGAGAGAGGGAGGAAACCGTATACGGAAGTGTCCGAGAGAGAGACGGATACTTGACCGAACAGAACAGAGCTTGTGTCCCGCCATTTGCCATACTAACGGCCCACCCAGTTTTCAAATAGTAATCAATCTACCCCCAAGTTTCCTTCAAATTTATTTTTTATTATTTAACCTCAAGTAATAATATTGTGTAAATTAATAATATGTTGAATTGTAAATTGTAAATAAGAGAGTAAATAAAGAGAATGATATATGAATATATAATTTTTTTTTATTGTGAACTACGTATATATAAATATTAATAATAATATTTTAAAGAGTTATATAATACACGAGACTCTCTTAAATTTATGGAATAATAATAATAAGACACAACAATCAGTATACCCAGTGTGTCTCTTCCCTAGCAGATGTTCGCATGTTACGAAATGTAATGAGAGGAGGGAAAACCGCCTACTCCGCCACATGCTTTCATTGCTCCACCACCTATAATAATTAAATACCTCTCTCTCTATCTCTCTAGCAGATGTGTCTCTTCCCTAGCAGATGTTCGCATGATTTTTTTTTTCTAGCTTTCAATGGGCGGACAGAGTTGCATTTCAAAATGTAGTTAAATAAGTACTACAATTTTACTCGAGCTCTCCTTATAAAGGTTGATTCTTAAATTTCCGGGGCTTTCAGAATGTACAATTGGTTGGAGGTGTATTAGACATTTATTTGTTGATTATAAGATTTTTGATCCATGAAGAATTTTCACTGCTTTAAGCAAATTGCCAATAATGGTAATACAAGCGAGCTGTCTCGTGGTCCAAGTGTTAGAAACCGGATAACTTAGCTGTTATATGAAAGAAGTCGAGGCGTAGTATGAACCGGTACAGTTGAGCTCCACGGTCCTAAAATGTGTATTTTAGGAGTAAATAGTATTACACTGGGTGCACCCATAAAACAAAAATTTCCGGATTAGCACCCCCCTGCTACAGATGATCGTCACAAGATTAAGGTTTTCTGACCGAAAGCCCGAGAACCAAGCTTGGTCTCGCCCAATTTCTTAGCCGTCCTCATGTGCGCGAGCCCATCCCTATTTCCTCAACCATGTTACTAAGCCCATAACAACAAGTACTAATATGCACTATGAGAGTTTCAAGAATAGCCAATGTGGGACTTTGCAAAAAACATAAGATTTTGGAGCATAACCAACAATCCCCCACATGATCCAAAATTATCAAAGAGATAAAAATTAAAAGGAAGTGAGAAGGGCAATGGATTTTAGATACATAACGTCGATACCTTATGGGTTTGAATCGACACTTAGTGGAACAAGCTAATGATTGTAGATTATAGGTGAATTATATTCTTGAACCTATTATCGTGATCTGATCGATTGAGCTTGCACACATATCTTAAATCCTGAATCCACACAAGTCCGCTGGTTGGTAGCGTTTCTAGGCCATGCGCCATGTCCCGATTTTCATAAAGGCTCTGTAGAGTTTGCCAAGGACTCTCACCATAGCGCGACTACACTTCCACCTTTATATAGGTGAACCCATCAAGTGTATATTGACATAAACCACCCTTTAGGGGCTATGAGTTTCATTAAGAATCTAAACGATTCATCCTTTCACAATTTGTCAAGAAGCACTACATGCACACGTTAAGGGATATAAATAATTGTAGTGCTATAATTAAGTAATTACGTGACTTGTTGTTACCCATTGAACCCAATTCATGGGATCTCCAATCACATGGGTTGGGTTTCCATCGCGTATTACTTACTCAAGATATTGGCAATAGTCACATCCCTCTGGATGCTTCTTGGACTACCTTTTATTCAATCCCTTAGTAAGCGGATCCGCTAGGTTCTTTTCAGACCTTACAAATTCCATGGAAATAACCCCATTACTGATCAGTCCTCGTACAATATTGTGTCTCAAGCGAATGTGTCTCTGTTTTCCATTATAAACATGGTTCATTGTCCTGCTAATAGCTGCTTGAGAATCACAATGTAAAGAAATAGAAGGAATAGGCTTATACCACAATGGTATATCAGCCAATAAATTCTTATCCACTCTGCTTCTGTACCTGCCAATTCTAAAGCAATAAATTCAGATTCCATAGTAGATCTAGCAGTACAAGTTTGTTTAGCAGATTTCCAAGAAACAGCTCCTCCACCTAAAGTAAACACATAACCACTAGTGGAGTTTGTTTCATCATTATCAGACACCCAATTAGCATCACAATATCCTTCTACAACACTAGGATGACCAGTAAAATGTATACCTACATTAACTGTTCCTTTTAAATACCTCATTAGTCGTGACAATGCATTCCAATGATCTTGTGAAGGATTATGTGTATATCTGTTAAGTCTACTAATGGCATATGCAATATAAGGACGAGTACAGTTCATTAAATACATTACACTACCAATGATTCTAGCATATTCAACTTGTGCAATACCATTCCCTTTATTTTTCTTTAAATGCACACTAGAGTCATAAAGGGTTCCTAATGGCTCTTCATTAAAGAAATCAAATTTCTTAAGAATATTTTCCATATAATGAGACTGTGATAAAACTAAACCATTTGCATGTTTATTTATTTTCATGCCAAGAATCAAATCCGCTTCTCCTAAATCTTTCATGTCAAATTTAGAAGATAAAAACTCTTTTGTAGTTTTCACAACTTTCTCATCGATTACAAATATAAGCAAGTCATCCACATATAAACAAATAATCACACCACAATTTTCATTGAATCTACTATGTACACAATAATCGATTCATTTGTCACAAAATTATTAGACAAGAGAGTTTTATTAAATTTGTCATTCCATTGTTTTGGTGCTTGTTTCAAACCATATAAAGATTTTACAAGTCTACACACTTTATGTTCTCCACCTGGAACAACAAAACCTTCAGGTTGACACATATAAATTTCTTCATTTAACTCTCCATTCAAAAAGGCAGTTTTAACATCCATTTGGTGGATTATCAATTTATGAATTGAAGCCAAAACAATTAGAATTCTTATAGTTGCTAATTTAGTCACTGGTGAGTAAGTGTCAAAATAATCAAAACCTTCTTTTTGAGTAAACCCTTTTGCTACAAGTCTAGCCTTAAATTTATCAATAGACCCATCGGCTTTTAACTTCTTTTTAAACACCCATTTACATCCAATAGGTTTACATCCTCTAGGCAAATTAACTAGCTCCCATGTATGGTTAGACATAATAGATTCTAGCTCACTATTAATAGCATCCTTCCAAAAATTTGCATCAATAGATTTCATTGCTTCTTCATAAGTTTTAGGGTCATCTTCAGTTATGAAGGCAGTTATAAAATCTGGACCAAAAGTTTTCTCAAAACGTTGTCTTTTACTTCTAGTAGATGCATGTACAGGTTCTTTATCTTTCCTTTTAAGAGGTTCACTAAAAGAAGGATTGCTCTCATCTCTAATTTTCATTGGAAATATATTTTCAAAAAATTCTGCATCCTTTGTTTCCAAAATTGAATTATTTTGATAATTATTAGTTGCATATTTAATTACCAAAAATCTATAAGCGACTTATTATTAGAGGCATATCCAATAAAAATACAATCCATTGTTTTAGGTCCAATTTTATTTCTTTTAAATTGCGGTATAGCTACTTTAGCTGTACAATCCCACACTAAGATACCCCAAATTAGGTGCATATTTTTTTCATAAATGATATGGTGTGAGTCTAACTTTTATGTGGAACTCTATTTAAAATATGATTTGCAGAAAGACAAGCTTCTCCCCACATATTAGAAGGTAAACCAGAACAAATTAACATAGCATTCATCATATCTTTAAGTGTTCTATTTTTTCTCTCTGCAACTCCATTGGATTGTGGAGAATAAGGAGGAGAAGTTTCATGTATTATTACATTTAGTTCACAAAATTTTTAAGACTTCCCAATCATATTCACCTCCACGATCGGATCTAAGTCTTTTAATTTTCTTTCTAACGATTTTCAACTTCCGCTTTATATTTAATAAACATTTCTTCCGCTTCATCTTTAGAGGAAAGTAGATAAATTCAGTATATCTAGACATATCATCCACAAAAGAAATATAATATTTCTTACCACCTCTACTCGTAGTATTTTTAAAATCAATTTAGATCACTATATGAATTAACTCAAGTAATTCAAATTGTCTTTCAACACTTTTAAAAGGTTTTTTAGCATGTTTTGCTTCTACACAAATTTTGCATTTGTTAAACTCGGTATTTGCAAGATTATGTATAAGTTCAAGTTGTTTCAACTTTTTAATAGAAGCTACATTCACGTGTCCTAATCTAGCATGCCACATATCCAAAGATTCAACAATATAAGCAAAAGAAACATTCTTATTATTTAATTCAGCAGAAGCATCAAGTGCAAATAAACCCCCATTACAAAAGTCTTTCCCAACAAATTCCCCATTACGAGTAAGTACAAGTTTATCGGACTCAAACACAAGTTTAATACCACTTTTTGTTCAACAAAGACCCTAGACACAAGATTCCTACGAATATCTAGGCACATGAAGTACATCTTGTAGGGCAATGGTTTTCCCAGAAGTTAATTTTAGTAAGACTTTTCCTTTTCCCGCAACATTGGTGGCTCGAGAATCCCCCATAAAGACCTTTTCTCCATTAGTCACATTTTCGTAGTTGAGGATTACGTCTCTATTCGCGCAAATGTGTCTAGTGGCCCCGGTATCTACTACCCATTATGTGAAGTTGTCAACAAGGTTTACTTCCGAGACAACAGCAACGATAACATCATCGGATTCCACTAAGTTCGCTTGGGACTTAGGCTGAGAATTATTATTTTTGTTATCTTGCCCCTTGCGAAAGTGACACTTCATAGCAATATGGCCAGGTTTGCCACATACGAAGCAAGGACCTTTAGTAAAAGGTTTTTGGATTTGATTGGAGTTGTTGAACCTACTATCCTTTCTTCCCATTGATTTTTGATTTTTCCCTTTGTGGTTTTTGGACTGATAATTTTGGCTCTTCCATTGTGGCTTTTGTTTCACGAGATTAGCTTTGACTGTTTGATTTGGAACTACATCTCCCCTTTCTTTAGCTCTGTTTTGTTCTTCAATATGGATGTGAGCTACTAGTTCCTGCATAGTGAAATCTTTAGTTTCATGTTTGAGGTTCATCTTATAATCTTTCCACGAGGGTGGTAGTTTTTCGATAAATCTGAATGAACTTGGAAATTCTCGCATATTTTCATTCCTTCCCCAAAGACTTCCCCCACAATTGTTTTGTATGCGTATGAACTTGATCTATAACAGATTTTCCATCTTGCATCTTAAAATCTAAGAATTTCCCATGAACATATTTCTTAAGTCCGAAATTTTCTCAAAGATACTTTGATTTTAGAGCTTCCCAAATTTTCTTTGCACTTTCATACGGATAATATATCTCAAATAATGAATTGGACAAATAGTCTGAACAAGTATCTACGATATGTAAGATTATCCTTAACATAATCCCTTTTATTCAGATGCGATTTTTCAACAGATTCAAAGACGAGGAAGAGTAACATCATTAATAAAATAACAATAACGAGGAGCATCCATATATAAAACATATTCCAAATTTATGGTTTCTAAATAAAAGAGTATATCTTCGACCATCGCTTAAAATTAATACCATCAAAGCGTTCAATTTTAGACAAGTCTAAAGTGATTTCATCATTTTGTTAATACCCTAATCACTTTTTAGATTGTTAAAACCTGATAAATTAACAACAAGACAAATCCGACCAACAACAATAGCGAAGCGGTCTAATAGCGGAGAAAGCAACAACAAAGAAGAGCGCTTTAAACAAGACTATTAGGCGAACAAATTGGAACAACTTAGTTGTTATATGAAAGAAGCCGAGGTGTGTAAGAAAGCCATCGTCCTCTAAAAAGTGATTCCGCCTCACCGGTTATATGAACCCAGACAGTTGAGCTCCACGACGTTCACCTCCCGTAGATTCAACTAAGAAGCCTTCGATTGCGTGTACTCGCATAAGAAGACTATGGACTCGGCTTTGTGGATTGCCCCAATCAAGAGAATATATATGAATAACAGAGAAGAAGCAAGCACTGATATGAAATGTGTATTTTTGTTTCAAAAGAACAGAGACAATATATATATAGAAGAAGAACAATGAACGAGACTGTAAAACTAAATTTTCCGAATCGGCACCCCCTCTGCACGATCGTATCGCGCGCACAAAGGTTTTCTAACCGAAAGCCCAAGAACCAAGCTTGGTCTCGCCCAATTTCTTAGCCGTCCTCATGTGCGCAAGCCCATTCTTATTACCTCAACCATGTTACTAAGCCCATAACAACAAGTACTAATATGCACTATGAGAGTTCCAAGAATAGCCAATGTGGGACTTTGCAAAAAACATAAGATTTTGGAGCATAACCAACAAAGTATTTAGTTTCTTCTGGCGCTGCCATAAAAGGGGAGGGAGAAGAGGAATGGAGTGCCGATATGTCCCAGCTGTTTATAGGGAATAAGTTTTCTTTGGGTCGGCATAGTAGAATTTATAGAGGCAAATATAAGCACAAGGATGTGGCTATTAAGCTTATAAGTCAGACGGAGGAGGATGGAGATTTGGCTGCTTTGGTGGAGAAGCAGTTCACTTCTGAGGTTGCTCTCCTGTTTCGACTGCACCATCCTAATATAATCACTGTAAGCTCTGTTTCCCATATGCCATATTTATAACTTGGTTTTGCAAGTTTTTGTGTTGGCATTATGGACTCTTGGAGTTGATATAGATTATTACCTTTTAGGGTATTGATATGCTGTAGTTCCCTTTACTTTTGTTAGAATGAAACGGGGTTCAAGTGTTTGATGTGATACTGATTTTCCGCTCGTTGTTTTGTTGAAGGAAAGAGTTAAGTTATCCAAGAAGCTTATGGATGAGATTTGCAATTAGTTTTGTAATATTCTCAGGGTCAGTAATTCACTAATTTTAGTACCCTGGTGCCTTGTTTAGACTTGATTGTATAGCAATTTCTCTCTACCTGATAGGGTGAAAACATTTGGTTAGAAGTGTGAACTACTACCCAAGGCATTTATTGTAATAAGCAACTTTTAATACATGTGTTGCTAAAAGCATGCTTTCTATCATTTTGTGTTGATTTTTACAGGTAAATTATGCACATATATGTATATTACATATTAGATGTGTACGATCCTAGATAGCTTTCTACAGTAGAATAAATATGTTGCATTATGACCAGCAATCCAAGCAGCCTACCTCACCAGATCACATTATACCAACTGATGTTGATAATTCCGTAACATGTACCATAGTGATCCACATTCTATGTAACATTGCGTCAAAGACTTTATAAACTAATAGAGTAATTCTGTCTTTTAAAAGTGTTAACTTTTCATAAGATCTGTTGATTTCCCAATATTCAGTTGTTTGTGATGGCAATGTCTTATAATATTGTAGAACAAAATTCAACTTTGAATCTATTTTTTCTTAGCCATATTACATAAAGTATAGACACTATCAAACGGCAATTTATCATGATTTTTAAAGAGGCGAATCCAAACATCTGTTGCATTCATTCATGTCAGGTCCTGCATATTTGTTTGATTATGCATGTAGTGTCGAAACTTTTGATGTTTTAACAATATGCATTAAAATTTACCTTGTTGGCTTCTTGCTTCATGCTTAACCTCATTTACAAAATTGTGCAGTTCAATTTCCCACAGATATACATGCCATTTAATGTACTATTTAGTTTTGTGGTTTGTTAAATCATGGTTGGTATTGAAGTTTAAAAACTTTTAACTTTTGTATCAGTTAATTATATTTTAAAACCGACTTCTATCTACTCTTTCCACTTTTGTCATGCAGTTTTTTGCAGCATGTAAAAAAGCCCCTGTATTTTGTATCATTACTGAGTACTTATCTGGGGGCTCCCTAAGGAAATATCTCCATCAACAAGAACCATATTCACTTCCCCTTGACCTAGTTCTGAAGTTTGCTATTGATATCACACGAGGAATGCAGTATCTTCACTCTCAGGGGATACTTCACAGGGATCTTAAATTAGAAAATCTACTCGTTGGTGAAGATATGTGTGTTAAGGTAGCAGATTTTGGAATCTCATGCTTGGAAACTCAATGTGGCAGTGTAAAGGGATTTACAGGTACTTACCGTTGGATGGCACCAGAAATGATCAAAGAAAAGGCCCACACAAAGAAAGTTGACGTTTACAGTTTTGGCATTGTCTTGTGGGAGCTTTTAACTGCATTGACACCGTTTGACAATATGACTCCAGAACAAGCTGCTTTTGCCGTTTGCCAGAAGGTATTTTACGTTCTTATATTGCCTTAAGTGCATTTTCTTATTTGGTAAGATATTAGACCTGCTGTTACATTTGTTTATATTGCAATGAATACATTAATTTGCTATGGCACCGTTATGATGCACTACTCCTATATAATGCCTTTCTGTTGTCTCGTATGGCGCAATTCAAATTATAAGTTCTTACTGTGTCTAGGCTATCAATGTCTTGTATCATAAAATGTTTCCCAAGGGCTTGGTTTGGTGGTAAAAAGTGCTTGGATAGTTGGATTGCTGATACATCCATCATCAGAAAAGGATGAGGCATGGGCAGCCATTCTTTTGAACAGTATATCTTGTTTTAAAGGTTGTTATAGATGTTTGTAATTGAGAATATTTGTGTAGAATGAGTATTAATGAATTTGCAAAGGCTGTTATAATTCTCTAAGTTGTTAAATTTTCAAATAAAGATTTTGCCTCTCCCAACAACCACGTCACAAGGTTCAAACCTATGTTACCTGGATAGTGGTTTGATGCATTATGCAGATTGAAAACGGTTAAGGAAAATGTTACTTTCCATGATACGAAGTACGGTAGAGGTAGGTCTTTTTGTGTGGCTTAGTTGATACAAGATACGTTTATATGAAATGTGCTATGTCAAGATAACTTTTTAAAAAAATATAGTTAAATTTTGTTGAATTAGTGTCACAACATGGGCATTTTTCAAGGAGGCTACGCCATGTCAGCGTTTATTGGACGCACGCAAGGTGTTCACGTGGTGACTATAGTTTATTTATCTTTAAAAAAATTATTATGCATATTAAGGTTTCTAATAAAGGATTCTAGATTTATCTATATGATAATTATGCTTGTAAATAAGGCTGTAAAATGAGCAAACAGTTCGAGCTCGATTCGTACCCGCTCGACATTTAGTTCGATTCGAGCTCGACTCAAAATATAAATGAGTCAAATATGAGCACATTTTAAAGTTCGATAAATTACTCGAACTCCTCAAATTATAATTTTCTATTGATACTCGGATCATATTCGTTAGAAAAGTCCAAACTGCTTGGGCTCGTAGCTAAATGAGCCTTAATCAAACCTTATTTTATACTTGATATATTTTGTAAACCAAATCTGAGCAACTCAATACTCGGATCGACTCGGTTCGTTTACACCCTTACTTGAAAATATCCTAGAGGAATGTTTCAGATAGTCATGAATCATGAAATATGTCATTGGCGGTTAGGTTGATTATATGGTTATTCATACTACATGTTCCTCAGTGGGAACAATAAATAAAATTAAGAGTCCTGCTATACTATTTTCAGTCGAATTATGATTGCGACCTATATGCATACATGGAATAGGTAGGAATTAAGAAGGGTCCCACTTTAATTTATTGTAGGCGCAATCCAATTTTGTCAAATATTTGTCGACATGTATATCATTTTCCTAAAATTAAAGAAAAGAAGGTGAAAATATCATCAAATACTAGTTAGTAATTTTTTTTGTCTTTTCACATTTCCTTTTCTAGTTTTGTTTTTTTCAAGGTCGTCTTGCACAATTGTATATCTCCTTTATTTTATTAAACTTCATGTTTTATGAACACTGTGATGGGGCTTTTTTTTCAATACCAAAGTCTTTTCCTGATTTTCTTACATAAATTTGGTTTTTCCTTTGGTAGAATGCGAGACCACCATTGCCCTCTGCATGCCCTATGGCATTTCGCCATCTCATCAACCGGTGCTGGGCAGTTAATCCTGGTAAGCTGCCACATTTTGATGAGATTGTCAAAATTCTAGAAAGGTATGCAGAGTCTGTTGAGCAGGACCCTGAGTTTTTCTCATCCTACGAACCTCCTAGTCATCATTCCATTACCCGATTCCTACCAAAGTGGATAACTGCCTGTAGGTCTGCTCCTCTAGATGCATAAGAAGTCTTTATTTATCTCTTTTCTATGCTAGATGTATCATATTGTGCGTTTATTTAGGTCTATATATTCAGCTATTATCATGAACAACTTTTTGTACTCCTTTTTCTGGAATATGTCGCCGAACCTATTTTATTTATGCCTCTCTCTCTCTCTTTTAACTCAATATGCAAATGGTACCTGGTTTACTGGTTTGCAGGAAAACCCGTTCGTTCATTTGGTTGATATGGAGATCACACAATTGAGTATTTTAGAATACTCCAATCTTTCATCTTCCCAGAATTCTTTAGCCACCACAAGAATTCAAATGGTTCCTCTCCCACCCCGTGGGCTTTTTCGAATAGAGCTCACCTTACAGATTTGCTCACACTGTATGAAGCAGTTTTAAGTGCATAAAAGAATTAATACCTACCTACCTTACCTATAGTAGCCCATTTGACCAGTAACGATGCCTAGTTTTTTCGGTTAAACGGACAAAAAGACTAAAATTACATCATCTTATCCCTTGCCAGCTGAATCCACAACTTATAAAATGATTGATATAAAAATCTCCCTTTATTTTCACCAAGGAAAACCAGTTTCTTACTTTACCAAACTAAATCAGGCTTTTTCATCCATTCGGTTAGGCTTCATCCAGTTGCTTCTCTATGCCTAGAGCAACTAAACAAATTTAATTCATGTAAGATTGTGTGCGCGAGTCAAAAATTTTTATTTTTAAGGTCAAATGAACTTTAAAATTGATGATTCATAAAAGTTTAGAATGAATTAAATTTATGATTAATAATTTTTATTATATACTATATAATTATATTTGAAATTTAATATGCCAGACATTTTATTTTAAAAAATAAATTGTATCGTTAATTTTGGATCGAAGAGGAGAGACTACAAATTTTAGAACACAAGAAGCAGTATAATACAACATCACATAAAATGATATTCAAGATTCGTTGATGGAAAGAAATCGCCAAAAAGGTTGAACAATAATTTTGAGTTTATTATTTTAGTAGGTACGTAGCTATGTGAGGCAATCTATACCTTATATATAAAGACACTAAGATCGATCCAAAACTCACCCTTCAATTGCAAAATTCACTGAACCAACTCTTAAATAATTAAGAGTCAACTCGCTCAATTAGAAAATTCACACGAATTCATCCTTCAGTCGACTAACTCCTCTTTTTCATAGTCGATCGACTCTTTCTCTTCTTCTCAAGCGATTCTTCTCTTCTTTTCCTCTATCGCTTCGCCCATATAAATCATCGCCTCTTCACACCTCTCTTCTCACCCTGCCTCTTCCCTTCCTCTCATCTTATAAAACCCTTATTTTCACACCTCTGAAAACCCTCACTCTCTGGAAAAATCAAGGGAAAGTAACTCTTCTTCTTCTTCTTCTTCTTCTTCTTCTTCCACTTTCAGTTTTTTCCCCTTCCACTACCCTACTTTTTCATCAGAGTTTACCGAATGAAGCCGTCAATTGCTACCGATGAAGCCGCCATGGCTGAATCTATTAAGCGTCAGTCTCCATAGCCGTGCTCTCTTTCTTTCTCTGTAACAATTACCATTCAAAGTCGTCTACTTCCGAAAATACCCATAAATCCTTTAAAAAGAATAAACCCAAAAATAGAATCATTGCTGCTATTGGTAACACCCCTCTAATCGGGATTAACAGCCTTTCCCAAGCCAATGGTTGTGAAGTAAATTTACTCCCTTTCTCTCAAAATTCCCTTTAAAGTTCTGTGATTTGATGTTTATTTATTTGATTTAATTTACTATTTCTTATTTCAAATTTTTGGGAAGGCAGAGTTTTTGAATCCAGGGGGGAGTGTTAAAGATGGGGTGGTTGTTCAGATTATCGAAGAGGTAATAAATCAACAATTTAGTTCAATAATTGTGGAAATGGAATGCAAATTTTGTAGTATTTTTTTATGTTCTCTGTTTTAGGTTCCCAGTTCATAGCAGCTTATTAACCCCAATGGTTGATATGATTTGGGTAATAATGTTTTTTGGTTAGTATCTTACCATGACGAATAATTCAGAAAAACTAAAGCTCTGCCTTTTCTTGCTAATTAATAGTTGATGACATAGTGGATTAATGTATTTCAAAGTTGGGTTGTTAAAATTTAAGAACACTCTTGTAAAACTGTTTTATAGTGTGTTTTGTCAACTAACCCTTCAATTGCAAAATTCACTGAGCCAACTCTTAAAAAATTAAGAGTCAACTCGCTCAATTAGAAAATTCACACGAGTCCATCCTTCAGTCGACTGACTCCCCTTCTTCATAGTTGATCGATGGCCACCTTCACAAGAACATAAGTGAGTTTATTCATGCAATCAAATTTAACTATTTATGTAAGATTTTTTTTCCAGTTTTTTGAGTGTTTGATTTTGTGTTTTTTTATTTCATAATTAATTAGTGTTTGGAATGTTAAGTTGGAATGGACAGTTATATTCAATTACAACTGTTTGGTTGTTGAGAAATTATAGGATACTTCGTTCAATGTTTTTTGGTGTGAGGATGAACTTTAAATTAAAAAAATTAATGGGTTATTTTTATTTTTGTTTCTGTTCGATAATGAAACCCAACTTTAGTTGGTAGTTTGAATGAATGTTGTGAAACATTAATAACCCATTTTGAATAAATGATTTGTTTTATCATGAATAAGTGTTGATTAAAATATAAAAGTACTGATTTGTCTACTTTTGACCATTAGCAGAGAACATCCAGAAAATTTATGAAGGGGGGTCGAAATTATTCATTGGCATTAGATATGTTAGATTCAACATTATAACATTGTTAAATTTTATTACAACTTTTATTATTATTGAGAGGTAAAAATTTATTTATTTCATAATTTTCACAACTTTTGTGACGCCCCCAAAATAGGTATACATCACCCATTCTGAGTTGTCAATACATGGTACAGAAACAATTACAACTTTATTAATACAACAATAAAACTGAGTTTAAATACAAATATTATTTTCTAGACAATATCTATACCCAAATAAATCCTCATCACAATTATTTATACATTATTTTATAAAAATGGTGAGGACTACTAAACAACTCTCTCGATAATCATCATTCCATACCCCGACTCGTACTCGCTATATTCTCGCCTCCTGAGAAGAAAAATGAAACAAAAAAGAAAAGGGTGAGCTCAACTAGCCCAGTAAAGAACATTATGACTAAGATAATATAAAACAAATTATCGTTAGTCTTCAACAGAGAAAAATCTGAGAGAATATAATAAACAACAAGTTTTAGATCAATATTCGCAGCGGAAAATAATAATTCATAGAAGAGTTACGTAGAGAATGAAATCTACTAGTATCTACAAATTTAACAGTCCATCAACAGTATTTTTATCCCTGTAACATCAATTAATGCACATCTTGAATCATATATTCATCTTTGCACTACATGCCAAAAATATTCATCAGTTGGTCATGTTCATCTCAACATCTGTTCATCTTTTGCACTTTACTGACCAAAGATATTCATAATAAAATCAACCATCTTTTGCACTACGGGCCAAAGATATTCAATAACATCATCATTTAGGGTGAGGATAATGAAAATATTTTTAAAAACGAATCCGAAGAAACAAAAGAACACATATTAAGGATTAAGTACTTTAAACAATCAGAGTTCAAAAATACTTCATAAATAATCATCTTCAAGTAAAATTCAAGAATGATCAAAACATGGATATAAACAAAAAGCTAGTATCCATAATAGATATTTTTGACGAAAAGAAAAATTTTATTTTTTGATGAATAATGTATAGTATACATGAATAATTATATCAGTATACGTGAATAAGTAACCCCAAACATAAAAGTTCCAAATTTGATTAAAAGTTTAAACCAATATTTCGGCATAATGATATTGAAAAAATAATATCATTTTAAAAAATAATATCCACTTACCTCGAAAAAATAATATACTTACGGGTGGACTTTCTTGAATAAAGTCTTTGAAGAAACTTACACCGTGTAAAGCAACACTCAAAGTATCAAAATACTCACAAGAATACGCTCGATATATAGAAAAGAAAGAGAGAGAAAACTTGGGTTTACGGTGTAATTTTCAATTCTAACCTAAGCACCTATTTATAGGAAAATGCTTAGAACACCAAAGCGAAAAATTTAATAAAATATTATAATAATTATAAAATTTTCCTACGCCCACTTTTACTAATTGAACTCGAGACTTTGCACATGTTTGTGTAGCCCACCAAACACAAAAAACGCGTTTTCTTATTTAAATTATTTTAAACTTCCAAAAATCAATTATTTCGGAATTTTGGAACTTCAATAATTCATAATAAATAGCCCTTTATCAGAAAAATTCGAACCACATGTCCTTTCCATAGAAAATTTCATTCTCTACAACTTTGTAAGTTTAAGTTTTTCCAAATTTCAAACAGAAATTGACCGAAATCCACAAACGAGCGATTTTATAGGCTATAATCAAATTTCAGTCAAGAAATGGGGTCCACAAACATGAAAAACATGTTTTAAATATTTTTGGTAACAAAAATACTCCTCCTCCTCATATACTCATATATCCTACATTCATTGTAAAAATATCATCATTATTATATTATTAAAAATATAATAATATATTTAAATGAATTATTTTATCAGAAAAAGATAAAATATTTATTTTCAACAATTGTCACATTAAAAATTTTTTCCATCTATATCCACATAAAATTAATATTTTTCTCATCATATAAATTAATAATTAATTATTCACAAATAATATTACGAAATCACAATCTCGACAACCAAGCGGTTCCTGGATAGAGGGCTTTTCAATAAGGATTTCTCACTTGACGCCAGCCTTGATTAGATGACCTAACATCTCCTTGAAGCGAACTTTCTAGACATTGCCAACAATGTTATCCAATAATATTATTCAGATAATATGAATTATTGCTCCGATAATGGAAAATACTGTGTAATGACAATTATTGAAACAAAAGTAATATAATATCAATGCAGCAATTGTTGAAAATTTTTAATGTGACAATTGTTGAAAATTAATATTTTATCTTTTTCTGATAAAATAATACATTTAAATATATTATTTTAATAATATATTAACGGTGATATTTTTATAATGATTGTGGGATATATGAGTATATGAGGAGGTAGAGTATTTTGTGGCATTAAATGTTTAACATATGTTTTGTGTGTCGGTGGACACAATTCTTGATCGAAAATTGATTATAGGCTCGTAAAATCATCCGCTTATGGATTTGGTCAATTTCTGCTTTGGAATTTGGAAAAATTTTTCTTCGCAAGTTGTAGAGAATGGAATTTCCCATGGAAAGACGCGAGTTTCAATTTTTCCGATAAACGAGCTATTTTCTACTTATTATTGAAGTTTCAAGATAAAATAATTTTTATTAAATAATGGGTGGGACCCACTCTTGTTTGACAACATGTGGGTCACTGGAAAATTATTTTCAAGAGTGGCATGCTGGTCTTTGATGGCTAGCATGCGTAGAAATTTGATTTTAATAATAATAATTTATTAATTTAGTCTCCTTTGCAAGCTCTAACATTTTCCTATAAATGAGAGGCTAAGTTAGAATTGAAAATCACACGAAACTAAGTTTTCTCTTTCTCTCTAAATTATCGAGCGTATTCTTGTGAGTATACTTTGAGTGTTCTATACTGGTCTTGGGTTTACAAGACTATCTAGAAATTCACCGAAGATTTGATTATTTTGAGGTAAGGGGTATTATTTTCTTCTTAAATGATATTTTTTTTTCTTCAATATCATTATGCCAAGTATTGGTGAACTTTTTATCAAATTTGGAACTTGTTGTGTTGGGGTTCTTATTCACGTATCTGACTATTCACGATACGACATAATTATTCACGAATCAGCCAAGACTATTCATTAGAAAAATAAAAATTTTTCTTTTGTCCAAAATATCTATTCGGATACTAGATTTGATTGTATCCATGTTTTGATCATTCTTGAATTTTACACCAATATGATTATTTTCAAGTATTTTTGGACACGGGTAAAACAAAGTACGAATCCTTAATCCTTAATCCTTGTCATTTTGTTTCACCGGATTCGCTTTTAAAAATATTTTCATCATCCTCGGTCCTAAATGGTGATATAAATGAATATCTTTGGCCTGTAGCAAAAAGATGAACGATTAATCGATGAATATCTTTGGCACATAGTGCAAAGATGAACGATTAATCGATGAATATCTTTGGCACATAGTGCAAAGATGAACAGTGTTGAGATGAACATGACCAATTTGGTGATACTGAAATGAATATCTTTGGCTGTAGTGCAAAGATGATTAAAGATGTATATTGATTGTTATTACGAGGATAAACTATCGATGATGGACTTTTAAACCTTAGAAAGCAAGTAGAATTCTTTCTCTACGACTCTTCTAATGGATTCTTGCTTCATTGCATTTGTTGATCTAAAACTTGTTGTCTATTGTATTCTATTAGATTTTTCCCTGTTGAAGACTAACGATAATTTGTTGTATATTATCTTAGTCATAATATTCTTTCTTTATGGGCTAGTTGAGCTCACTCTTTTCCTTTTTGTTCCATTTTTCTTCTCGTGAGGTGAGAACATAGCGAGATCGAGTCGGGGTATGGAGTGATGGTTCTAGGAAGATGTTTTAGTTGTCCTCACTACTTACGTAAAATAGTGTATGAATAATTAATAAGGACTTATTTGGGTGTGTATATTGTCTGAAGACAATATTTGTATTCAAACTCACAACAGTATTGTTGTATTCTACACGACATCCATGTATTGTCAAAGTTGTAGTTTGCTTTCTATACCATGTATTTTGGCGACTTCGTAATGGGTGTTGATACCTATTTTGGGGCGCGTCAGATTGGTATCGAGCTTAGGGATATGATCTCCATGGAGATCGGGGAATAGAACTAGGAGGGAGGACGAGTAAATCCTTCGCTAGTGTGTCCTACCTAAGCTTATTTGTTGGTCGGTAATAATATAGGATATTATGTGATATGTTAATTTGTTTAATTAACCCTTGTTTTATGGTAGTATTTAAGAATGGTCACGAGAACGTTAACAATGGAGTTTATGAGATCGTGGATCTACGCCAGTATTTCACCAACGAGGCGCGAACATGCAACAGTGGCAATGTTCCTCCCGTGAACAACGCCATCGAGCAAATGATGAACGACGGGATGTTTAGAAGCTTTTTGCGATTCATGCAAAATCGAATGAGGAGACTTCGTGTACAAAATACTGGTGGAAATGATGGCAATGCACTGCATTCTCATCACGCCCAAGCGCTTTAAGGAGTTGGGACCACCAGATTTCCATGGAAAGCGGATCCGATCAAGGCGTAAACGTGGGGTCAAGCAAATTACCAAGATATTCGATGTCTTGGGGTGCACGAGGAAATGAAGGTTCCATTCGCCACCTTTATGTTTAAGTGGTGAAGCGAGACATCGGTGGGAATCATGTGAGGCGTACTGACCAGATGCACTTAACATGTCTTGGGGAAGATTTGAAACTGCTCAATGACAAGTACTTTCCGTAAAGTATTCATCATATGAAGGAGGTAGAGTTTATTAGACTCGAACGAGAACAACATGACGGTGTCTCGATCACGAGGCAAAGTTCGCAGAGTTATCCAGTTTTCGCACCTCATTTGGTGGAGAATGAGGAACGAATGACGCCAGCGTATGTTTACGAGAGGTCTAAAACCGAGAGATTCGTCAATACCTTATCTCTCATAAATTTTCTCACGTATTCGATGTTGTCAGCGAGGCTTATTATTAGAACGAGATAGTGAGTATACTCAACCGAGGGACCACAATCGGGGTAGTCATCGAACGATGATAACCAAATGAGGAGGAAAGAATACGGACAAAGCGGTAACCACTCGGTGGTAATCGTGGACATGATAATAGGAAAGGTGACTCAAGTGGAAATTTCGAAGAGAAGATTCAACAATGACGGGAAGATATCAACGGCAGACACCAAAGACCAACAACAAATGCTGGGGAGGAGAACGGCCGCCAGCTTAGATGTTACAAATGCGGGAAGGAGGGACATATCATTAAAACCGTCCACAACAATCCAAGGTATGTTACAATTGTGGAAAGGAAGGCCACATCGCTTTCGAGATTGTCTATCGCAAAACCAAGTTCAAATGAGAGTGGTGATTCCAAGTGGTCATCCCGATAAGTCGAAATCGGCCAGCTCTGGAAGAAGCGTTTATCGTATTCGACAAAACGTGAGGAACCCAAACGAGGTGATCACGGGTAAGCTAATCTTGAATTCTTGCGAAGTTTATACCTTACTAGATACCGGGATCTACCCATTCTTTTATCTCTCCTGCTTTGTGCTCAATGTTTAAACTTGACTCGGAGAAATTAGATTTTGATTTATCTGTTGAAACTCCGTTGGGTGAAACCTTCGTTACATCTACGGTTTATAAATCTTGCATGATCCAAGTTGGCACTATCACATTACTGTTGATCTTATCTCTTTAAAGATACTTGCTTTTGATGTGATTTTAGGAATTGATTGGTTAACCACTCATCATGCCAAAATTGATTGTTTTCGTAAGGTTGTTAGTTTTCATATTCCTAACCAACTGGCTATCATGCAATTCAAACCACTAAACCACTAAAATCACCCATCGGCCATGTCATATCAAGCCACAAAGCTATTCGTTTATTGAAAAAGCGGATGTCAAGCTTTCTTAGCCCATGTTATGGATTTGAATAAAGACAAGTCGATTTGAATAATATTTACGTGGTTAAAGAATTCCGATGTATTTCTGAAGAGCTTCTGGTCTACCCCGAACGTGATGTTGAATTCTTTATTGACCTTGAACCGCACAAAGCCCATTTCTAAAACCCCATATCGAATGGCTCTATTGAACTTCGAGGAGTTAAAAGTCCAACTACAGAGTTATTAGACATCGGTTTCATTAAATCTAAGACGTCTCCTTGGGGTGCTCCTGTTTTATTCAGTAAGAAGAAAGACGGAGTATGCGACTTTATTATTGACTATCGAGAATTGAACCATGTCACCATCAAGAATAGGTATCCGCTACCTCGCATTGATGACCTGTTCGACCCGATTCTGAGAGCGCAATTCTTTTCAAAGATCGATCTTCGTTCGGATATCATCATTGAAGATTAAAACAGAGGATATTCCAAAGACAGACATTCCAGGACTCGATACGGGCATTATGAATTCTTGGTCATGTCTTTTGGATTGACTAATGCTCCTACTGCTTTCATGGATATGATGAACCGCGTATTTAAGGAATATTTGGATCAGTTCGTTGTTGTCTTTATTGATGACATCCTCATCTATTCCAAAAGCCGTGAAGATCATGAGCACCATTTGAAGTTTGGTACTACAAAGACTTCGTGAACACAAGCTTTATGCCAAGTCAAGAAATGCGAGTTCGGGCTTGAGGAAGTAGCATTCCTTGGGCACGTGGTGTCAAAACAAGGAGTATCTGTTGACGGCCAAGATTGAAGCAATACAAAGTTAGAAGCAATAAAAGTCGGTGGCCGAAATCTGCAGACTTTACGGGCTTAAATTTGGTTATTATCGGAGATTTGTGGAAGGATTTTCTCGAATCGCTACTCTGCTTAACTCAAATGACTCGGAAGGATGCAAAATTCTTATGGAGCGAGGAATGCGAGAAGAGCTTCCAAGAGCTCAAGAGGAGACTCATTTCGGACTGTTACGACAATACCATCCGGTTCGGATGGATTTGTTATCTACAAATATGCTTACGGAAGGGGTTAGATGTGTTCTCATGCAACATGGGAAAGTCATAGCTTTATGCCTCACGACAACTCAAAGAATATGAGAGGAATTATCCTACTCATGATCTCGAATTAGCGGCGATCGTGATTCGCGTTGAAGATATGGAGACACTACTTGTATGGAGAGAAAGTGGAGATTTATACTGGACCATAAAAGCCTCAAATATTTCTTCACCCAAAAGAACTCAACATGCGGCAATGACGTTGGGTCGAGTCATTAAAAGATTATGATCACACTATTCAATATCATCCTCGAAAAGCGAATGTGGTAGTGACGCATTGAGTAGAAGATCATATGCAAATCTGAAAAAGATATTGTCAACGCAAAGGCCCATTTTATACGACTTTACAAAGGATGAAGATAGAATTAAAGACTCGTGGTCCCACATGATGATGGCGAATATCTGAGTAGAACCGACTTTAATCGATAAAGTTAAAGGCTGCTTTCTACAAGCTACGGACCACATGATGCGTATGAAGAAGAAAGTGCAAGAAGGAGCTATTCCTAAGCAAGAATTGATGAGGAAGGAATACTTGAGTCAATTTTAGACTTTGCGTTCTAACGATTACGACACGAAGCATAAAATCACGATGGAGGCACACACACCCGTTTGCAATCCATCTCGGAAGTACCAAAATGTATCATGATATTCGACATACATTTTGGTGGAACAATATGAAGAGAGAGAGATTGCGGAGTTTATCTCAAGATGTTTAATCATCGGCGTGTAAAGGCGAAGCATCAAGTGCCAAAAGGTCCATTGCAACCACATGAGATTCTCGGAATGGAAATGGGAACACATTACTATGGATTTTGTTACGTGTCTTCCCAAAGTTTCTCAAGGCGTAGATGCAATTTTGGGTTATTGTTGATAGATTAACCAAGTTCCGCCCATTTCTTACCGATACGCTGAGACTTATTCCCTCGAACGTCTTGCTTTCAGATATGACGTGAATGAGATTGTACAATTGCATGGCATGCATGCCAAGATCCATAGTTTCGGATCGTGACCCGAGATTCACTTCAAGATTTTGGGTTAGCTTGCAGAAAGCTATGGGCACGGATTCTGATTCTGATTCAAAGATACCATCCTCAAACGGACGGACAATCGAGAGAGGACTATTCAAACCCTTGAAGATCTATTAAGACTCGTGTCCTAGATTTCAAAGGAAGTTGGGATAAGTACTCTACCACCGGTGGAATTCTCCTACAACAACAGCTTATCAAGCAAGTATAGGCATGGCTCCATTTGAGGCGTTGTATGGATTTAAAATGTCGCTTCTCCAAATCTTTGGACGAGGTGGGAGAAGCAATATTGTTGGGACCGTAATTAATACGCATGACTACGAAAAAGATCCAAATGATTCTACAACGTATTCAAACTTCACAAGATCGACAAAAGAGTTATCTTTGATCTTCATAGAAAAGGACGTGGAGTTTAATATTGGAGATCATGTATTGTTACGTATTGCTCCGTGGAAGGGGAGTTACAAGATTTGGGAAAAGAGGAAAGCTCAATCCAAGGTTTGTTGGTCCATTTGAGATTCTCGACCGAATAGGGAACGTAGCCTATAGACTCGCGTTACCTCCAAGTATGTCGTGTTCACAATGTATTCCACATATCTATGCTTCGTAAATATGTGAAAGACCGAACCACATTATTGCATTAGAACCCGCATTTAAATAGCGAGAAGATTTAACCTACGAGGAGATACTTGCTGCTGAGATTTTGGATAGGAAAGAGCATGTCTTACGATACGAAGGTTATACCACAAGTTAAGGTTTTGTGGAGAAACCATGCAATTGAGGAAATAACATGGGAGTTGGAATCGGAGATGAAAGCAAGGTACCTCACCTTTTCGATATACCAGTATGCGTATGTCAATTCGAGGACGAAATTTTAAAAAGAAGGGAAGTTGTAAGACCCCAACTTATTATAAATAAAATTGAATTTTTCTTTATTCATTATTCTAAATTAATAAGGGTTAATTTGATATAATTTTTTGGTTATGGGTGAAATGTGCAAAGTTTACAAAATAAGCAAGTGGTTATAAAATATTCATTATTGTCGGGGAATATTCGTTTGGTCGTGGAATATTCTTTTTTGTCGGGAATCTCCGCATGCGACGACTAGCGATCATTAGTGGGCCCCATAACGGAAAAACGGTTGGATGAAGGAAAACGACAAAGATTGAGTTTTATAAATAACGGCGTAAATTTTTACCGCTAATTAACACCATTGGGTTACACGGTGGTTAAAATACTGATGTCTGGCGTCGTTGCCGCGATGGCGGTGTTACAGATATTGTTGAATTATTGATCCTTACGTGAAGAAGCACTACTCACTCAATAATTATTACAAGATATTACTATTCATTATTTTATCTTATTGATTCAATAATTCTTTGCATTGATATTTATATTATTATTGTTTCAATAATCATTATTACACATATTTTCCATTATCAAATCAATAATTCATATTATTTGAATAATATTATCGAGATAACATTATTGGCAATGTCTAGAAAGTTACATCTAAGGAGAGGTTTGGTCACCTAATTGCTTGTGCAGTAAGGAAAAATCCTTATTGGAAAGCCCTCTTTTCACTGAGGACCGGCACGGTTGTCGATCTTGTGATTACGTAATATTATATTTGAATAATTAATTATTGATTATTATGATAAAGAAAATATTTATTTTATGTGGATATAGATGGAGAAAATTTTTAATGTGACAATTGTTGAAAATTAATATTTTATCTTTTTCGATAAAATAATACATTTAAATATATTATTTTAATAATATATTAACGGTGATATTTTATAATGATTGTGGGATATATGAGTATATGAGGAGGTAGAGTATTTTGTGGCATTAAATGTTTAACATATGTTTTGTGTGTTATTGGGACACAATTCTTGACCAAAATTGATTATAGGCGTAAAATCGTCTGCTTATGGATTTCGGTCAATTTCTGTTTGGAATTTGGAAAAATTTTCTTACGCAAAGTTGTAGAGAATGGAATTTCCCATGGAAAGACGCGAGTTTCGAATTTTTCTGATAAACGAGCTATTTTCTACGAATTATTGAAGTTTCGGAAGATAAAATAATTTTTATTAAATAATGGGTGGGACCCACTCTTGTTTGACAACATGTGGGCTGCTGGAAAATTATTTTCAAGAGTGGCATGCTGGTCTTTGATGGCTAGCATGCGTAGAAATTTGATTTTAATAATAATAATTTATTAATTTAGTCTCCTTTGGCGTTCTAACATTTTCCTATAAATAGAGGCTAAGTTAGAATTGAAAATCACACCGAAACTAAGTTTTCTCTTTCTCTCTAAATTATCGAGCGTATTCTTGTGAGTATACTTTGAGTGTTGCTTTATCTGGTCTTGGGGTTTCACAAAGACTATATCTGAAATCAATCAAATGCGATTATTTTGAGGTAAGTGGTATTATTTTCTTCTTAAATGATATTTTTTTTTCTTCAATATCATTATGCTTAGTATTGGTGAACTTTTTATCAAATTTGGAACTTGTTGTGTGTTGGGTTACTTATTCACGATACTCTGACTATTCACGATATCGACACTTTATTCACGAATCTGACTATTCATTTTAAAAAAATAAAAATTTTTCTTTTGTCCAAAATATCTATTCGGATACTAGATTTGATTGTATCCATGTTTTGATCATTCTTGAATTTTACACCAATATGATTATTTTCAAGTATTTTTGGACATGGGTAAAACAAAGTACGAATCCTTAATCCTTAATCCTTGTCATTTTGTTTCACCGGATTCGCTTTCTTTAAAATGTTTTCATCATCCTCGACCCTAAATGGTGATATAAATGAATATCTTTGGCACAGTAGTGCAAAGATGAACGATTAATCGATGAATATCTTTGGCTGTAGTGCAAAGATGAACGATTAATCGATGAATATCTTTTGGCTTTGTAGTGCAAAGATGAACAGTGTTGAGATGAACATGACCAATCGGTGATACAAATGAATATCTTTGGCACAGAGTGCAAAGATGATTAAAGATGTATATTGATTGTTATTACGGGGATAAACTATTGATGATGGACTTTTAAACCTTAGAAGACGGTAGAATTCTTTCTACGTGACTCTTACAATGGATTCTTTATTTCGCATTGCATTTGTTGATCTAAAACTTGTTGTCTATTGTATTCTATTAGATTTTTCCTGTTGAAGACTAACGATAATTTGTTGTATATTATCTTAGTCATAATATTCTTTCTTCTTGGCTAGTTGAGCTCACCCTTTTCCTTTTTGTTCCATTTTTCTTCTCGGGATGTGAGAACATAAGCGGGATCGAGTCGGGGTATGGAGTGATGGTTCTAGGAAGATGTTTTAGTTGTCCTCACTACTTACGTAAAATAGTGTATGAATAATTAATGAGGACTTATTTGGGTGTGTATATTGTCTGAAAGACAATATTTGTATTCAAACTCACAAATTGTATTGTCGTATTCTACACGACATCCGTATTGTCAAAGTTGTAGTTTGCTTTATACCATGTATTTTGGCGACTCGGAATGGGTGTTGTATACCTATTTTGGGGCGCGCACAACAACTACTGTAGTTATTTATAACTAACTTATTCTTGTCGTTTTTTTCATCCAATCGTTTTCCGTTATGGGGCCCACACAAGGCTGCGCCGTCGTACGAATATTCCCCGACAGCAAGAATATTCCACGACCAAACGAATATTCCATAACAACAATGAATATTTTATAACCACTTGCTTATTTGAAATATTTACGCATTTTTACCCATAACTAACCACATTAATCAAATCAACCCTTACTATTTCAAAATAATAAATAGAGGAATTTAAATTTCATTTATTAATAATTTGGGGTCTTACAACTTTCATATATGATTTGTATGTATTACTTTATGTATGGCTGTCTTTCTAATGTCTACATTTATAATGTTTTCTGCATGACCATGCATTACCACTTATATAATGTATCCTTTTTTTATTTATTCTTTTTCTTTTCTGATCCAGAAAGCCTCATGTGAATGTTGGTTCCATTGGACATGTTGGTCATGGAAAACTTCACTAACAAATTTAAATCACAAATGTTCTTGGACTTGCTCCTTGACCTAATGGGTTTCATTTTGTAAGTAAACTTGGTGTGAAGTTGTTGATTGTTGTTATATTTCTTAAAATCATATGATTCTAAAATTTTTATAATTATTTTGGTTGTTGTGCATCACAAATTTAGTGATACCACAAATGGGTGTATCTCAATAGGTTGGATTTGATTGTGTTTTTACTTTTGAGATTTAATTGGTTGAAGTTTTGGTTTTAGCTGTGTTTTGATTGGGGATTAATTATATTAGATTTTATTGTTGTTTGGTGTTATGTTGTGATTTTTGGTTCAATTACATTATTACAGGACCACATTTTAATCCTAATACTGATGGTAATGCACCTTCAACCCTGTCAATTTTCTTTGGTCAGATTGGTCTTGGAATCAGACTGAGTATGGAATTAATAGGCAATCTGGATTCCATTAGCATCGTAGTTTATTTAAAAATGTAATTATCTTTTTGAAATCTGAGAATTTCATCTGTTGGTAATTTAAATAATTCAAAAACACCAACTTCAAAAGCTAACAACAAGATTATTAATTAATTTTAGAAGCCCAAATTTGAACCTAATAGTGCTCCAAGTGCCATAATTTGAAACTGAGAATATATTATAAGGTTCATTTTTAATATTGAGAAGCAATTTTGGTCCAATTTCTACATGCCAGTCTTGGAATTTTGGTCCAAATTCTTAGCACAACTGATGGTCGTCAATTTGATGTCGATACCAAAATAAATAATTTTGGTTGATTATACCTGTTAATTTCTCTGCATAAATTTCATGGCATTACTCCTTTTACCCTCCCCAAATCTTATTTTTTGTTATTCTAATTTGACCTTGAGTTAACTGTTTATACAAGAGAATGAGTTCTGTAGGAAGAGGAAGGAACCTTGATTGGACTCGAATATTAATCTTGAAGCATAGAAAAGGTTCGTCACAAGTTTTCAGTTTTCATCGTTATCTGATACTTACATTTTCATTACAAAAAGTGGGGTTTGATCTGATTTTCCTAATTCAAATTGTGTGTGTGGTGTGATACAATATATTTGTAATACTTTACCTCAGTTATAGGGTTTTTGTTGAAAATTGTAAGGAATGGAGAAAAAGAGTGGCAGTGTCGCTGGTGTGCCGTGGGCATTCGCGACCAATTGTGGATTTGTTCTACAGTCCAGTCATTCCAGATGGCTATTTTCTCATCAATGCCAGCAAGGGTATGCATTATCATTTTGGTTATAAATACCCAACACATTTACTTTTTAATTAATAAAAGATGAAGATTTGGTGTTTATACTTAAATTGACATATTGATATACACATGCAAGATTTAGTGTTTCTATATGTACTTGATTTAAATAAGATTTTTTTTCTGTCAATAATGATAACCAAACCGATGGTCACTTTCAGAAAATATAGTAAGGAAAAACTAAAAATCGAGAACGAAAACTGAATTAGATAACAGAAAACATAGACGGTATTTTCTGATGATTTTTTGTAAAGAAAGTTTCTATGGTTCCTGTAATACGTGCCATTGGCCTATTTTTGTGTTCACTTTTGAAATGCCATGAAATTGGTTAAAGCAAAGATATACAATTTCTACTGTAGTTAATAATCAATTATTATATTTTACACGATTATGCAATTAACAATTGAGTTTGCAAGTATTTATTTGGGGACACACAACATTCAAGGTCACTATTTCGAAATATTGCTATTGTAACATTACAAAAACTTCAATTTGTTTAAGGAAAACATAAGAACTCTCTATCAGTGACATATAGATATTGTATTTTCCAGGCATTCTTATTGGAAGTTTATTGAAACTTTATGTTTTTACCATCTTGGTATGAACCAATATGCTACAAGTGTATGTTTCTAATTACACACAAGTTTAATGTCTTCAATTTATTGTTAATTACTTTCTCAAGTTGTACTTTCGATGTCATGCTCTTACGCATACATGGTTTATCAATTGCTTTGTATCAACAAAGTGACATAAGAAATATTTTCATCCTAACCCAGTTCAATTTCTTTTCTCTCAATCGTCACCTAGCTCGCACATATAACTTAGCGTGAATTTTTGGGATGGCTTTGTTGAGGTATGATAAACTTAGTGACTAGGAGTAATTACACTGTAATGAATATATCTACATTTGTTATCCAACAAAAAAAAAGAAAAAATGAATATATATGTATTATTAATAGAAAGAACTTATAAGATTATGTTTTTTTAGAATTTTTTGAAAGTTTGGCTAATTCTGAGGATATGTCTATTCCAAAGTAGACCTACAACCAGATATTTGTGTTTCTAGAGATTTCACTATTTGTTAATGATTTTGATTGGACTTCTTGAGACGCAAATTTGAAAGCAGAAATTATGGGAAACAGGTTTTGGCTACCACGCAAACCCATGGAGAAGCAGGGAAGAATTGGTTTCAGGTAAGAACTTTCTTATGGATGAATATTGTACTTCCTTACATGTTTAAACGAAGCTAGGAAGTTTATTTACCAGTGACACATTTTTCTGTTTAAGTTGATATTTATTTTCATGTTCCAACTTTAGAAAATAAAATCTCTTATGTTTGCCATACATTTTGTATGAACAAATATATGAATGAATAGAAAAAAGTAAATAACTGGATGCAATTATTATTACCTAAATTTCTAAGAATGAATGACCAATGTGTTTCAATGTTGATTTGAAACATCTTTGGATGAATTGGTAAATCCATAGAAGTCCCTTTTTTCGGATTCTCTAGCATTAGAAATGTTGATCAAAAGTCAATCTATTTATTGAAAACATTCAATTATCTTTTCCTTATTTACAGTCGAGCTTCAGACTATGGTTTGATGAATCAAATAACAACTATACCTTGCCACTTAATAATTAGATGTGTATAAATAATAAGTTCTGTATAAAATTGTTCATTTTATTTTTTTGAACATGTAATATATATATTTTTTTAATTTTTTTCCCTAATATTCACTTAACTTAATAAATTATTTAATTTATAATTCAATCTAGCCCGTATATTACACGGGCTATCAACTAGTATTTTATATTTTATAGATACAAGAATATCGGAATCAATTTAATAGTAGTATTATGTTAATAATATCGACTACTAATTAGTAAGTATATTTGAAGTAGTGGTGGGTTCGTGCCATTATCATTGGATACGATATCAATCCAACATGCATTGCAAAACTACCTTCCCTTTATAATATATACATGGAACCTATTCCACATTACACATTATTTGGAAGCATTATTTCAATTAACAGATTTATAATTGTCCATTAAATTATCTAAGCGTTGAGATTTATTGAAACAGGGGCCCAAGTCACAAGTAGGACTTACTGTCAGTGTAACTCTTTCATGCGGCCATATCATCTATCATCATACCCCTACTTTTTTTTGCTTTTTATTTGGTGCGGCCAATCAAAACGTTGTTGTTAATCGGAAAGAAGAAGTTGAACTAATGTGTGCTGTAAAGTAGGTCCCTATATATGAGGTAGTATCCATAAATGGGGCGCATTTAAAATTGCTAACATACCACTCATATATATATTAGTATGGTACCACACGACTGCTTCTCAAGACGCGGCCATACCTATATATATGCGAATATATATAAAACTCGATTTCGTTTTTATGTGATAATAAACTTCTTAAAGGTTATATGATACGGCATTGCTCCATCCAAATACCAAATTAAATGGAGTTCAATACTACATTAAATATAAGACCTATTACACCCACTGCATTGCAGGAGGAGGAGGGAGGGTGAAGAATAAGTAGAGAGAGAAGCCAAGTAACTTTTACACCGTGTTTGGAATATACGTACATAATCTCAAATCACTATAATATCTAAGCTTACAATATTTGATCCGAAGGTATAAGCATATATATATAATTATGTATTACATAGTCGAGTTATGACGACAGTTGAACTGTCGCTGTAGCTCATAATAGTTATGGTTACGATTTACCATTGCCATAGTCCGAAAAACTGTCATTATAATTGATTGTGTACTACACAATTATGTACATATATTTTTTTCATATATATATATATATTTATGATAAAGTAATACAAAGTAATTCATAACTTTTCATAAAATAAAAAAAAAATTAGAAAAGAAAGAATAAAAAATTTAATGTACGACAATTGAACTACTTGTTGTGTCCAAATGTTAAAGATAAACTAAGAAACGAGTGAAACCTTGCACCGCAATATAAGGCAAGTAAAGAGTGAGTGACTTTTTAGTCTCAATTAAATTACTAGTAGTACATTCTAAATCTATCCACGTCAAAAATTAAAACATAATATACATTACACCTAAAACACTATATATATGTATTTAAATTATATTTAAAATATTATATTCTATAAAAATTTTATTTAAAATAAATACTATATATTTTTTTAAAATCACAAAAAAAAAAATCCAATTTACCGATCCAATAAAAATGGGATCTATTAATTTGTCAAGAACTTAAACATCTTTTAGGGTATATTTGTCAAACAGAAATTCAACCAATAGAATCTTGCGACGTGGATAAGCACAGCGAAACACAAGACGCAAAACAATTCGGCGGTTGCAGTCCCGCGTTGGGAGAGAAGTCGCCTTCTCTTTTCCCCTGACATTCCACCTCTGTCAAAAAAATTTATAATTTATAATAATAATATATTCATACACATTTCTCTGTAAATACCCATTACCCATTATACCCTTCTTCTTCTCTTAAAGCCTCCACACTTCTACTCTTTCAACAAACTTGTATTTACAGATCCACCAGAAATTCTGATTTTTATTTATTTATTTTTCTATATAAAACCCAGAAAACACACAAGTTCTTTAGTCGCCCATTCATGGGTTGCCTCTAAGGTATGTCTTTCTTTTCTTTTTCTGGGAGTTCCATTTCTTTTTGTTGCCTCTTTACCATTATCTTGTTATTGGATCAGTTGAACAAGTCAACTCCACAGTATTTCTACTATCTTTGGATTTTAATGGGTTTTGATTCTTGTTTTATCAGTTTGTTTGAATTGTTGACGAATTGGTGCCAAGTTTATGCTCACTGATATGGGAAGATCTGTTAAATAGTTATGATGTCCAAGTGTTACTTCTGTTGTATATATATGCGAGTGCACATAAGTATGAAATACACATATTATCACAATAACAACTATTATTCGTCCATAATTAAGAAATTCAAAGTTTTTGGCATTATTGTTAAGTTTCTCTCAACTGTTTTAACTGTTTGAATCATTCCCTTTGTCGCCTACTTTAACTTGATTCAAGACCAAGTACAAAATTGTTTCATGTCAATTTTTTGTGAATCTATTCTGAAAATATGGTTACGGATCACTGTATATTTTAGAGGTTTCGTTTGTTTGTTGTGAATATTATTGTTGTAAAATTTGGAAACATTTGTTGCAGATTATTTATTTGATTACGAAGGAAATTGTTTGTCGGTTGGCATAACAAAAGATGCCTGGAATTGTTGCGGATGAAATTCATGAAGAAGGGGTAGTGAGTGAATTGAATGGAAATGGAAATTTGATTCCTTTTAAGGAGAATTTAGTTGCAAATAAGTCTACTAATAGTCCTTCGAGTCCGAAAAGTCCTCAGAATAAGATTGGATATGCAGTTGATGAAGCAGTCGACACCTCTATCGAGCATCTTTATGATAATGTATGTGAGATGCAGAGTTCTGATCACTCACCGTCTAGGCGTAGCTTTGGATCTGAAGGTGAAGAGTTTAGGATTGATTCAGAGTTGCGCCATCTTGTTGGAGGAGAGATGAGAGAAGTGGAGATAATGGAAGAGGAAGTAGGGGTGCAAAAGGCAGAAGATGATGATTGTGGTAGTGATTCTGGTTCTAAGAAGGAAAGCTTATCTGCTGGTAAGAAGTCTGGGAAGTTTAGTACTAAGTCCCTTTCACCTACAAATTCAAAGAAAGTTTCTCACTTGCAGTTGGAATCTGATGCAACATCAAGTCCTAACGGTAGAAGTCCTCAAGAGAAGGCTCCTTTAGATAAGCGTAATGATAAGAGTTCTAGGAAACCAACTGGTGGAGGCATCTCTACTAAGAAACAGAAGAACTTACCTATGAAAGGGATGAAGTCTCATAATGGAACCGAGGATCCATCTGAATCAGGTTTAGAAAATCCGGATCTTGGACCATTTTTGCTCAAGCAAGCAAGGGATTTGATTTCTTCAGGGGATAATCCTCATAAAAGCTCTTGAATTTGCTCTTCGAGCAGCAAAATCATTTGAAAAATGTGCTAATGGGAAGCCCAGTTTAGATGTGGTCATGTGTTTGCATGTGACTGCAGCAATTTACTGTAACTTAGGTCAGTACAGTGAGGCCATTCCTGTTCTTGAACACTCCATTGAGATTCTGGTAATTGAGGACGGTCAAGATCAGGCCCTTGCTAAATTTGCAGGTCATATGCAATTAGGAGATACTTATGCCATGTTGGGACAATTTGAGAATTCAATTATGTGTTACACAATGGGTTTGGAAGTCCAGAGACAAGTTTTGGGGGATGCAGATCCAAGAGTTGGCGAGACTTGCAGGTATTTGGCTGAAGCTCATGTTCAAACATTGCAATTTGATGAGGCAGAGAAGCTTTGTCGGATGGCTCTTGATATCCATAGAGAGAATAATTCACCTGCTTCTGTTGAAGAAGCAGCTGACAGGAGGCTCATGGGTCTTATATGCGAAACAAAGGGTGACCACGAAGCCGCTCTTGAGCATCTTGTTTTGGCAAGCATGGCCATGGTGGCCAATGGGCAAGAAAAGGAGGTTGCCGCTGTTGATTTAAGCATTGGAGACGCATACTTATCTTTGTCTAGGTATGATGAGGCTATTTTGCTTATCAAAAGGCACTCACAGCTTTCAAGTCCACCAAAGGGAAAACCATCCCACCATTTCCTCTGTTTTTGTTCGTTTGGCTGACCTGTATAACAAGACAGGACAATTAAGGGAATCAAAATCCTACTGCGAGAATGCCCTTCAAATTTACGAGAAGCCTAGTCCAGGAATCCCCCCGGAGGAGATTGCTAGTGGTCTCACTGATGTTTCTGCTATATATGAATCAATGAATGAGCTTGAACAGGCACTCAAGTTGCTGCAGAAGGCGTTAAAGATATACAATGATGCCCCTGGTCAGCAAAACACAATTGCTGGTATTGAAGCTCAGATGGGAGTCATGCACTACGTGTTAGGGAACTACAGTGAATCTTACACCTCCTTTAAGAATGCCATATTGAAGCTTCGGGCAAGTGGAGAGAAGAAATCTGCCTTTTTCGGGATTGCCCTTAACCAAATGGGCCTCACTTGCGTGCAACGCTATGCGATAAAGGAGGCTGCAGAATTGTTTGAAGAAGCAAGAAATGTTTTGGAACAAGAATACGGACCATATCATCCTGATACCCTTGGGGTGTACAGCAATCTTGCTGGCACTTATGACGCTATAGGAAGGTATGCCCTCTCTTTTATTCTTGTGTCCTATATAACTTTTCCCTGTTTTATAAACCCATTAGTGCTTGAGCATGTAACTCCATTGGCTATCCTTGTGTTTTAGACTCAAATTGTCTGTCGATCATGGTGCGTAAGATTTTAATTAAGGCTTTATATGAATAAATGGAGTTGACTTTTGAACAATACTAATAGCGTATGATGCAAATGATTTTTACACCAATGAGTTGAGTTAAATCTTAGTTTAATTTTTGGATTACCATACATAATGATGCCTGATTGCAATTTTAATTGTTTGACAGGTTGGATGATGCAATTGAAATTTTGGAATATGTTGTTGGGATGAGAGAGGAAAAGCTTGGGACAGCAAATCCAGATGTGGATGATGAAAAGAAGAGATTGGCAGAGCTATTGAAGGAAGCAGGCAGGGTTGGGAATAGAAGAGCCCGATCATTGGAGAATCTCCTCGATGCCAACCCTCCAACTATAAACGGTGATGGCATTAAGGTATGACAAGAATGATTTAGGGAGATGTTGTGTTATACTTTGGAACATATTTATATATACAAATGGAAAAGGAAAAAGCAAGTTACAGGGGGTGGGTGTGTTGATGATGTATCAGGTTGGAATAAGTACAGGCTTTAATTTGCTGTAATATTGGTATGCATGTATCATATTGTCTTGAGTAGCTGAGTTGCTATTTTCAATTACTCGACAATAATTGTGCGAGTGTGTTACTAAATTATAGAATCATTTGTAGTATATCATTTATTCAGGAAATTTGTGGTGCTACTTTTGCACAATTATTATTTCTACTGGTTCAACTTTCATTTGAGGAGAAACAATAGAATTGAGTTGTAATGTGTAAAAGTTGATATATATATATAAAATATTGGAAAGATGTAGTAGTGTAGTAGTTTTTGTGTCTTTATTCCCATGGTCTACTTCAAAATCGATCATACTTTTATAATCATAATATCTGTTGTATATATGCTTTCTTGACTTGTTGGACCGGACCCTCCCTCTCCCTCTCCGGATGTGTAGAGTAGATGTCATGCCGGATGGAAGAACTCTGGCTGCACTGTACTGCAGAACCGCAAGTATATACTCTTATGCCTCCTAAAATAATATTTCTTTTCAACCATTGATTCGGAAATTATAAAAAAGAATTGGATTATGTGCAAGTAAGTGGACTGCGTTATTGATTAAACAATACTTTCGACTTGTACAATTTTATATCATTTATATTGTAATGTCAAATATTAAATAACGTTAATAGAAAAATAGTTTTTTTTATTTATGATTATATATCATATTATATTATATTGATTTTTTTGATAATACTGATTCGAAAATTGAATAATTTTGGCAGCAGGTCACTAAATCTCTCCATCATATATATATATATATATATATATGATAACTCCGTCGAGATTGAGAATAAGCAACTGCGGGAGAATGTTAACAATCGAGGCATGTTATAACTCTAATACTTGAAATAAACAAAGAGTTATTACCTGTAATGTAATTTAGTGTATAATTGTTTGTGTATTTAACTTATTCACGCCATCTCAATAAGCCCAATACTACTTAACTTAGATGAGTTTTAATTTATTTTAAAATGGAAAGTCAAAATTAATTTGAACTGCACAACCTTCATAAGTGAACAAAATTTAATTTCAGGAAGTCAAATTAGAAAAAAATAATCACAAGTCAATTAGGACGAATTCTTTAGAATGTTAAGACTTCTAATTAGAGTATACTATCACCGGGCACGGATTCACCAAAGTATGCGGAGTTCACCTAAAATTTGTCCGCCTTGCCATGCTCGATGTTTCAACAAGATTAAACAAAAGGGTAAATAATTAAAGGGTTTGGTAAAATAATCGTCTACAACAAACAAGCACTACAGTACTACTCTACATTTTAGGAATTAACTACTTATCCAATTAGTTAATGACAAACTGTGAAATATCTTGTTTAAAAAGTGAATTTAGGAGTATATTATATACCATAAGCTTGTGTTTGTTTTAAAGGGTTGCGCAAGAGCACTGGGAAAAAGAAGATAGACTACCAAACAAATTTTATCCAATCAACTCTTAAATATAATATCCATTATTAAAGTTGTCATTATTACCCAATTATCGTCAACAAACTGTTGAGTCGTTACATAATATCTTATCTCTTGAAATTTGTAAATAGTCACAGGGTTAAAGAATTCCTACCTTTTGTTTTATACATGAATTAAAATTTAATTGATTAATATTAATATATAGGACCAATAGCTCACAAGATGTGCAGTAGTCACAAAAGGCACATGACCATAAAGCACTGGGTGTGTTTATGAATGCTAGTTGATACAGAGAAAAGCTTCAAAAGTTCAGAAGCCAAGGATCAAAGGGAATATAGATTCTTTTGACTGGTACGAATAGTAATATTAAAAAGAGCAAAGGCAGAATTTATACTTTCTACTATAGTAATAATATAGTGTAAATATAAATACATTTATCTTATAGTTGTAATGTATCTAAACAAATTCACATGAATTAGGATGCAAAAATAAAATTATTTTGTTATTCGTTAGAGTATTTTAGGCTAAACGTGGAAATCCTAGGTTCATTTGGGTTACATTAAATAAGCAACTATAACCACACAAACAAAAAAACATATCAAGTCTTATCTTTTTACAAGCAAATGCTAAAAATTTTGCTTGAAGCAGGTTGAGGTCACTTACTTTGCCACTAGTCTAAAAATAATATTCACATACTTGTAATGCACATACCAGTAAACTCTCACCGCTACCCCCTACAATGTATATTCATTTGTTTTTCTTTGTAAAATTTGATCATCGCGCAACAATCTACCATCTTTTTATTATATTTTAATTTATTAATTGTACATACACATTTATTATTAAAAAATTAAATAATCCCGCCGCAACGTGCGAGTTTGTATCTAATAACTTACTTCAATCACACGATCCTCCGGTATACTCCCATAATAATTAATTAGATATATCTATATACATACTCAAATTATACATCCAAAGACACATAAAATATAAAATAATAGTAAATATGGAGAGAAAAAATATTATAAAGAGAAAAAAGAGAAATATTTTACTACTATTTTAGACTTACGTATGTATTTGGATGTAGAATTTTAGTGTGTTCCTATATATCTTAAGAGTAATGCTACAGACAAATTATTCTACAAATATTTTATAAATTGTTGATGTAACATACTTCACCTCCAACATATTGATCAACAAATTGCTTTAATGTAGTCTTCGACCTTACATAAAAAACTGAGATAGAACTACATTAATAATTTATAAAAAAATAATTTGTGTTCGTAACATTATTCATATCCTAATTACTAAACCAAGGGAAAAACAAGTATAAGCATTCAGTAGTAAAAAAGAGTTAAAGGTCAACAAACCATAAAAGCCCATAATAAAGCTTAAGTTTCAACTTTGGTCAAGGATAATAGTAAAGTCCAATAGGCCCGCATCAAATACAAACAAAGTCCAGTGGGTCAAAAAGCATTGCCGTTGCCGTAATAATTAGGGCGGATTGGGATTCGGTACAGCTCGTTAAGTCTTTACTCAGCACAGGCCACAGGCACCGCATCATCGCTTTCCATTCCAAAATTGTAGACTTTTCCCTGCCAATAATATCCCTCTTCTTCCCGACGATACTCTAATAAAAACCCCGCTTTTTTCTGTGTGTGTATGTATGTAGAATGTAGATCATCAATCTGTTTATTTATTACTTATATTACTAGTATTGAGAAATGGAAGCCAAGTCTGCAAATTCTCCAACAGTCTATGCCGATCAACTAGTTGTAAGTTACAGTCCTATTACCTACTTTAATTTATTATTTTTTTTATTCGTAAAATACATATATGAATGTATACTCAATATTGGTTGGTTTTGTGTTCGTAAATTAGGTTCCAGGAGATGTGGTATTGGATCTCTCTACCATGACCAGCCAAGCCATTAAGCTCGGTGGCAGTCTACGTCAGGTTTCGTTTCCTCCCTCTCTTTTAGGGTTTTCTTTTCTTCTTTAGATTTGATTGTTCTATTTTACAGTGTATTATTTTAATTGAAAATTCATTATCTTGAGCAGTTTGCCTTGTGCTTTTGGGAAGATAGACTGCCTGATATTTAAATTACTTGATACTCATCTCTTTCACAAAAATAATCCATTTGCTAAAAAGAAAAGAATTATCTTTTTAATTTTATTTGTAGTAGTTTTAAATAACATAATTTCATCTTGTTTGTCATCATAATTTTATTATCCCGACACCGCTACTACACTAAATATGGAACCAAAGTATGTCCTGAATATTTAAATTTTTTATAAATGGGACTCTGAGTAAAGCCTAGAAAAGGGAATTAAATGAATATATAATCCTATTATTATGTATATTTCAACTTCTTATAATATCAGTTAAAATAATCTTTACATTATATTCATTTAAGTTTTTAACTTTTTCACCCCTCAGAAAAGAAAAGGAACAAATGTTCTCCTTTCCACGTCCCATTTACAAAATTTGTAAACATTAAGGATGTATTTTTTTTATGCTTACCCCCAAATAATAAGTTGTAATTATGAGTACAAAATTGAGAATATTGTGTCATTTAATACTACTATCAATAAAAGGATGATCTTTTGTGAAACAAAAAAAAATATTGGCAAATGAGACTCTTTTTGTGGAACGAAGGGAGTATTATGTTAAATTTAACTTAGAGCTGGCCTCTTGGAAGGAAAATACTCATTTTTTGAGGCTGTTAGCTTGATTCTCAGGTTGAAACAATTAAAATATCTAAAATTTATGCAGTATATTGAAAATGCTTCGCTTACTTCATGCTTCCTTCAAGTGAGTCTATCCTTCTTGACGAGAGAAGAAGAGAAAGGAGAGTAGATATATAATAAAGCAAGTGATTAGATATAAAGGGAAGGCAAATGCAACTATTTAATTTCTTTCAAAATCATCCCAATTGGAGGCAATATTACAAGTTGTGGGTTTTGAGAAAGCTTTAGTTCCCTATTTATCATATTCTTCCTTACTTTCCTCTGTGAGTGAACCTAACCAAGGGATGGTAGCATTCTTAGGAATTTAGTTTGGCTTCTTTTCTTTTTCAAAATATTTTTTTCCGAGCAAAATGTTAAGAAGAGGTGGTTTATATTAAGTTCAACATTAGGAGCAAGACCAGTTTAGTAGATAAAGATAAAATCTCTGTCATTGTTCTGATGAAGATAATTATTATGTTTTGACATTGATTGTTATAGCCTTGACCGAAAATAATTGGAAATTTGTAATGTATGCGCTCTCGATCACTAGTTGGCTTTCATATCATGTTGTGTTCATTTTTATTTTATAGCTTTCATATGGGGGTGTGTATTTTTATTTGTATAGCGTATAAACCGGTTCTTACATGACAGCCAAGCCAGGCTCTGCTCAGTACTAGTTTCCTTTCTCGTAGTCTGAGCTGGGGACATCTTTCGTCTAATCTTTTATTTGATAATCTGTCTAGTGTCCCCTTAATGTAATCAGTTATCGTCAGTTATTGTGCTTTTATAAGTATTATGTTTTGTAGGACTGTGATGCAATAACTGTCATTAAGGCTGGGAAGCTGAGGTTCTCAAAGCCAAACAAATACTGGGTAGAAAGCTCTCAGAAACGGGTTAGTTCTGTACTCCAGCTGTTACTTGAGCTATTAAAATTTGGATAGGAATGAATAAAAGCACCATTTTCTTGATTGATAATCTAGTTCAGTTCTCAATTTGATCTGCTCTAGTGCATGTTCACATGTAAAAAGTAGATATGTTTCAAGATTATAGCATATTCTGCAAACACGTGCGCTGGGATTTTTTTTGATTGTTAATAGAAACAAAGGACAAATACATTGGTATTTGACTATTAAATGAAATTGTCATATGGCATGTAAGTAACTAATAGTTTTCCTTTTTTTTTTTTTTTTTTTTGGGGGGGTATAATGCGTAAGTCTACATGTACAATATGATATTAATTCTTATTTCCATTTGTGTGAACTTGATATAAAAAAAAGTAGGATCTAAGAATTTGTTCTATATATTATGTTGTGGCCACATTTTGTAGGACATGGAACCTTCTAAAACTTAAAACTCTCATATGAGCTTCCAAGAAATGTGTCATGTTAAATTAGCATAACTTGTAATATTGATATTGAGGCGTATTGTTATTAAAGTACAATTTCAATTTATTAATAGGAAATTAAAACTTTGTCCTAGTTCCTGGCATGTCATTTGAGGTATGTGTACTTGCTGTAAATTTGGACAAACAATGATGTGTGGGCTTTAGGTAGGCATTTGATAAGCAGAGAATGCCCACAAAGGACCTACATACATTTTTATCATGATTTGGAACAATAATAACTAATCAAAAAATAAAAGTTAGATGCATTCCTATTGTGGGCTAGATGTAAATTTATAACACCATTAATTGGATCTAGTCCTGGCCTAGGTAGAGTCAAAAGAAGAAAAAGAATCTCTGCAGCAAATCCTGAATAATTGGTATACAATTTTTTATTTGAGCTTGATTGTATACAAAACATAAAAGGATACCTTTTTGTCTAAATTTCAGCTAATTGCTGAGCTTGAGATTTTGATATTGTTTTTCTTATTCTAAGAAGGTAATAATAACGTTGTTAACAGTTTTAATAATATACACACACACAGATATTTATATATATATATATATATATATATATATATACACACACACACACACACACACACATATATGGGATTGATTCATAGCTAACATTGTCAATTTAAGGTTAGCCTTGCAACAAATCTTGAGTGTCCACACAAATATTATATATACACACATATATATGCCACCGAATTATTCTAAACTTATAAATATTCTTTATTTTTTCTTAGCCATTATTTTGATCTGATTTTTTTTACAGTATGTACCTTCCGTGGGGGATAATGTTCTTGGAGTCGTGGTGGATACTAAAGCAGATGTAAGCGCTTTTAAGTATTTCTTGATACTATCTTAAAGAGGGAGTCTTTTGTTGCAGTTAAATTTTCCTTTATTTTTTTAACCGAATTTTAAAAAGAATAGGGTGAGTGGGTGTGTCTTGGCCAAAAATTTCCCTTTTTATTGTTATACATTGTAAAACTCTAGTTTGTGCATCTCTGACTGCATCACTTGTAGTGCTTGTTTGTATACTCTATTAATGCAGTGAACAAATCATGCTGATACTGCTCAATCAAGAGTGGTTCAAAATATTTTTTTTAATAACTAACGATGAATGACACAAGATACTGTTCAAGATTGAGCAGGGATCATGGACTGGATCATAACTTTGATCTGAAACCTAAACTATGGTCTCTCATTAACTAGTATAAAAGTTCTACCTTCTTTTGTTTATTCTTTACCTTGATTAATTTTTCAGAGTATATAGTAGTTGTATTAATTCTATCAAATTTTGGTGGCGAAGAAATGGACATAATAAAGAAGGTAGGTTTGTTATTGTAGAATTTGACTCGTCCCAAATTCATTTCAGATACAAACTCTAATCTTATAACTGATAGTTGGACTATACCATGAAGTTTCGATTTGTTTTCTAAACCCCTAGCGCCTGTCACAAGAGAACTAGGATTAAGCTTTTGAATGCACCTGCATACAAGAACAGTACCTGGTGAGATTTCATCCCTACCTCAGCCTGAGTTTCTTTTCTTTTTTTCCTTTTTTTTTTGGGGGGGGGGGGTGGTGGTGTTGGGTTGGGGGGTTGTTGTAAGTAACCCGATCAAATCGGTGGTGATGACCTTTATTCTGCTCATAATTAAGAGTCTGAATCTCTCAAAGCCTCTACAAAATACATGTATTATATTAATTATAAAGAGCACTAAGCTGCTTAATCCAAGTATAGACAGGGTTCACAAAGATCCACAACACCCATCTAACAAGCTCTCCTAACACTTTACAAAGGTCTGTGTTATCACTCTAAGAGGGAAAAGCATGAAGAGAAAATCAATTAAGATTTTGATATATTTGCAAAGCCTTGTTTGCAGATGTGTGTGATGTGTTTTTAAACAAGCAAGGCTAGCTCATATTTGTTTCTATAGTGTCCTGCTGTATGCTAATTGCGGTCTTCGTTGTTCAAGGTGTGTTTGGCGAGTGTGGGGGTGCCTTTTGGGTGATTAGGAGTTGTTCTTGCTAGGTTTCTAGCCTTTGATAGAAAGGAGGAAAGGTGCATCGGAAGTGTTCCTGTTATGTTGTTCTTTTAGGGGTGTGGACATCGCTAAATCTTCTCTTCTTTTCAGCTTTTATGGGACTGTATCACTTTTGATGCTCGCTATGGGTGTCAGTGGTGGGGCTTTTCGGAGACTTCTACCTTGGATTACAAAGGGATTGGAGGGGAGGCCTTGTTTTTTTTTCTTCTTTTTTTGGGGGTTGTGTAGTTTTTCACCTTTTTTGTATCCTCCATTTTCGTGCTCTCATTTCTAATAATCTTATTCTTTTATCTTAAAAAAATGAATCACGATTCACTCAGATTTTCTTTCAAAAGCAATTTAGGACTCTCCGCCTACTATCGATGCCAAGTATTATTGGATAATGTTTATTAAATAGGTATTATGAGAAGGTATCAACTTTGGAGCCATTTCCAATGTGTCACTATCATATTGTGATACTTCATATTCCAATTTGATTGTATTTATCAAATATATCCTCTTTATTTCTATCTTTGAGGAAAAAGTTCTAATAATTTGACTTCAGATGCAAGGATTGCCAGTTTTAGTTTTATCTACTAATGCATGAATCACAATGTATACCTCATAATGCATTCTTTCATGACACCTTTGATAATATGCACTTGAGGTTTTTCCTTGATTAGTTCATATTGCCTTCTGCTTACCCTCTTCTATAATATATGCTCGTGGTTGTTCTACAAAAGAGGAAAGTTAATTTGTTATTCATTTTTTAACATGAAGGAAACATGTACATGAGCTCGGGTGGTGCATAAGTCTATCATTGTACTGGGTTTAATTCTTTGTTTTTTACACTGGTCTGGTCCTCTGTTTCCATAGCAGAAGAAACCAAGCTCCAAGGAAAATTGATGAAGTGCATAATCTGAAGTTCACATATAATCCTTTATGGTGGAAAAAAGTTCATCATTTAATAAGTTATAAAAAGCTTACTTGCTAGTCTCATATCTATTAACCAGATGCATTGTGCTGAATTAAATCCAGCATTTATTTATTTACAGATATTTAGCTAATTACGTCAATTAATTAATAGTATATTTATTTGTATGATGTTTTGACTTTAGCGTCCTTGTCAACTAGCAATTTATATCATGTTTAATATTCATGTATTTTTTAGGCATATTGTTCTCTACACTTCTAAATTTTAGGGTTGAGGATAATTAAAATTAGCTTCAGTCATTATATATTGAACCAAATTATATATATAGGGAAAATGTAGAATAAGGCAGCTTGGCTAAGGCTTGCCTTGTATATACGTTCTCATTTTATAACTATATTCCCGTGAAACACTTTACCAGTTGAACTTCCCTTTGGATTATAATATGTTTGCTTTGTATGTTCCTACATATGCCTGTGGCCTTGTGCTGTCAGATGGAACATGTTATTTTCTCTCGGTTTGTATAGAAATTTGGGGGTCACGTATTCATATATGTTTTTTTCCCATTTATATGCAGAACTTTCTCGTGGACATAAAGGGACCTGCATTGGCATTTCTACCTGTTCTCGCATTTGAGGGAGGAACTAGGAGAAACATACCTAAGTTTGAGGTGCAATACCTGTGTCTTGTTTCTTTTTTTTCTTTTTTTTTCCATTTTTCTCCCTTTTTCCCCCCTGCAGTTTATTATAAGATAGTATTATTCCATTTGTTTTCCTTCTTCTGATTTTATTTTGATACACGTTAAAAGCTTCACAATAATGACTTGAATTGTTTTTTCGTTTACCTCTAATTAGATTCTGAAATCTAACCTATCAAATAGCAAAAATCTACTTCAATGTAGTTGAACGTGTATTCCAAAATTCAAATTTCTTGCCTACTGCTGAAGATGACTGTTAGCCACATTTTGGGACTCCTTTGCTGCTTCTTACATTTTAAAGCTCATTGAAGATGTCTTATGTCATTTGGCTTAGGTTTTGTGTTGCAGGTAGGTACTTTGCTCTATGTTCGCATTGTCAAGGCAAATGCTGGCATGAACCCTGAACTAGCATGCATGGATGGTCAGTTATAACCCTTTAACTACATCATCAATCCATGATCATCTTGCCTATGTTGGCTTCTGTAATATAACTTAATCTAAGGAATATAAAGGATCCTTAGGACCTATAATTGCATAACACTTCAACCTTCTGTTTTATAGCCAGTGGGAAAGCAGCAGAATTTGGACCACTTAAAGATGGCTACATGTTTGAATCATCAACTGGTCTTTCACGAATGTGAGATATTCGGTCTCCTTAGCTAATTCTTGAACATGCAGATATCCGCAACTTCAAGTGAATTTGAATGCATTATGCATATAAAGTGGTGTTAAAGTTTGATGTTTTCTTTATGCTACAATAATTAACATCTGATTATCACTTTCTAGGCTGCTGAGTTCCCCGGCTTGTTCAGTTCTTGAAGCTCTTGGAAAGAAGCTCTCCTTTGAGATTGCTGTTGGTTTAAATGGTCGAGTTTGGGTATTAATCTAATTAAACAGTAGCACACCTCTTTGCTGCTTGGAATCGAGTAATTTTTAGTTTTTAACAACCATCATAAGCATTATGTTACTTTATAATAGAATCATATGAATAGTGGTATTTGAATTCTGTCTTGATTTTCTTCTCTATTGCTTTAGGTGAAGGCTGCATCTCCGTCAACAGTTATCCTCGTCGCAAATGCAATCACGAATTCAGAGTCTCTGAGTGGGGTACAACAAAAAATTATGGTAGACAAACTGCTCCAGAGAATGCAGTAGTGAAGCTTGTCCAAGTCATTATGAGGGGCAAGATTCTAATTTTGGTTCTCTCTCCCTTACATCCATCCATCCATCCATCCTAACCCTTCCTTTTTCTATATGTTATGATATTATTTATTTGTTTCATCGCTATAATTTCGTACTTTGTTCTTTAACTTCTCTGGAATTGAATTTGTGAACATTTTCTTACAAGGAAGGCTGTAAGATAACTCTGAAGAAAATACTACAATATTTAAACTGTGATGTGTAGAAGCATATCCGTTCAAGTTCATGAGTGTTGCTTATAGCCAGGAGCCAGCCACTTTGTAAATAATATCTGCAAATCAATAGCCATTTTTTTTTTTGGTATTTGATTTTGCATTTGATCTCTAGGGTTTTGATCTAACAAGTAGTATTATTTTTCATACACAAATGCATATTCAATCTTAATTAAATTGTTAGTTTCGAAAAATCTTATCATGACTGATGTATTTATTCATAATATCCCATTAAGTATTAGAATAACTTTTCTTTTGATAAATGTTGTTTGGATTACTTCACTACGTGTTCAAGTAACTTACCGGCCAGGCCATACTATTGAGATGTTTACTTCTTGCATAGGGATCATCCTTATTTAGAGGGTACATTTGAAATGAATATGAATTAAAGTAAGCAACAGATATGGTAATTACTACTCCTTCCGTCTCTAATTATTTGACGTTTTAGAGGTGGACACAAGAATTAAAATAATAATTATAAAACATTAAATATAATACTCAATTGTCTATAATACTCTTAAATATTTTGCTGGGATAAATACAATTTTGTTAGGATAAAGAGAAAGAAAGAGTTTAATGAGGGGTAATTTTGGAAAAATTGTCATTAATTCTCTTAGATTTGAACAAACGTCAAATAATTAGGGATAAATAAAAAATTCTAAAATATCAAATAATTAGGGACAGAGGGAGTAGTTTTTTTTTTTTTGATATTTATCTGTAATTAATTTGTATGGAATTTGAATTGTAGCAATTTTTATAATTATCTTAAAGAAGAAAAAAATGTTTCCTTCCCGACAATATTGCTATTTGCTACAAGGAGAAATTTATTTAACTAACATATTTATGAAAAAAGATAAATCATTTTTAAATAAAGTTCTTGGGCCTTAATATTTAATTTAATAGTAGTAGTATTCCAACAAAGTTTTTTTCCTTTTTTGAAAATTAAAAAGTTCAAAATACTATGTTTTATATGAATATGACTAGAGGACGAGGAGAAGTTGTTTTATTGGAGTGCGTGCGTGCGTGCGTGCGTTCGTGCTTGGAGATTAGCAAAAACCACCTCTGCTTTTCATCCTTTCTGACATCAACGTCGTCGTCTTCTTCTTCTTCTTCTTCTTCCGTAAGCTTCACCGATCAATGCTCCTCTTACAACTACTACTATTATCTATTCTTAGCTGATTCATCCAGCTGCTTTCTCAACTTGGCTAATAACCTATTCTTGTTTCCTTTTTTCTCTTTTTATTATATGCGCGTCAGGTAGAATAGAATAGACCGAAACAATGGCGACTCAATCCGGTCCTCCTCCAAATTCAACTGACGGAACCCCCCAAAACCCGGGTCTATTTTCTCTCTCTCTTTCTCCTTCCAATTGACTGCTATTTGATTTCTGGGAAAACTAGAAAACAGTTTGATTCCGGATAGATAGATGAAAATTCGACACATACAATTCAGTATTTTGAGCTGTAATTAAATTTAGTTTTTAGTAGTGTTTATAGTTCATACTAACTTATTTATTCTATAGTTATATGCATTTTTCTTCTTTTTAGTAGATATAGTCTATAATTGCCACCTCTTTCCCTAATTTTGACATAAAGGGCGGTGACAGTCTTGAGTTGGATTGCTAAATTTTTACTGAAAAGAAAATGCTATTCATAAAAGTCGGTGTAGATGGATCAAGTATTTAGTTATTTATTTTTTGGATAAGTAAGTAATTCAGTGGATCAAGGAATCCAGCCATACACAAGTTTAGCTTAACTTCACAGAAAACAAAACTCAGCCAGGAGTAGCCAAAAATAGCTACATCATACTCCCACTGTAAAACTCGCCTAAGATATCCAACAAAAGATACAACTTAACCAGGATAAGTCTCATTCTGCCAAAAGAAAAGCAAACTCAACTCAGGGTAGGAGATGTCCAGCTGATCTCTGCGTTTCCTCGAACTTCCGGTTATTGAGTAGTTATCTTCTGCAAATTAATTTAACAATCGATAACCAACTGCCTAAAGTTAATTGATTTAAGTGTTTCTTTCCATGTTGATGCTCCAAACTAAAGGGAGTATGAACTAAAAAATTATCTATCTAGCTTACGTTATGAATCTCGCTTGAGTTTTCTTATAAAAAGCAGAATGACTACTGACTACTCCTAGCTCGACAAAAATCTTAAAAGCACTATGTGATTTAGTTATCTTCCTATTGAAATGTAGCAAATCCAGGTTAGACATGAATAGCACCAAAAGTGAATGTAAAACCAGCTGATGTTTCTCACTTAGCTCAGGTCCACAAGTTGAGGGTATGGGCTCTATTATCGAATTCCACTTTTGTTTACATGGCGCTGATGTTATATTTGGTTAATCTGCATATTCTCTTGTTTGTACTAAGTTCTATGAAATATCTCATTATATTTCCAAAGTTAGTGTCCTGAATGAACTTGCGTAAGTATATTAATACCTGATAACATGGAGCTACTCCATGAGTACTTTTTCCTTCATTTTGTACTTGAAGAAATGCTCTTACTTTGCCAAACAATTTTTTTTCTTGATCACAGTTTCACAGGTTGCACAACCAATAATTGAGGATCGTCAAGATGCTAAGGATATATCTCCACAATCCGTGTTTGTGAACTCAGAACCAATGCGTGAGGATCAAGTGCAGAATGCTGTAAAATTCCTTTCACACCCAAAAGTTAAGGGATCACCCGTCATTTACAGACGTTCTTTTCTTGAGAGGAAGGGCCTCACAAAAGAGGAGATAGATGAAGCCTTTCGCCGTGTGCCTGTATTCTTCTTCTTTATTTACACAACTTATTCAGCCCACTTCTTAAATGCGTTTTCATTAATATCACACGATTGAAACATCATCAGTATTTTTGATAATTAATGCAATTCATAAATGTGAGGATGCATGTTTGAGTATTCAATTCTCTGATATTTTGTATATATGGCAGGATCCAACACCAACTGTAGGGCAGCCAGCTGTTGCAAACCATGGTAATCGTTATTGTTTCAGAATTGAGATTTCCTTTAATGCTAATCATTCAAAAGCTTTTAGGATTGAAAAATGGCTAGATAATCTGTCTTTTTAATTGTGGTTGTATCTACTATGACATGTTGACAACAGATGGGCAATTGAGTTCCTCATCAAATATGCACCGGCAAGCTCTGCAACCTGCAGCAGCTGTTCCCACTGCTGCCATTTCTAAAGTAGGAACCGTGGCACAATCCTGGTTAGGCTGGCAACAAATTCTTCTTGCCGTAGGTTTAATGGCTATATCAGGAGCCGGAACAGCTGTATTTTTCAAGGTACCAGAAAAGGACTTTTTTTAATGGAGCCAATAAATTCCATAGTTATATGGCTAAAGTCTTGTCTTTATATATTCTGCTCTTGTTGGTATTGTATTGTACAATTCTTATAGTTATATGCAGGTTGCACTGTTTTCTGATCTCTTTTGTCTTTGTTTCTATTTCTGTTTTTCTTTTCATGAATAAGAGAAGTAATTTTAAAGTGAATTAATAGTCAGATGACGCCTCTTTGTTTCAGAATTCTATCGTTCCTAGGTTAAAGTCTTGGATTCGCAAGGTTGTATTAGAAGAAGATGGGGATATTGTGAAGAAAACAAACTCAAAACCAAGTTTGGAAGAAGAAGCTGCTTCTTCTGCAAAAGCTGCTGCTGCAGCCGCTGCTGATGTGGCACGGGCAAGCCAGGAAATATTAATTTATAAAACTGGAGGTGGGTTTTATTGAGCATTAATCAGTTTGCCAATTGGATTTCCAGCTTAAGTACTTTATCTTCTTTTTCCCTTTCAATGTTTTCTTTCTCTCTTTCATGTCTTTTAATGAATGATGCATAGATAACAACCTGCATTGCTGACATATCTTTGTCCATGCAGAGAAGAGATACTTTGAGGAACTTTTGAGTCTGTTAGATGTGCAAGTACAGGAAATGAAATCGATGAGTAATGGCATAAAAAACTTGGAAGGTAGTTTAAAATCCCTGTTTCTAAGATGCTTTTCTCTGTTGTTATCTTCAAATTTGGGTATTGACTGTACCCAACAGCTTAACTCTTTTGTGTCTTCTCACTTGCCATCTTGTATTTCAAGTAACTGTGCGTTTAGACGTTTACAGAATTATCATTTTTTTAGGATCTGTTCATGTAAAGATGCTAATAATTCCACATGTACATTACTTAAAAATAAAATAAAACAAAAGATGCACATGGGCAACAAGCACACAGTGTTTCACTTCAACTGCTTGCACTCTACTTTGTTAACTCAAGCAACCACTTGTGTGGCTCTTCTTTCAGCTTCTCTAATTCTTCTAGAAAATACGGGTTGGGCTCGAGTTCCTTTTTCTATAGATGCTATTTATATGATTTAGAGAGAATAAGAGATGCATGATCTTAATTACCGAAAAAGAGATGTTTGTTTTTAATAACTGGAAAAGAGATGCATGATCTTCATTTGTTGATCAGTTGTTAGCAGGTATCTTGAATGTCTGAGTATTACCAGCTGCTAGTAAAACTTAAAAGCACATAGTGGATGACCTTGTTTAAGATAACTGCTATGAGTCATTGCATTGGTGCTAAACATTGCATCATTAGTAAAATAGTACCTCCCCCCTCTCTTTGTTCTATCCGTGTTTTTTCCCTGCAAATATAGTTTTACATATTTTGTGGATGACATAATACATATATATATATAGTTATGTTGTATACTTTTATCTACTGCTTAAGCAGAATTGTGAGCGCCTAGAGGCCTCAATATCTTGAATTATGCGGAGGCAACCTATTAGTATATTGCCTTATTTCTCCTAGTTTTCTGAGATTAATACGTAGTCTTTCAGCCACAAAAGTCAATTGGTAATTGTGGAGGGAAGCTGGTGACTATTGATGCGTGCATTTTTCAGAAATTAGATACACTTAAAACTTAGTGGCTCTTTCTTGTTGTTAGTTTTTTGTTTTATTCTGGCTATTGTAAAAAAAATCATTCTTGGCAGGAATGTATTTTCTAATCTAATTCTGTACAACTGTCAGTAAAAAGCGGTATATCCAGGCAAGAAGATAATAGAGCCTCGGTTTCTAGTTCAAAGGTAAGTTAAGTATTAGCATAACTTCAAAGTGCTTTAGAAATTAAATGATGAATTGCAGCTGACATTCTCTTGTCTGTTGTTGAGTTTTTAATTTGAATTTTTTATGTATTGCAAAAGATTTTCCAGCCATCATACACAAACGGCAAGACAGAGTTTGATTTGCGCTCAGGTTTTTCTTCACAGATCAATTTCTGATTATGACCCAATTTTTAATGCTTTATATATCTATAACATATGCATAATTTTGTTTGTTACAGCGAGATCTTTGTCAACGCCTGCATCTGTGGAACCATCTGTTGCACCTCACCCAAAATCCTATTATGAGGTGACTTTCTTCACAACTCACTAGTGTAATCCCTCTTTATAAATATGTATTCCTATGTCCAAATGGTGTGTGAGATGTATTAGTGGGTGCTGCGACTAAGAACATGATAACATTACCATACATGGAAAGAAAATTCGCATATGCGCTAGTACTTTTAATTTGATAATCTGACTGTTCAGTGTGTAATGCTAGAAAAATACGGTTCCCTTTTCTGATAATTCAAATCTTGTTGCAGATTATGGCTATGGTTCAAAGAGGAGAGAAACCTTCTAATATAAGAGTAATTCCGTTTTTTGTGCTATTTTTGTGAATTTCTACTTGATTTTCTGGTTTACTGCCGACTCTGTTCTGACCTTGATTTATGTCAGGAAATCAATGATCTACCACCTAATCCTAATCAGCCAGTACCTAATCCTCGTGTAGCACCCAGGCCCAAGGTTTGTTATTTAAGATTTTTTATGTATCTGATTTACAATTTTCAGCAGCAAGTTCATTGCACCAACTGGAATGTTTTCCAACATCATTTTCCCTAGACCTTCACTAGCATCACATAATTAAGTGCATCTGATCTGTCTAGGTCACCCACAGGCCATAGCATAGTCTCCCACTTAACTACCTTATCCCCAGTGTAGTAACCCGGTCCCACATCAGAAAATCTTAGTTGGATTGGTATGAATATAAAGTCTTAACAACTAGAGTACCGATAACTTGTCATAATTTTTGGGTGGGCTCATGGTGGGCGAAGATTACCCAACTGGTTCTCTTTTGTGTGGATTGAGCTTTGGACTTTGGGCATTACAGATGGTAGCAGAGCATAGCCCTAGCTAGGTGGGGAATTAAATGCTATGCGAGGCTAAGCGCTACACCTTATGGGTAGGTGGGAATCTAAAACTTGTAGGAGCCGAGCCACCTCTAGAATCCTGCACTACCAAGGGTTGATTCTGAGGACTATGCGGAGTTTGATGAGGACGTCAAGGCTTTAAGTGGGGGCAGATTGTAAAATTCCAGTTCCACACTGGAACATGTGGGTGTGGATTAGATTGGTATGTGTATAAGGTGTTTATCTACAACTAAGAGTACTAATTACTTGTCAATTGTCATGAGGTAGGCATGTGGTGTGGGTGTGGATTAGATTGGTATGTGTATAAGGTGTTTTTCTACAACTAAGAGTACTAATTACTTGTCAATTGTCATGAGGTAAGCATGTGGTGCTCTTGGGATGTGGATTGTGGTTTAGACTTGGTTCGTCATACGGAAAAGTGGCAGTTTTCACACTTGCCATCTGAGGCCTTTTCCTATTGCACCAATTAATGGCACCGAGTGACATTCCAATCTCCCCACAGATTTTTTTTCAAGTATTAAATGCCTGTCATATGCCAAACGTGCTCCATGTAAGTTCTAGAAAATATGATTCCAGAACCTATACCAAGAGTTACCAAGAGTTGTGCCCTGTAATTTTGCCATCTTGATTTAAAAATGATCCTTTTTTTAGTTGCCAATGCAACAATAATTTGACTGCATTAAGATAAAAGATTCTGCTTGCATGTATATTAGAAATTGCTGCTCAGCTGGTTACTTACCTGTATTTTCCCTCTGCGGAGTAGCCTTGGGAGGTTGGTCAGGTGCAGAATAGTTGGAACCATGTTCCTCAGTCTCAAGATAATGGACTTACGAATAATCAGTTGTTCATTGCCTTGGCGGCAGCAAAAAAATGTCAGAATCAATGAAATTGAATCTGGTGATGAATATAAGTCTGGATCTTCTGGTGTTCCAACCACTGATCGACCCATTCAGCGCTCGTGGGTTCCTCCCCAGCCACCTCCTGTTGCAATGGCAGAAGCAGCTGCAGCAATCTGGCAGCCAAAAAAATCCGCATTTCAGAGTGAACCATTAGCAGATGATCAGTTGTTCTTGGCTGGTTCTTCAGAAATATCTGAATCGGGAGGTTTAACAGAGGCTGATGGCGGGAGCTCTGAGCTGAACACAGAAATACAAACAGAAGAGGGTAACTGAAGAGGGGCTCAAATCATCTGGGGTTTGACTTGAGGAGGTATATATATATATATATATATAATTGTATGGTTGAAGTTTATAATAATAATCACAAAAGGAACATAAATGAACTATCTGGTGCACACTTGTTCTGTAACTTTATTGAAAATTTGGAAAATGCATGCAAAAGTATTTTCAGATTGTCAAATCTATCCAATGTGTTCTGTTTTTAGAATCTTGTTAAATTTTAAAAAGCCAAAATAGGAACATGTGTGTGTGGAATGAAGTAAGTGTTTGATTCTCCATAGCAATGCCAATTATTATGTGTTCAAGTTGGTGGTTGATTCTCTCTTCAAGAACACAATTTACGTACTAAATTTGCTTGCCGTTGCCAGCGTGTGTTTTACGAGTATTTATTTTGTATTTAGACGAGAGGGTAGGGGAGGGGAGGGAAGATATTTTGTTTTTATTTATTTATTTATCCACATAAGCATTTTGTTTTATTTTTTATTTATCAGAACGCTGGCTCTCACATGACATTTGTCATTAATTAAATTAGCACTTCCGTTGAAAATTATAAAATTATCAATTTAAAATATTTTATAAGTTAAATAATATGATTAGAATAAAAAAATTCAGTAATTAAAATAAAAATTAACCCTAATACATTGACCGAAACCTCCTAGGAAATTGCTGCCACCTAAGTCGCAGCAAGACAATTAATTGGTACATATATAATAAATCTTTACACGCGCAGACAGACATTTTACTCCTTTGTTTTTTCGTTGAACTTTTTGACATTTTTTTAGTTTAGTGTATATTAATCTTAAACACGCAGACATAAAAAGATTTTGTTATTGAGAATCAAAAGTAAAGAAAAATCAAATAGAGAAGGAAAGCAGCTGTACTCTCTCTCCATAAAAATAATTATGTTATATATTCCTCCTTCCCTTCTTAAGTAAGTATAAAATTAATATTGATTTTTTAAAGTTAATTTAAAATAATTTTAAAAACTTATGTGATTTATGTCAATATAATTATAAATATTATAAATTAATTATTTAATCAAACTTAAATGAATTATGTCAATATTGATTTTATAATATGAAATTTGATATTTTTTATGCATATGATTTTTACACAGGTAGTCACGCAGACATAAAGATCTTGGTCTATTTTAATTAGATTTTGTTATTGAGAATCTAATTTGTCTTATTATTATTTTTTGTAGAAGTCAAGAAAAATCAAATAGTTCTATTTTCAATGGCAGTAGTATAAAATAGAAATGATATAATGTTTTCAGATTTATTATGTCATTATTATTAAACTAATAATATATTATCCGTAAAAATAAACATGAAAAAAATATTTACTTGACATTTATAATTTTTTGTAAATAAAACTTATTTAGAATATATCACACTGACAAGTGACAAGTATAAGCAATTTTCTAATAACGGACACTTATAATCGGTCGTATTGTGAAACGAAGGAAATGTGAAAAGCATGTTAGTTTCTTAGGTTGAAGTTTTTTTTTGGAAAATAATATATATATATATATATATATATATATATATATATATATATATATATGAAATGTTTATGTCGATTTTTTGAGTGTTATGTAAGTGAATAACTGTTAGTAATAGTTTTTTTTTTTTGAAGATATGTGTAATAAGTGAGCCTTCTATAATTCTTATCAATTTTATGTGTAATAAGTGAGTTTATTTAGTGACAAATGTGAATTTAATTAATTTTCTTGTTATTGTAATTGTTATACTCATTACATTTCTAAAATTAGACATATAATTTAATTTTTAAAAGTCAAACGACGATATTAAACTTTAAATTTAATTTTAATTGATACAATTATTATAATTGTATATTATATAATAAAAAATTTATTTTATTATAAATTTTTATGAGTCAAACTTTGAAGTTTAATAGAAGTCAAATTTTGGAAGGAATGGAGTAAATAATATTGATTATTAAAATTTTAGTAGTATACTAAATTTTACACATTAAGTGGAAGAATAATTAATTAATACCCACTCTTAAAGTTTACTAGTCCACTAATTATTAGGTTTAAAAACAGTGAGTGGTGGTTGAAATCGCAAAACAAAACAAAATGTACCCTAGCAATCATAATATTAATAGGCCACTTATATATTCCTAAATAAACAATAATTAATGTTAGGTTTGGTCAATAATTATTGTTATTAGTAGTACTCACTCCGTTTCCTTTTTAGGAGAATTAAAAATATAATTAATATTTTGACTAATTAATTAAAATGATCTCAATATTACCTTTAAAAATAAACAAATTAATATTTAATTTCCACCCCTTCCATTCGCACTACTACTAACAACTTTCTCTCTCTAAAGCTCTGTTCCTATAAATCATCTCTCGCCTAACTCAAAACCACATACATTTTGATTCCCTTTCTCTTCCCCTAACTAAATAGTGATCATTTTCCCGGCCTCCGTGAGCATCATAATTAAGCAAGTGGGTTTGTGATATGGCTCTCAATTTGTTTGCTCCTACCGAAATCAAGTCCATCTCCTTCCTGAACACCTCGAAATCAAATCACCAACTTCTCAAGCTACAAGGTGATTCCCTCTCTTTCTCAATTAAACAATTACTCTTCTTTACAACATGATTCTATAATATAATATGTCGTGCCTGGGTTTTATTTTCTGATTTGAATGGCCAGTCGTCAAAGTATTTTAAGTAATAATAATTGGGTTTCCTATAGTTTCAAGGTTAACCACCAAGTTTACCCCGTTTTTGTGTGGGAACGTTTTCGTAGGGATCAAAATACATTAGTAATTTTTTTTTATTTTTTTATGTTTGAAGTACTTCTTTCAAATATTTCATCAATTAACCTAATTTAACAAAACATGCTTCTTTCAAACATTTCATCAATTAACCTAATTTAATAAAGCTAGTCAAGGAAGTAAACACTTAAAAAGGGTAATGAAACACCATCAATTGGACTTCAGCAGGGATCTCAAAAGACGATCGACATGAGCTTATCTTTTAGTTTAGAATCCCTATCTGTGCTTCCAAATTTTTGAACCTCCCGACCATCTTAGCACATATGTCCCTTGAAATTTGTAGTTCGCTATTCTTTGTGACCAAAGCTTCTTTCAGCATCGTTATTTCTTTTTACATCAGCAACAGTGATTTAGAATTCTTTCCTGGAAGAGGAGGCTTTCGTGGTTGAGGTTCTACAGGATCATGGCCCATATTTCCAATTTCCTTTTTCATTTGTGCCAGTGTAGCAGGGCCAGGCAACTTTTTGCGCACAAGATTGCGTAGCCTTTGGCCCGGAGCAGTGGCTGGCTGGCTGTCCCCCCGCTCCCGCTCCCGCCCCCGTCCCCGCCCCCGTCCCCGTCCCCGTCCCCTCTAGTTCTACCTTGACCGCCGCTGCTACCGGGGGCAGATGCCCCCACCCGCCCCCCCTAGTTCTGCCTTTGTGTGGGATATTCCTTTTCGTTTATGATTGTGGTAAATCCGAGTACCGAACTGAATTATAACTTTTTAACATGTAAGAATGATATTTTTTTGTGCAAATTTATGACTTTTAGCAGCTCAGCTTAATTGCTATATCTCTTTGAGGTTTTAGTCAACCAAGTTTACTGTTTTTTTTAATTTTTTTTTTATGTTATTAGCTGGGTTTGTATCTAAGAGGAAGGAGTTCGGGGCAACATTTGGGAGGAGAATCCATTGTTCAGTACAGCCGCCACCTCCAGCCTGGCCAGGAACGGCTGTTGTGGAGCCTGGTCGTAAGACTTGGGAGGGTCCAAAGCCTATCTCAATTGTTGGATCCACCGGCTCCATTGGAACTCAGGTGAAGGACTCCTACTTTTACATTGTTTAGGGAAAATGCTAAAAAGAAATAAAATTTATAATTTTCTCTACGCAATGAATCTATCAAACAGTTTCTTAAATATTTGTGCAGAACTCCAGATATATATTGATCTTTCATGATTGGTATTCTATTTTTTTTTTTTAAAAATACCATGAGATGAAATCACCTTTTCTTGATCAAAGTT